>JAQIUQ010003676.1:0-216323 GCA_030378365.1 Hybognathus amarus | reverse complement strand
GCTCTAGACCCTTCCAGAGCTGAGATATTGAGATATTTATAATGGCTCAATATCTCAGTATGTCATAAATATCTCATAAATATCTCAATATCTCAGCTCTGGAAGGGTCTAGAGCCTCCATTTTTGCACTCAGGTCTTATTCCCATGGCCCTCAATCAGAATCCAGAGTGTCAAGAAAATTGGAGAAACTTTTTTTTTGCACTTACAAAAAAAACGACAGTGGTACCCCTTATGTTTTTTTTTTGTGCAAAAAAAAAGTTTCTCCAATAACTCTGGATTCTGATAGAGGGCCATGGGACTTAGACCTGAGGGCAAAAATAGAGGCTCTAGACCCTTCCAGAGCTGAAGATATTGAGATATTTATAATGGCTCAATATCTCAGTATGTCATAAATATCTCATTAATATCTCAATATCTCAGCTCTGGAAGGGTCTAGAGCCTCCATTTTTGCACTTAGGTCTTAGTCCCATGGCCCTCAATCAGAATCCAGAGTTTCAAGAAAATTGGAGAAACTTTTTTTTTTGCACAAAAAAAAAAAAAACGACAGTGGTACCCCTTACTGTTTTTTTTTTTTTTGGTGCAAAAAAAAGTTTCTCCAATAACTCTGGATTCTGATAGAGGGCCATGGGACTTAGACCTGAGTGCAAAAATGGAGGCTCTAGACCCTTCCAGAGCTGAGATATTGAGATATTTATAATGGCTCAATATCTCAGTATGTCATAAATATCTCATAAATATCTCAATATCTCAGCTCTGGAAGGGTCTAGAGCCTCCATTTTTGCACTCAGGTCTTATTCCCATGGCCCTCAATCAGAATCCAGAGTGTCAAGAAAATTGGAGAAACTTTTTTTTGCACTTACAAAAAAAACGACAGTGGTACCCCTTATGTTTTTTTTTGTGCAAAAAAAAATTTTCTCCAATAACTCTGGATTCTGATAGAGGGCCATGGGACTTAGACCTGAGGGCAAAAATAGAGGCTCTAGACCCTTCCAGAGCTGAGATATTGAGATATTTATAATGGCTCAATATCTCAGTATGTCATAAATATCTCATTAATATCTCAATATCTCAGCTCTGGAAGGGTCTAGAGCCTCCATTTTTGCACTTAGGTCTTAGTCCCATGGCCCTCAATCAGAATCCAGAGTTTCAAGAAAATTGGAGAAACTTTTTTTTTTGCACAAAAAAAAACGACAGTGGTACCCCTTGTTTTTTGTTTTTTTTTGGTGCAAAAAAAAGTTTCTCCAATAACTCTGGATTCTGATAGAGGGCCATGGGACTTAGACCTGAGTGCAAAATGGAGGCTCTAGACCCTTCCAGAGCTGAGATATTGAGAAATTTATAATGGCTCAATATCTCAGTATGTCATAAATATCTCATAAATATCTCAATATCTCAGCTCTGGAAGGGTCTAGAGCCTCCATTTTTGCACTCAGATCTAAGTCCCATGGCCCTCTATCAGAATCCAGAGTTTCAAGAAAATCAAAACTTTTGTACCCGAAAAAAAACGACAGTGGTACCCCTTACGTTTTTTTGGGTCAAAATTTTGATTTTCTCTGAAACTCTGGATTCTGATAGAGGGCCATGGGACTTAGATCTGAGTGCAAAAATGGAGGCTCTAGACCCTTCCAGAGCTGAGATATTGAGATCTCACGAAGCATTTATGCCATTGTAAATATCTCAATATCTCAGCTCTGTATGCCATTATAAATATCTAAATATCTCAGCTCTGGAAGGGTCTAGAGCCTCCATTTTTGCACTCAGATCTAAGTCCCATGGCCCTCTATCAGAATCCAGAGTTTCAAGAAAATCAAAATTTTTACCCTGAAAAAAAACATAAAGGGGTACCACTGTCTGTTTTTTTTGTGCAAAAAAAAGTTTCTCCAATCTTCTCGAAACTCTGGATTCTGATAGAGGGCCATGGGACTTAGACCTGAGTGCAAAAATGGAGGCTCTAGACCCTTCCAGAGCTGAGATATTGAGATATTTATAATGGCTCAATATCTCATTATGTCATAAATATCTCATAAATATCTCAATATCTCAGCTCTGGAAGGGTCTAGAGCCTCCATTTTTGCACTCAGGTCTTAGTCACATGGCCCTCAATCAGAATCCAGAGTTTCAAGAAAATTGGAGAAACTTTTTTTTTGCACAAAAAAAACGACAGTGGTACCCCTTATGTTTTTTTTTTTGTGCAAAAAAAAAAAGTTTCTCCAATAACTCTGGATTCTGATAGAGGGCCATGGGACTTAGACCTGAGTGCAAAAATGGAGGCTCTAGACCCTTCCAGAGCTGAGATATTGAGATATTTCTAATGGCTCAATATCTCAGTATGTCATAAATATCTCATTAATATCTCAATATCTCAGCTCTGGGAAGGGTCTAGAGCCTCCATTTTTGCACTTAGGTCTTAGTCCCATGGCCCTCAATCAGAATCCAGAGTTTCAAGAAAATTGGAGAAACTTTTTTTTTTTGCACAAAAAAAAAAAAAACGACAGTGGTACCCCTTACGTTGTTTTTTTTTTTTTTGGTGCAAAAAAAAGTTTCTCCAATAACTCTGGATTCTGATAGAGGGCCATGGGACTTAGACCTGAGTGCAAAAATGGAGGCTCTAGACCCTTCCAGAGCTGAGATATTGAGATATTTATAATGGCTCAATATCTCAGTATGTCATAAATATCTCATAAATATCTCAATATCTCAGCTCTGGAAGGGTCTAGAGCCTCCATTTTTGCACTCAGGTCTTATTCCCATGGCCCTCAATCAGAATCCAGAGTGTCAAGAAAATTGGAGAAACTTTTTTTTGCACTTACAAAAAAAACGACAGTGGTACCCCTTATGTTTTTTTTTGTGCAAAAAAAAATTTTCTCCAATAACTCTGGATTCTGATAGAGGGCCATGGGACTTAGACCTGAGGGCAAAAATAGAGGCTCTAGACCCTTCCAGAGCTGAGATATTGAGATATTTATAATGGCTCAATATCTCAGTATGTCATAAATATCTCATTAATATCTCAATATCTCAGCTCTGGAAGGGTCTAGAGCCTCCATTTTTGCACTTAGGTCTTAGTCCCATGGCCCTCAATCAGAATCCAGAGTTTCAAGAAAATTGGAGAAACTTTTTTTTTTGCACAAAAAAAAACGACAGTGGTACCCCTTGTTTTTTGTTTTTTTTTGGTGCAAAAAAAAGTTTCTCCAATAACTCTGGATTCTGATAGAGGGCCATGGGACTTAGACCTGAGTGCAAAAATGGAGGCTCTAGACCCTTCCAGAGCTGAGATATTGAGAAATTTATAATGGCTCAATATCTCAGTATGTCATAAATATCTCATAAATATCTCAATATCTCAGCTCTGGAAGGGTCTAGAGCCTCCATTTTTGCACTCAGGTCTTATTCCCATGGCCCTCAATCAGAATCCAGAGTTTTAAGAAAATTGGAGAAACTTTTTTTTTTGCACAAAAAAAAAAACGACAGTGGTACCCCTTATGTTTTTTTTTTTTTTTTTGGTGCAAAAAAAAGTTTCTCCAATAACTCTGGATTCTGATAGAGGGCCATGGGACTTAGACCTAAGTGCAAAAATGGAGGCTCTAGACCCTTCCAGAGCTGAGATATTGAGAAATTTATAATGGCTCAATATCTCAGTATGTCATAAATATCTCATAAATATCTCAATATCTCAGCTCTGGAAGGGTCTAGAGCCTCCATTTTTGCACTCAGGTCTTATTCCCATGGCCCTCAATCAGAATCCAGAGTTTCAAGAAGATTGGAGAAAAAAAATGTTCACACAAAAAAAAAAACGTAAGGGTTACCACTGTCGTTTTTTTTTTTTTTTTTTTTTTTAAGTTTCTCCAATCTTTTTGAAACTCTGGATTCTGATAGAGGACCATGGGACTTAGACACTGAGTGCAAAAATGGAGGCTCTAGACCCTTCCAGAGCTGAGATATTGAGATCCCACATAGCATTTATGCCATTATAAATATCTCAATATCTCAGCTCTGGAAGGGTCTAGAGACTCCATTTTTGCACTCAGATCTAAGTCCCATGGCCCTCTATCAGAATCCAGTTTCAAGAGGATTGGAGAAACTTTTTTTTTCGCACAAAAAAAACGTACCACTGTCGTTTTTTTGTTTGTTTTTTTTTTAAGTTTCTCCAATCTTTTTGAAACTCTGGATTCTGATAGAGGGCCATGGGACTTAGACACTGAGTGCAAAAATGGAGGCTCTAGACCTTTCCAGAGCTGAGATATTGAGATCCCACGTAGCATTTATGCCATTATGAATTTCTCAATATCTCAGCTCTGTAAGGTTCTAGAGCCTCCATTTTTGCACTCATGTCTAAGTTCCATGGCCCTCTATCAGAATCCCGACTTTCAAGAATATTGGAGAAACTTTTTTTTTGCACAAAAAAAAACAAACCACAGTGGTACCCCTTACATTTATTTTGTGTGCGAAAACAAAAAGTTTCTCCAATCTTCTTGAAACTCTGGATTCTGATAGAGGGCCATGGGCCTTAGACACTGAGTGCAAAATGGAGGCTCTAGACCCTTCCAGAGCTGAGATATTGAGATGCCACGTAGCATTTATGCCATTATAAATTTCTCAATATCTCAGCTCTGGAAGGGTCTAGAGCCTCCATTTTTGCTCTTAGATCTAAGTCCCATGGCCCTCTATCAGAATCCAGAGTTTCAAGAAGATTGGAAAAACTTTTTTTTTCGCCCCCCCAAAAAAAACATAAGGGGTACCACTGTCGGTTTTTTTGTTCAAAAAAAAGTTTCTCCAATCTTTTTGAAACTCTGGATTCTGATAGAGGGCCATGGGACTTAGACACTGAGTGCAAAAATGGAGGCTCTAGACCCTTCCAGAAGTGAGATATTGAGATCCCACGTAGCATTTATGCCATTATAAATATCTCAATATCTCAGCTCTGGAAGGGTCTAGAGCCTCCATTTTTGCACTCATGTCTAAGTCCCATGGCCCTCTATCAGAATCCAGAGTTTCAAGAAGATTGTAGAAACTTTTTTTTTTGCACAAAAAAAAAAAAAAACGACAGTGGTACCCCTTACTGTTTTTTTTTTTTGGTGCAAAAAAAAGTTTCTCCAATAACTCTGGATTCTGATAGAGGCCATGGGACTTAGACCTGAGTGCAAAATGGAGGCTCAGACCCTTCCAGAGCTGAGATATTGAGATATCTATAATGGCTCAATATCTCAGTATGTCATAAATATCTCATAAATATCTCAATATCTCAGCTCTGGAAGGGTCTAGAGCCTCCATTTTTGCACTCAGGTCTTATTCCCATGGCCCTCAATCAGAATCCAGAGTGTCAAGAAAATTGGAGAAACTTTTTTTTGCACTTACAAAAAAAACGACAGTGGTACCCCTTATGTTTTTTTTTGTGCAAAAAAAAATTTTCTCCAATAACTCTGGATTCTGCATAGAGGGCCATGGGACTTAGACCTGAGGGCAAAAATAGAGGCTCTAGACCCTTCCAGAGCTGAGATATTGAGATATTTATAATGGCTCAATATCTCAGTATGTCATAAATATCTCATTAATATCTCAATATCTCAGCTCTGGAAGGGTCTAGAGCCTCCATTTTTGCACTTAGGTCTTAGTCCCATGGCCCTCAATCAGAATCCAGAGTTTCAAGAAAATTGGAGAAACTTTTTTTTTTGCACAAAAAAAACGACAGTGGTACCCCTTGTTTTTTGTTTTTTTTTGGTGCAAAAAAAGTTTCTCCAATAACTCTTGGATTCTGATAGAGGGCCATGGGACTTAGACCTGAGTGCAAAAATGGAGGCTCTAGACCCTTCCAGAGCTGAGATATTGAGAAATTTATAATGGCTCAATATCTCAGTATGTCATAAATATCTCATAAATATCTCAATATCTCAGCTCTGGAAGGGTCTAGAGCCTCCATTTTTGCACTCAGGTCTCATTCCCATGGCCCTCAATCAGAATCCAGAGTTTTAAGAAAATTGGAGAAACTTTTTTTTTTGCACAAAAAAAACGACAGTGGTACCCCTTACGTTTTTTTTTTTTTTTTGGTGCAAAAAAAAGTTTCTCCAGATAACTCTGGATTCTGATAGAGGGCCATGGGACTTAGACCTAAGTGCAAAAATGGAGGCTCTAGACCCTTCCAGAGCTGAGATATTGAGATATTTATAATGGCTCAATATCTCAGTATGTCATAAATATCTCATAAATATCTCAATATCTCAGCTCTGGAAGGGTCTAGAGCCTCCATTTTTGCACTCAGGTCTTATTCCCATGGCCCTCAATCAGAATCCAGAGTTTCAAGAAGATTGGAGAAAAAAATGTTCAATAGTAGAATTACACAAACTGAGAAAGTCAAAAAGCGTTGCGTTCTGCCCCGCTCTCCCCTATAGGGTGTGGAAATTGTAAAGCTGTGGGATTTTTATATATAAGATATGTAGATTGTTGGTACGTTAAAGGAATTTCACATTGTAGGCTACATTTTATGTACTGGTTTTAATGTTGAATAGATATTTCTAAAATTGCATGATGTTTTTTTGAGTTATAATTCTTTTTCTGACCTTTTTCAACCTTGCCCCTGACAAATAACCCAAACTACAAAAAAAGACTAAAACTAACACTAAAACTAATAAAAGACCAGAGTGTTCAATAATAAAATTGAGGTCCTGAAACTAGTTGAGAAGCACTGATCAAGATTTTCACTTAAGAAACACATACATTATCAGACTCAAAAGTTTTATTTGTTGCCCATTATTTATTTGGAGCCTATTTTTAAAGTATAAAATAAATGCAAAAAAAAAAAAAAAAAAACACTTTACCTTTTTGCACATCTCGATCCAAAACCTCATTCGAACAGTTTTTCTTGAACATTTGGGGGAAGGTCTTCAATATCTTTGAAAAACAAAAACAAAATCTATTTTCAGTTACAAACCTACTGTTAGTAAAAATGGGACATATTTTCTTCCACTTTTTAAATAGTTTTCCTTTCAATCTGTGGTGTAAATTATTTGAGTAAATATAATTAGATAGATAATAGCAACTTTAACCTATTTGACCACATTTTGAAATAAGCATAGGCCTATGCACACTTTACACCATTATATTTGTGATGAGTAATGCAATTACTCAATGCATTTTGCTAAATCCACTCATAACTCATATATGCAGCTTATAACATAACACAGCACAACGCCTGCTAAAGCCGTGGTAGGAGGAGACCATAGATGCTTAACTATGCGGAATAAACTTCTTTTATAGGGAAAATAGGTTATTATTTAACGAATTGACAGCAAATCGGCTTATCTTCAACATATTTGCTCTTAAACATTAATTTTAATGGATCTATTTTTAAGAGTTTACACCAAAAAAATTCTGATTTATAAGAGAAGTCAAGGACAATTGCACGAACAGATTCAGTTCACGGGACTTCTCATTGATTTTCTATGGTATCTGCAAACAGGGAATGACCGTCGCACATCTCGGAATGAAATTCAATGATGTCAAGGCTATAATGGGATTGGTTATTAAGGCACACATGATCCATTAAGTTGGCATTACGCTTTCTCCAATAGTAGAGCCATGGACCCTCATATCTCCAAATAATTAGACAATTTCTGATTTTGGCACCCAACCTTTTATGCAGCTGTTTATTTCTGCTACAAAAGAAGGTGGGCATTGAAGGTAATACGTGTGTTTTACCCTTAATCACACAAACTTGTCAACAAGGCAACTTGCGCAAAAATAAGTGCATTAGCAGGTAGTTGCTGAATCGCAGGTGTTTCATATCAGACTTGGACTATTTAATTTTACGTAGCATTATTTTATTCATCCATCATACTGAAGAGACCTTTTTGAAGGGTATTGGTTAAAGGAGTAGTTCACTTTTTTAAAAGCTTTTGCTGATAATTTACTTACCCCTATGTCATCCAATACATCCATGTCATACTTTCTTCAGTCGAAAAGAAATTAAGGTTTTTGATGAAAACATTCTAGGATTTTTCTCCATATAATGGACTTTACTGGTAACCAAACGGTTCAAGGTCCAAAAGACAGTTTCAGTGCAAACTGTTCAAAGTGCTTTAAACGATTCCAGACGATGAATTAATGTCTTATCAAGTGAAACGATCAGTCATTTAAAAAAAATAAATAATTAAAAATATTGGTTTGTTCAACGAATGAAAT
Organism: Hybognathus amarus; assembly: GCA_030378365.1. NCBI lineage: Eukaryota > Metazoa > Chordata > Actinopteri > Cypriniformes > Leuciscidae > Hybognathus > Hybognathus amarus. The sequence goes on along the minus strand of JAQIUQ010003676.1, from coordinate 208,148 downwards.
GAACGAATTGACTCAGAAAAAGATTTGTTCATTTTGAACACTCTTGGCCATTTTGAACTGCGCAAAAAATTACGAAAGCTTGATTGACCGTTTTTATACTTATATTTCATTATATTTTAATTTACAACTGCATTCTATGATAAATTTAATAATTTCATTATACATTGATTTTTTTAACTTTTAACTTTTTCGAATCTATTCAGACAATTTTCTGATATTTAGAAGAATATCAGTAACCAGAGACAGTTTCTGGTCTCAATGACTTCCATAGTATATACTATGCAAGTCAATGAGACCAGAAACTGTCTGTTTACTGATATTTTTCTAAATATCAGAAAATCGGCTGAATGGATTTGAAAACGGTAAAACTTAACGGTTTAACTCTGGGGGAGTTGTAAAATGAGCCTATTTTCTAAAAAAGTGGAGTATCCCTTTAAGTTCAGGAAGTAGTGCAGCTGTGCATAAAGTCAATTTGGTCTGACGAAAAGAGGAAGTCTCGGTTCGGATCAAACTGAAAAAAGGTTTGGTTCGTTTCTGGTGTGAAAGCATTTCTGTATGGTTCTGACTTTCAGACCTTTTACAGGAAGTTCTGGTGGTTCCCAAAAAGCCGAAAAAACAAAAGGTGGCAGGAAAAATGAGCCGTGGTAAGAGGAGACGAGGTTTTTACTTGAAGGATGGTCTGATGACATACTAAGTTGCTTTCCTGCCGCGACGATAAAATGTTCACACGATGAGGACGTTTGTTTCGGCAAATTTGAACTAGCCTTGTGTATAGTTGGTGCTGCAGGTAATTATGCCATAAAAATAACAATATAGTTGTAACAATATGCGTCTATTCGTTCATGTTGTCAAGGTTACCCGTCGAATTGACAACACGCCAATGTCAGATGCACGTCCATTAACTAAACCAATCAATGTCAAGATTCTGCCCACATAAGCCCCTTTTCCACCAAAGCATTTTGAGAGCAGGTTCGGAGCCGGTGCCTGCGCGCGAACCAGTTCTTTGTGTTTCGACAGCCAAAGAACCAGTCTCTCGGCCAGGAGAACTGGTTTCCAAAGCAGCACCCACTCTTTGCTGGACTAGAACCGTTCTTTTACCACGTCAAGCTTATGTCGGGGGCTGGGGCGGGGGCTTTTCTGACCATAATAAAGGATCGCAAAGCCAAGAGAAACATTTGCAGAAACACAATGGAGTCTGCCTTTGTCATTGTTATGCTTGAAGTTAACGCAAACGTTTCTATTTTTATTTTCCTATTTTTTTTAGTGAAGACATTATAGACACAAGACAGGGGTATATAACTTATCAGAAAAGATTACATATCAAACGAAAATATTAAAAGACTTACACATTTCGATTGTTTTTAAAGCCTTCTTGATACACGAGTTAGAGATAATCCCAAAGTAATGTTGTACTTGCAAGCGTTTTTAGTTAAGACGTATGGCGACGTAAACAGTGACGTAACAACGCCGTTCCCTGGGTGCTCTAGTCAGTGGAAAAACAAACAGGTTCTGAAGCGTTTCGCAAGTTGAACCAACTCCGAACCAACTTTGAACCAGCACCAGTTCCGAACCAGTTCTTTTTTGGTGGAAAAGGGGTAATAGATGATGACGACAGGACGCAAGGTATGTTGCGTAAAGTACTTTAGTGTGCTCACATAATTGCATTGTGAAGCCAAACTTTCTGAAAGTATAAAATGTATCAAAACGTGAACTTTATTTCGGACCTTGGTGAGGACTTTCAGGTGTGAAAACGCCCTTAGTCTGTTAAATGTAAGCAATAAGGTACGAGTGCCCTGCAACCCCTTCAGCCGTTACTTATTCACGATACAGCACTTGCCTCGAGTATCTTATTGCTTTTATAAAACGGTTGCCACACAATATTAAAGTAAAAAAACAATATTAGTGCAACTTTCTTGAAGTAAAATCACTAAAAGCCTTCCTTCCGCTGGACAAAAATAGTCCCTGAGCGTGAACAGCAACAACGTTCCAATGTGTAAAATGCATGAAAGCTCAAATATAAACAACATAGAACCGCAGTGTTGCGCAGCGATCAATAGAACCGTTGGGTGAAGCGGCTCGTAGCCGTGTTTTATCGTGAATAAAGCACAGCTCTTGACCGATCAGAATCAGAGGATTCGGACTAACCGTTTTATTACCATCTATAGTGCACAATAAAATTGTGATAATTTTTGGTAGCAAGAATCATTCTAAGGCTCAATCCCAATTCACCCCTTGGCCCTACCCCTTAGCCCTACCCCTCCGTTTTGCGCGTTCACGTCTAGGGGTAGGGTGTCCCGATTCTTGTTGAGATCAAGGGGTAGGGCGAAGGGGTAGGGCTACATAGCCCTCGAAACAGAGATTTTTCAGAAGCACACTCCAAACGGAGGGCTACGAGAAAGTTCACGCAATGCATCGGAAATCACCGCGAGATGGATCGCAAACGGTTAAACATTTAAATTTAGCACCAGATGATTCCACCACGCACTTTATTTACTCTTATAATAACACTATAGCCGTTTAAATTAAGAAATGGTATAATACATTACCTTTCTGATCAGAAAAGACATACATTTCGAGGAAGGGATGTTATAAACATGTTTATTCAAAGTTAAGAGCAGCTGCGCTGATTGTCAGTTGTGCATGGAGAAATCCTGTAAAAACTCTGTAACGGCAAAGCCATCGCCAACGACTGATGACGTATCGGGTTCATGAAGGGTTGTTCCATTTCGTAGGGGTATATTTCAGCCCCTTGGCCCTTATAACTCCGTTTTAAGGGCCAAGGGGTACACTCGAAAACAAGGGGTATGGCCAAGGGGTGAATTGGGATTCAGCCTAAGTGTTTTTTAGTGTAAATGTTAAAATCAGCCCACTCTAAGTAGGTCTAAGAGTGAGATCCCAGGGCGGGAAGTTTGTGAGTGATCACCTGCTGGTAATGTGAAGGTGACGAGGTCAGTGAAGAAGTAACAGGGGAATTCTCCTTTACGCCTGTGAAGTGCTGCCGCCACCTCTCTGCGGATCTGTTCTGTCAACTCAGGACACACCAGAGCTGGTATACACTTTGCCGTCTGCTGAGACACCTGGAAAACATTTGCAAACAAACAATCATTAGTAAGACTAATTCTGTTCTGACCTCACTTGACCCCCACATACACATGTAAAACTCTGACCTCAGTGAGCAGCACCGCGAGCATGTCCTGTCTTTGGAAACGGATGGCCAGATGCACCAGCGTGAAACCAGCGTCAAACGCAGACGGGCGGTTGAGAATCCGCACCTCGTCTGAGGTCAGCTGACGTGCGATGTCACCGCTTGATGACTTGTACGCCTCCACAGCGGCCAGATCTCCTTCGACTACACCTGATGAAAGTGTGCGTTACATATGAGCGAGTTGATTTCCGCTTTCACAACTCTTTCATGTTCAATTCCCATCAGATCTATAGGAGCAATAGGAATTTCCCAGAAGACAATGACGATGCTTAAGAGATCAATGATTTCATACTTTGATGCAAGAGAGCAGACAGAAGTAGCAGAGTCCTCGAGAGGGGAAAAAAGTCAGCTTGTATCAAACCAGTGATGATAATATAGGTTGGATACCAGCTGATATCAAAAGATTCGGCTTTTAATTTCCACTTTTAAGCCACACTTAAAAAAATCCATTACACTTTACATTGTGATCTCATTTGTTAACATTAGAAGCTCTATTTAAAGGGATACTTCACCTCCGGAAAGATGAATGTGTATTTAAAATGGGTCATTTATGTAGAAGAAATGTGAAATATATTTTTGAATTTGGAGCTTTCTAGACTGAGAAGAGCCAGAAAATGTATTTTTGGCTTATGTGGATGAAAGACAACAACTCCCAGAATGCACTTGCTTCGCTGCCCTCAGGAGGCCATGCTTACCGGTAACAGAGTGCAGTAGTTAAACAAGAAGTCTAGGCTACTAGTGAGTCTCCGTGATGAGTCTGCCCGAAAATGTGTTTCGAGATCGCCCAAAATGTCCGGGATTCGGCTTTTGCGTTCTACAGTCGCCATTCATCATGTTTACTGTGGCGAGCAGGACAAGTGAGGGCCGTGGCGTGATTATGATGAGTGACACCTGTGCGATGCACCAGTCTCGTATCTCTCACGGAGGAGCGGGAATTTTCTTTGCAATGTTTGAACGCACATCAACCTATCACTTGTTTAGCATTCATATTTATTCACTACATTCAGATTGACCAATCGGAATGAATTCGGTTAGATTGAAACAAAAGGTGTGCATGTAAACAATGAATGGCGACTGCAGCAAGCAAAAGCTGAATCCCGGACATCGACGGCCAGACATGTCCGGGAAAAGAGGATGATTTACCCCTACTACTCCGCTTTCTCCACAGAAAAAGAGCCTGCTAGCTTAGCTTCCAAAAAAGATGGCTGACACTATGCGTCTCATTCATGAAACACAAGCAGAATGAATTTTTGTGTAAATTGTGTGTAAAGTGGTTCTGGCATAAATTTTCAGATTCATTTAAATGTTCGTATTTTCCAAATGTTAGTTGGTACGGAAGAAATCTACACCTGCTCCCAGCCCCGTAAATTGTGCGCTTTAAAATCCGAACGTTTTACTCATTAATAAGGCTGCATTTTAATTCACCTTAATCGGGTACATATTTAAACAGCATTTTGAAAAAAATATTTTATATAGTAATTACATACGTAATTACAAATAATGTACGCTTGAAAATAGAATTGGCGTTTTGAATGAACTTCTGATAATAAAACTTAAATTTCTGCATTTGAGAAATCTTTCTTTTTCATTCGCATTCATGTTATTATATGCCTATATAGATGTCAGTCGGATATAATGGGCGGTATTTATGGTAATTGAGAATGAACGTGCACGCGCATCCCATTTACGACTGGTTGGAATTCATTAACACACACACACATTTCACTATCACATCTGACGTTTACGAAGTATTTGTGAATCAGGAGAAGAGTTTTTGGAAAGTTCTCCTTACGCGCAAATCACTCTCATATTTACTCGTATATTTACGAATGTTTCATGAATGAGACCCTATCCGTACGTTCACACCGCCGGCGGCGAGAGCGGCAAAATTCGCTCTTGCCGCTCTGTCAACGACGCCGTGGAAGATTCGTGGACACTCTGATGCTCTGACGTAGATCGAATGCGTGACTTTTTTAAAACCGTATTTAAAGGAGCCACAAAGCAAACAAGCATGTCGGTCGTTATTTTTGCAGAAAATTGATCTATGGAAATAACTTTAAAATTATAGTGACATGTTTGCTAATGAAATAAACAAATTAAAAGCCATATGTGTGTGGTGTGGCTTTTGTGTTCATGGTTAAGTGCTATTATAATTTGCATTCCCGCTGAAAAAGTGTTCTAGCACGAAAATCTTGCCTATAAATAGTGCTGCGTGCCCTCTTATCAAATTCAAATGATCAACCTCCTCTATTTTGCTTGGGAACTAATGTGGCCGGAACCAAAGTGTACAGGACTGCGTTCTCTGGAATTCTCTCAAACGGAACACTTCTACATTCCGATTGGTTGCCGCTGGTTGCCGCCGAACAGCGTCATTGCTCATTACCATAAAGTTGAACTGATTTCAACTTTCCTCGTGACTTCACCATCCAAGACGCGCCGGGCCGCTCTCACCGGAGCTCGCCGCCGGCTCTCATTTAAAATCAATTACTTCCGGCCACTTTGACGCTCTCGCGCGGCGGTGTGAACGTATGGTATGTGTTCATTCTGTGAGTGAGATCCACCGTCTACGGGCGGGTTGAGAACATGCGGGACAGACCCTACTACTGACTGTAATCTTTAGCCTCTGGCCAAAAAAATCCTCAGATGACGCAAAATGACGATTTTTGTGTCATCTGAGGATTTTGTCCAGACAAAAAATACATAAATCTCTCGTCTCAGGGGGATATGAGGGTGGAAAGCATGGTAATTTGAAAATACTACAGGTTTTCAACTAATACAAAGCTTAATGCTAAATCCTGAAGTATCCCTTTAAGTAATTGTATGTAATGCAATAATAGATCTGAACACAAAGAGAAGCATTCTGTAATTTAGTTTATAAACTAATAATGAACAATGCTTCAAGACCAGGGGCCTCATTTATAAACGTTGCGTATGCACAAAAGAAGGCGTACGCCGCTCTCTACGCAATAGTTGGAATTTATAAAAAGCAAACTTGAAGGGAAAACGTGCGGTCCTTTACGCAAGCCTTGACCCAAGCGTACGCACAAAAACAGGTGAAATGAGAAATGGCGACACCGTCGGCAGATGGAAAAACACGTGAAAGTGTGTGAAACTGTAGACAGTTGTGTAAAATAAATGGCAATACTGCCTCTCATATATAACACGAAGACTTCACAAAGCAAGTCTTACAATTAACAGCCTACACGAACACTGCTTGATCGATATGCAACAGAAATGCAAATTAACACATATTTCCAAAAAGAAAGTGAAATATGTTCTGCAATAATATTGGCATGTTATACAATTCGTCCTCATAAAAAAGATCATCAGAACGAAATAATGTACAAAACTGATATTCTCGCCAATATGTCCGTCTAACGGAGCGTTCGATAGATCGATAAATAGATAGATGTATTATTTGTCCACTAGGGAAAGTTGTTTTCATAGTAAAAATGTCTTCATCGGCTACGGAATCATGGTATTCATGCATATGCCTTTAGTTTTATTTTTGATAAAATAAGGTATGACGTATGTCTCAACCATTCAGAAAGCTGCAGGAAATTAGATTTGCGCTGAACTATTTCCAATTTCCAAGTAGATTATAACCGACATCTGTAGCTTGTCAGATGCAGAATTAAATGGATGGAAATAAAATGTCCCAACACAATGCGTAATGATGCACAATGACTGATATTGCGCTCTTAGAAGATGTGGCGACTAAATGGAAGGATTCGGAGTGAACGCATCATCTTCACAACAAAAGGTGCGGAAAAATATATTATTTATTCAAGAATTCCCTTATTGTGCAGTTTATTTCAGTTAAACAGTCTTGATTTCGCCAAACTCCTTGGCCACCTCTCTAATAGAATTAATGACTAGACGCTTTTTTGCCTCGACTCTGATGTCCGACCATTTCTTTTTTATTTCGGCCACAGTCCGAGGTTGTGAGGCTACAGCATTTACGGCGTCTGCAACCTTTTGCCACTCATGTACCTTTTTGGCATTAGTAATGCCCTCACTGTGCCCTCCAAACAACATTTTTCTCCTCTTTCCACCTCGCCAACGATAACTTCTACTTCACATTGAGTGAAGTTACGTTTTTTAATTTCTCTCTGTGTTTAAAGGTCCCCTGACATGAAATTTTCATTTTCTGAGGTTTTTTAACATTAATATCAGTTCCCCTAGACTGTATTTGGTCCCCTCGTGTCTAGAATTTTCAAGCGGTGTAAACCGAGCTTTGGCTATTTTTCTCTTCTCTGCATTCGTCTGCATCTCGGACGCGCTGATCTAGAATCTCCCCCTATATAACGTCATATGGGGGAAAGGTTACTCCCCTTTCTCTGTTTTGCCGCCCAGAGACCGACCATGAGAAAACGAGCTGAACAGGACGTACGAACACGCGCAGGCACGCTTTTATTTTTTCCTTGAGAAATAGCTTTGAGATTTGAGTTTTTCCTCGAGAAATATCATGGCTTGCAAACGAGCGAAGCATTGCAGTTGCTCAGTGTTCGGATGTACAAATGAACACAAAAGTATTTTTTAGTTCCTTCATCCACGCCTCTGAAGAAACAATGGGTTAATTTTATTTTCTCTGGAAATGCACCGACTCAACTCCCAAAGTTTTATATGGTCCAACAGGCAGGAGACAGGTTAGTTAATCTTTCTCTCAAAATCGTTCGATACTGTTTATGCATCAGTAAATCAAGCCAGACTATTATCAACTTCACATCGTTTCTTTGAGTAGGATGAAAATAATCTTGTTTAAGGAAAGTGTTAAGCAGGATTGATATTCTAAACGGTAAGCACGCGCTGCTTTGTTTACGTTTTGTGTATCTGCAACCTATTTCTTATGCAAGCATGTCAGCCAATCACAGCAGTGGGCGGTTACATTGAATCCCACAGCAGACACGCCCCTTCAAACAGAGCGTTCTAAGTAGAGACTAAAATCAGGCTAGGAAAAATGCCTTTTATTTCTAAATTATGACTATTTTTGATTGAAAAAACATACTACCATTATAAGGGCAACCCAGGAAACATAAAATAATACAAAAAAACCCATGTCAGGGGACCTTTAACATAATTTCGCAATCGAAGAATATTAACTTGCAAGCGTTTTACGGACTATTTATGGGCAACAATGGGCGTGACATGAAGCCGCAAAAGCTGCGCTATATTTAGAATTTATTGTGATTTATTAAGGGAAAAATGCGTAGGATGTGCGTGCGCATGGTTTTATAAATCCGAATATTTCCGTCCGTACGCACGTCCTATGTTTCATTCGTACGCCAATTCTGACGCAAATCATACGCAAAGTTTTATAAATGAGGCCCCAGAGCATTAATTAGTCAATGTTAATTTTTAATATTTACTACTTTTTCAAATCAAAAGTTGTATCTGTTAATGCACTAACATGAACAATGGACAATCATATTACTATTAACTGATTAATAAATGCTGTAAAAACGTACTACGCATTATTAGTTGTCAGCTAATGTATAAATGTTAAAATTAAATCATTTTGTAAAAGTGTTACCATATATAAAAAATAAAAATCACCAAAACACCAGGGGTCTCATTTATAAAGCGTGCGTACGCACAAAACGGGGCTGGAAACGTACGTACGCCAGTTTCCACGCAAAGTTTGTGATCTATAAAAAACAAACTTGACGGGAGAATGTGCGCACCTTTAAGCAAACTTTGAGCCGTGCGTACGCACATCTGGAGACAAAGGTAATTGGAGACACCGATGGTGAGCTGTAGTTAAATGTCTTTTTGGTCACTTTTAGACCGAAAATCTAAAGAAAATTATAGTCTATCTATAGGCTACAAAAAGAAAATAGCCTACAAATAAAATTTCACTCACCAAGCCAATCACTTGAAGCCAATATCCATCCCTTCTAAAGTGTCCGCACCAGCACGCGCGTTGGGCCGTTTAGTGAAACTGACGCACATAATCTAACGGCAGATGAACCTTAAATCTTCATGAGTAGGCTAATAAATACAGTGCACGTTCTCAATAACAGTTTAAATAAATGAAATAATGATTTAAACTATGTTTTACTTCTGATATAAACATTTAGATTAAATATGCCATTCTCGTTAATGGAGTTAAACACTTAAACTACATGAAATCATTACTGAGAAGTTACAAAAAAATATATATTCAATAAATAGAAATATATATTTGTTGTGGATGCAATGCTTTTGAACACTTTCCCTCTGGCATGCAGTGTTTTAATGTTTTATCTAGAGATAATTGCTAATCATGATAATAGCAGATTGTCTGAAAAAATAATAATTGTGACACGTCACATCTGTATTTCATATTTTTTTCTAACGTCTTGTACGTTAACATATCACGTGGATGAATAATCACATGCAAATGATATGCAGATGAGGATGTGCATATTTAAACTAGGCATTGTAAGCTCCATATATGGTTATCGGGAGGAGACGCATGTGCGCTTTCTTCCGCTGACTGGGATTTATAAAGGGAATTCTGCGCAGCTTCTGGCGTACACACGGTTTTATAAATCTGAATATTTTTTGGCGTACGCCATTTTTGGCTTTTGGGCGCACGTACACTTTAGTAAGGATCCTATGCACAGTTTTATAAATGAGACCCCAGCTGATTAAGACATTAAGCAAGAGAGTGAGTGAAGAGATCCTGCCGCATTTGAGTGCTGATCCAGACACTCAGTCTAACGCAATGACTTTCAGACACTTTTAAAATGTGGCTAAATACATTTTGGGAAACTGTATCTGCCTGTATCTCATTTCTCACCAGCGCAGGCGTTCAGGAAGAGCCAGTCGCTTCTCCTCATCCTGTTCCGGATCTGTTTGAGTTTTTTAAAGTCTGCCTCCTGCTCGTCATCGCTGCCCACCGCTCCGGACGCCAGCTCGATCTTCACCTCCGCTTGCCCTTTACACATAGGCGGAGAGAGTTTCCTCGGCCTGCCCGGAGACCCCCGCTCACCCCGCCTCCCCCCGCTGTCCTTACGTTCTCCCGCTCCTGCTCGTTTGCTGTCGACGGGGACGTGGCGCTCTCCGCCTCCGACTCCTGCTGGGGCGGCTCGGGCGTGCTGCTGGGTTTGGGGTGGTCGCACACCACACACCTGAGGCTCTTTGGCCAGTTCTCGTAGGTGCAAACTGAGCACGGCCAACGCTGTGCGTGCATGTTGAGCCGATTCCGGTCGTTGTACTCCTCGCAGGGGTCCGAGGTGACCGGGGGAGGGTCTGGAGCCCGAGTCCGAAGTCTGGGGGGCTTCTGACGGACTGAGCGGACCCTGTTTTGAGCCCTGCTGCCTCTGACTGAGGCACTGCGTGCAGCGGATGGCGCGGGGCCAGTTCAGGTAGGTGCACATGCGGCAGGACCATTTGCTGCTGGTCTCGGGAAGCTCATCCGCGATCCGTACCCGGGGTCGGGCGCTCGGAGTCAGGGCAGATGAGCAGAGTGGATGCCCCCTGGGTGGTGCAGAGCTGGGGGTCCAGGCTGGAGCTGCTCTTGAAGGGTTCCCTCGGTGATGATGGGCGCGTTGTGCCTTTGGGCCCGACACATGGTGCATTTGATGGCGGACGGCCAGTTCTCGTAGGTGCAGTACTCGCAGCTCCACTTCAAGCCAGAATCTGTCATCCTCGCTCGCGCCGGTCACACCAGCTGATCGCCCCCACCCCTCCCCTCCGCCCGCCGCGGTCCTCCGTTCTTCACCTGCTGTCACTCGCTCACAGCCACCAGCGCCTCCAGCTTCTCCTGCAATAATCACAGACAGGCAAGTTTAGTTCTTGCTGGGAAAGAAGGAACTGTGCTGATTAACTATAATAGGAAAATATTTTGTATATATGGGCGAGATCATGAGTGAAATTATTCTAGATTTTATATTAGCAGCATAAGTCGTTTATCAACAACAGCAGCAAATATATATTATTAGGGGTGTCACGATTCGATACATATCACGATACTGCACTCACGATACGATTTTATTGTGATACTCCAAGACATACTGTATGGTAAAAGGTTAACAAAAAAATATACTGTTGATTAAAATGCTAAATTTAATATTACATTGTGGGTTTAACAATATTCATGATTCTGAAGCTGTTATTGTAGATGAATATGCTTGCATGCTTTCACTGACTAGATATATTTAAAATAATGTCAGCCACGTTTTATTGGTAATATCAGACATTTGGCATTATCATGACCCATGAATATTTACACATTGCATTATTATACATTATAACCAATATTATATAGTATATAGTAGTTCAATGTAGTACTTACACTAAACTCTGAAATATTTTTCTCACACAGTAATTTTTATTTTGGGGGAACTATCCTCGATAGTACATATCGTCACTATCCATCGATACGTATTGTTGCATTTTTGTATTGCGATATATTGTTACACCCCTAATATATATATATATATATATATATATATATATATATATATATATATATGTATATATATATGAAGAGTTCAGATGCAAAAGCCTCTAAATGCCATTTGAAATTTTCTTCTAAAATGACCATTTTTATCAAGCTTGTATATTTAAGTTCAGTAATTTCACTTTAAATGACAATTAATAGGTAATCTTCATTGCCATTTAAGTGAAATTATTGAACTTAAATACACAAGCTTGATAAAAATGATCATTTTAGAAGAAAATTTCAAATGACACTTAGAGGCTTTTGCATCTGAACTCTTCTATATATATATACACATATACATATACATATTTTTTTAAGGATGCAAAGGATGCAATACATTTATTAAATGTAACAGTGAATACTTTTACTTTGTTACATAAAATTCTATTTCAATTCTATATTCAAAATATTAAGCAGCACAACTGTTTCCAGAGCTGATGATAATAATTCGAAATGGTTCTTGAGCGGAAAATCTGCATATAAGAATGAATTCTGAAGGATCATGTGACACTGAAGACTAGGAGGAAATTTAGCTTGGTCATTTCAGGAAAAAAGTAGCCTAGATTTTTAAAATATTAAAATAGAAAATAGTTATTTTAAATTGTAATAAAATTATCATTTTTTTACTATACTTTTAAAATAAATGCAGCCTTGGAGAGATTTAAAAAAAAAAAAAAACGTACCAACCCCAAACTTTACTTAGAATGCTCTTTGGTTTGTCCCACTGGTTTTCCACTTTTGATACAATTTGATTAATCCACAAGTTTAGAATAAAAACCCGATTTGAGAATGTTCCAAGAGCATCTTGTGCTCCAATAGACCTTTTGGAACGATGATTTACATGGTCGATGTCACAAATTTTATTACATTTGATTAGTGACCTAGTAGAAATAGTGCAGGATATTTCGACATTTCTTTATTATAAATTTGTCAAAATCATGAATCCCGGGTTTTTCAATGTTGTCTTAAATTTTTGGACTCCACTATAATACAGTTGTTAACAATTAAATACGTTTTTTTTTTTTCAAAATTACTAAGCAAATATGTTACCATGCAGTAATTTTTTGCATTTAAGCACCGACTATTATAAGATTTAAATAACATATATCAGCATAAATCATGATGACGTGACAGTATGTACATTCTGTGCTTTTCTCCATGTTTCTTTATATAGGCTAGAAATAGACACAAATCTGTCTGTCTTTTGTCTTTTCAATCACATGTGTCTCCGCGACCTTAATCTTTCCATTTGCTGCAGTAATAAAAAACGAGCACAATACATTTATTCTGAAAGGCTTTTTAGACCGGAAAGTTGTTCAGGACTCTGGATTATTCCTGACAGTCCAAACAGGTGGGTTACGACAGAGATGAATCCAGCTCACTGGGGCAAACGGTCACATCCTTTGACCTACATTCCTACACTCTCATTTGGTTATTGGACTAGATTTTGGTTATTAACATTTGCTTAAAAAAGGAGGGAAAAATGACCTAGATTTCCCTGACAAATTTGTCCTATGGTGGTTACACAGTAACACTGAATAAATCACATACAGCACGGGTCAAAAGTTTAGAAACATTACTTTTTTAGTTTTTTAATGAAGAAGTCTCTTAAGCTCATCAAGCCTGAATTTATTTGATCAAAAATACAGAAAAAACAGTAATATTGTGAAATATTATTACAATTTAAAATAATGCTTTTCTATTTTAATATACTTTAAAAATGTAATTAATTCCTGTGATGTAAAGTGGAATTTTCAGCATCATTACTCCAGTCTTCTAATTATATATAATTCTAATATGCTGATTTAATTTCAATGTTGGAACCTGTTGTGCTGCTTAAATATTTTTTGATACTTTTTTTCAGGATTCATTGATGAATAAAAAGTTAAAATATATTTTTTTATTTATTTAAAATAGAAATTTAAAATTTTAGTTTATTTAAAATTTAATTTAAATTTCATTGTTATTTAAAATCTATTTAAAATACATATTTAACTTGTTATTCATACGGTTATGAAAAATATTAAGCAGCACAACTGTTTCCAACATCGATAATAAATCAGCATATTAGAATTATTTCTGAAGGATCACTAAAGACTGGAGTTATGCTGAAAATTCAGCTTTGCATCACAGAAATAAATTATATTTTAAAGTACATTAAAATAGAAAACCACTCATTTAATATTTGTTTCTGTATTTTAATGAAATAAATGCAGGCTTGATGAGCACATGAGACTTCTTTCAAGAACATTAAAAATAGTGATAGTTCCAAACTTTTGACCGTTAACGTTACAATGCCAAAGAATTTACGTGGAAGTCAAAGAAAACCAGGTTATCACCATGGGAGGTCCATAAAACATGGTATTATCATCATTCATCATTGGTAATTGCCACTTTTATCACATTTAACTTTTCATGCCCCAAATTTGGTCAAAAAAAGAAGAAAAAAAAGCCTGTAGTAGGTTCAATGTTTGGTTGGGTGAGAATCTGTCAGACTGGAAAGTGAGCTGTCAAAATGATAGACGCAATAGTGAAACGTACGTACATATACTGTCTAGATAGGCATCACATACCTCTTCTTGTTACACGACAGGAAATCTAGCTATAACGGTGAAAGGAAGTTTGTCTATAACGGGCGATGTAAAGGGAATGTAAGAAGCATTTCCGCCACTACAATGTACCAAGTTCAAATGTATGCATACAGCTCATATACCAGTACAAACTCCGCGCTGATGCATTGTAAACACTCTCGGCTCGCTTCGGAATTCCACACCGAGGTGTCGATTTTACCCGAACTACAACAACACTATAAAAAAAGCTCTAGTGTTGCTATCGGCACTGTAAATAAACACATACAGCTGACTTCTACTCAGACTGTAGGCTACACTGTCCGTTGACATTTTCACTTCCTTAAAATTAAATCACCATAAAATAAATAAATAAATATGTCTGTAAATTATAGCAAGCCGAGCATTAGAAAACTAAAAAAATAATATGCTTGGATATGCCCTGTTGCATACTGTTATACTGTGATTTAATTTACCCCCTCCCACAGAAATATAAAGGCCCTTTACCTGTCTTTGCACTCCACACTTCAGTTTGCAAACACCGCCGTTCCCGAGTTCGCCCTTCTGCAAACCGAACGACTGCTCTACCGAAACCCAATCCGATCGGGTCCAAATCCAGCTCAGCACCGACAATCTACCGCGACAGCAGAGCGATTTTGCGTCCGAACACCCATGTTATTCCTTTCCCTCCCTCTGAAACCCCAAACACCACCACGATCTTCGGATCAAAGCGGGTTTTAAAGGGTTTTCAACACCGGAATTCCCATATCTGTTGCCGATGTTACCAATACCAACTGGCTTTAATGGCGGCGGCACAGGAGCGGGGGGTAAACCAAAATAAACCTACTCCGGAGATACTGGTAGGAGGGATATCACCTGGATCAGCGAGCACATATGATTGGCTCCCGCTCCGTAAACACCGTGGAAACCAATGAGGGCGCATTTCTTTCGTTAAAGGGATTCACGGCATACTTCCTTCATAAGCAATAACAACTAGGAAACTGTAGCTCTTTGTCCGCCATGTTGGCTCTAAGAATACCAGGGGTGGAATATTAGGTTTCACTCTGGATTGGAGCCAAAATGGAGTGTGTTTCGTGTGTTCGGCTCCACTGCCAAGGCTAGTGGGATGATGTCATCGTTTCAGAAAGATCTACCGCAGCATCATCTGCAGTGACATAAGGGCAGTTTGTCAATGAAAACAAAAATAAAAGAGTTGACTATACAGCTCTAGGGCCGTTAGATGGTTCTGCGTGAAGCTCTTTTATGTTAAAACAATAAATGTAGGGAACAGTTTTAGCTGAACAGTTAGTTCCATTTAATTTATTTAGTAGATGCTTTTGTCCATTATCAAGGTATTAGTTTTATGAAGAAAAGACTGCTAGGTTTAGAATACAAAATACATAGTATAATTAATTCCTACATTTTTAACATCTTCTGATTATTTTTTGTCCATAACATTTCTCTAGATTACATCATGTCTCTTATTAGTTAGGGTTAGGTTAGTCAGTGAAACCACATGCCCCCAACCCAAACGCTGATAATTATGTTTCGATTTTAGAAGATTATTTCTATAGAATAATATAATTCTATTCTATAAATCTAAAGAAAAACAGTGGTGCATCAGTAGTAAAGCGTAACTTTGTCGCCATCCAATGGTTTAAGTAAACTACTGCAACAAGTATCAAAATTCATCCCAGAATCAAAAGCGAGAAAAACAATGACATGTATTGTAATTATATTTATATTACACTTTATTATATATGATATATACATACATATATTTACACAATATATATTAATATATTATGATATTTACATTGTAACATTATTTCCATAACTAGTAACTATTAAATATATTTTCCCTCCAAATTTTCTTTACATTGACAATTTACTTTTTATTTTTTGTCATAATCGGTAATGTGACACGCAAGAACCAATGCCGTTAAGCGTCAAACTTTTAGTTCTTCAAATTCGTATTTTCCCCCTCCTTTGCGTTATGTTCTAAAGCGTGGCTTGAATGCGAAGTTGAGAACTTCTTTTACTGTGTATGGTTGAGAAACGCCAAAAATGTAACGACAAGTCACGTGAGCGGAGGCAGTGCCTCCTTGTGTTTAAAGGTCCCATATTATGCCCCTTTTTACAAGATGTAAAATAAGTCTCTGATGTCCCCAGAATGTTTATGTGAAGTTTCAGCTCAAAATACCCAACAGATAATTTTTATAACATGTTTAAATTGTCATTTTTGGGGGCTCAGAAAAACGGGCTGTTTTAGTGTGTGCCCTTTAAATGCTAATAAGCTGCTACTGCTGCCGGCACAGGGGGCGGAGCTTCATGAGCTCGCGCTCAGTCTCTCAGGACAATTTCATCTCACGGAATGATGATAATAGAAGTAACAGTGTTCATTTCAAGTCGGACAATAATGCCTATAGAGTCAGAGTGCTGTATAGAGATGGAACAGGTATAGTTTAGTAGTTTAATTACGGTTATTATAACGTATTTGTCATCTGCTTGTATGTATCCATTATTTATTGATAGCCTACATGTCTGCTGTTTCGGACCAATGATCAAACATATGCTGATGAGTTTATTGTACATCACACAAAAGATGAAGCGTCAGTTTTACTTCAGAAAATCACCGTAAGAGCTGAGAAAACAGTAAGTTTTAAGAAGTGCACAAGTTGAGAGGAGCATTCGTGTGGCGGACGTTAGTCAAAAAACTGTTCTACTGACGTCATTAAGGAAGAAAGTAGAGGGATGTAGTCCAAGCGGGCCGTTCATATAAGCTACTTATTCAACTTTGAGCTTTCTAATTTTACAGCTATTATTTATACTCTGACAACAACATTACACACTAACTAAAATTTGAAACATAGGATCACGAAGAACTGGACCTTTAAGCGCATTGCGCAATGGGCCTGGCGGCTGTCCTGAAGGCGTCTAGTGAAATTATCAATTATGTACGGATTATTTATGAAAAGTACAATTTATTCACTCAGATATCATCTTTATTGGTCATGTTCGAATTGTAATGAACTTTAAATGAATTGTAACTCGAAATGACCCGTGAATGTGCCGGTTGTTTGCAAGTAAATTGAGGCTGCACCTGCCCGCACCACGATGCGATGTTTACCAGGATTCGGTGATTAATTATTCGAAAACAAGGTCAATAATACTAATAATAGTCCAACAGTGTATGGCAGTAAATACTAATAATAATATATTTTATGCTAGGCTACTTTTATTTTGAATTAGTGTTAAAATGTTAAACGCAACGTGATTAAGATTTTAATATGAAACAAATAATATAAGCATAAATGTTAAAATGAAGAGTTCAGATGCAAAAGCCTCTAAAAGCCATTTGAAATTTTCTTCTAAAATGACCATTTTTATCAAGCTTGTGTATTTAAGATTAGTAATTTCACTTAAATGACAATTAATAGGTAATCTTCATTGCCATTTAAGTGAAATTCCTGAACTTAAATATACAAGCTTGATAAAAATGATCATTTTAGAAGAAAATTTCAAATGACACTTAGAGGCTTTTGCATCTGAACTCTTCAAATATTGTTTTATAGTGTTGTTCTATGTGCCTTTATCTGTTTTAATATACTATATTATCATGAGCTATCATTGTACTGCCATAGTATTTTTTGTAAGGAGAGGGGGAAAAAGGTATATTTTGAGAGGGATAAGAGAAAATAAGTGAGATATTTATTATCAAGGAAATAGTTGTACATTTTAAGACTTTTTGGCCTGATTTTCCAGACAGGGCTTAGATTAAGCCAGGATTAAGCCTTAGTTCAATTAGGACATTTAAATTGCTTTTATAAACGTGCCTTAGAAAAAAAAAAAATACTGATGTGCATCTTGATACAAAACAGTGGCACTGACATAATGTAAGATATCTCAGTGAAAGTTTCTTTCATTTTAAACATTTAAAACATGCATTTTAGTCTGGGACTTTGTCATTGAAACGGGGGATTAAGTTACAATCTCTAAAAACAGTGTAGCCTATATCTCTCTTATATAGTAAATATGAGTGTGTCTTTGTCTGTGTGTGTTACTGCAAAAGGACAGCACTCTCTCTGATGTTGTGCATCTGTGCTTTCACAGTTCTGCTTCCTCTCTCATCTGAAACCACACCCACCAGGGGCCCCACAGCAAGAGCAGCAGCCAATGGGAGAGCAGCACGGCCACTCCATCACTCCTCAGTTTCCAAGGTAACTGGGCTGCTCTCCTGAAAGGCGCTACATCATCAGCATCCGTCCATGAGGCAGGCAGCCTGCAGTGGATCGTATAGCAGGCACCTCCCTCACACAACCGCACTGGATGGGAAAATGGAGTAGGTAGTGTTATGGTGAGTACCCGGCTTCTGTCTTCGACTCCTATGGGCTGCTAGATTTATGCTTCTGTTGATTGAAAGCAGGGTAGATTTGAGCATGGATGAGATATGATACTAGCTGGAGTTATAGGGAAATTGTGAAGAGAGAGCATTGTTAAAGTGGCCCTGCATTGGAAGGACCTGACGCATGCAAAAATAGTCTCCACAAGGGGGGCCAAACATACATTGCCTTTTCTTTTTGCAGTATTCCTGTTTCTCTGTGTGGTCGGGAATGTGAGCTTGTCAGTGTGTGTGTTCTCCACCCGCCTTACACGGTAGCGTGGCCCAGTGTTTTCAGCTCAATAGCCCTGCTTGTTTGTTTGTGTTGAGCACGTTTCTAGGTCTCCGTCGCATGTCCGTCTTGATGGTGCTGCAGGTTAGGGATTAGGGAACGCAGGATTTAATGAGCAGTTGTGGTCACGCCTGTCATTGCTTGGTCATGGTTCTCTCTCCTTTAGATGCTGCCTCGTCACCTTGGGCCCAAACACTCCCTGCATGGGTGGTGTTGCATGACACATGCTCTGAGATATTAGAATGGATTTGCTTCCTGATAAGGCCGCATGTGTGCGTGTCCTAAGGTGTGGTGTTGCACCACAGGCTTACAATTAGAATTCATGTTTAACTCGGCTAAGTTAACTTGGTGAAAAAAAGGGCGCAGTGAACATGCCACAGTATATCAGCGCACATCATGTAATATTATGCACAGTGTACACAATATACTGTACACATACAATGCGCTATCAGGGGGACACCTCTGCATGTAGTGAAATGCTTCAAATGTAATTTCGTTATAAAATATATTATCAGCACAACAGTTCAGAGCTGTTAATTTTGTTGTGTTTGGAAAGGAATGTGTTTTTGCACTCTAGCTGGTATGGACTCCACAACCTGATTATCATTTAAATTATATTTCCAATGGGCATATTGTGCTCTTTTGGTGGAAGACATTATAAGCATCAGTGGAACATTAATATGCCACAAATTCGCTTGCTAGAAATATTCTGTACTCATATAATGTTTTAGTTTTTATTTGTTTTAAACTTTATGATTTTGTAAAACTGTCAGTTTCCTGTTTTTAATTCCAGGTTTAAAGAAATAAATATTAAATATTTTAACTATGAATTGTTTGAATAATTTTACTATTATTGTTTAACACATATATATATTCATATAAGGGCTGTCAAACGATTAATCGCGATTAATCACATCCAAAATAAAAGTTTGTGTTTACATAATATATGTGGGTGCACTGTGTATAATTATTTTAGGGCTGTGCAAAAGTTAATTGCGATTAATCGCATCCAAAATAAGTCTGTGCTTACGTAATATATTTGTTTGTGCTGTATGTAATTATTTTGTATATATAAATACCTATGCATGCATGTATATATTTAAGAATTATTTGCGCTTAAATTCTGTATATACATATAAATACATAATCTATATTATATAAATATAAATATTTTATATATGAATAACACATTTTCTTAAATATATACATGCATGTGTGTGTATTTATATATACAAAATAATTATATACAGCACACACAAATATATTAATTAAGCACAGACTTTTATTTTGGATGCGAATTAATCGCAATTAATTTTTGCACAGCCCTAATTATTTTCTAAAAATAAAATACACACACGTGCTTTTATACATTTAAGAAATATTTTCATGTATATAATGTATATAGATTTATATATAATTTATATGATATGTAAATATAAATATTTTATATATAAATCATATTTATATATTTTTCTTAAATATACAAGCATGTGTGTTTATTTAAATATATATACAAAATAATTATACACAGTGCACCCACATATATGTAAACACAAACTTTTATTTTGGATGCGATTAACCGTGATTCATTGTTTGACAGCCCTAATATATAAATATATATATGAGATGTATTACCCCAATTAATCCATAACTAAATAATATGAATTATGATAATGATAATAATAGTTTAGCTGATTGCTTGACCTATAAATTATTGGCTGCTCAAATAATCGAAATGTTAAAATATGTAATTTAACCAAACAAAAGTGTATATTGGTCAAATCAAATACTGATTTCTGTATTATAAATAATACAATGTACTGTATTCCCAGTTTATGTACTGTATCTTATGGTGTAGGTGAAGAGTAGTTAGTAATACACATTACAGTTAAGTGTGTAAACAATTGAAGGAGAAATCCTGTGAGAAATGCACTAGATAAAATGGATCTAGTCTGTTGAAGTATTCTGTTTTAATTTTGTCCTTACAGTGTGCGTGTGTGTGTCTAGAAGTTTAAATCTCCTAAGAACAGTTGTGTATTTCAGTCATGTAGCTTTAGGCACTGTTGCAGTTGTTCACGGCCACCGTTCTGGGTTTTGGGAAGCGATTCCTCTGTGATCCGCCCCTCCCTCTCCCACGAGAGCCCTGTTTTATATGGTGATGAGGGTCTGTGCTTAAGCGTCTGTGTCTGTGTTTGAGCATGAAAGGCAGGGGTTGGGTAAAGAACAGCATTGACCTTTGTTATAGACCCTGAATATTCTGTGTAACTATCTGCTTTTTTTGCATATCAAGCCCTGAACATGTTATGACAGGGATCAGATGACCCAGAATACTGGGGTGTGTTCTGTGCTCTTGAGAGATAAGGGCATTTCTAATGCATGTTGTGTGTGTAAACAGACTGAAATTAGCACATGGTTGCTGAAAATGTTGTAGTTTTTAGCAGACTTTCACGCAGGGTAGGGAGATTTTGTGTCTTTCAGCATCCTGACATAGTACAACTGTAAACTAAGCTTTTTAAGTGCCGAACCCAAACACAATTTAAGCCTGACATTAACTATGGTTTGTTTGCAGTTAAAATCTGTTGTAAATAGTGATATATTTTTGACTTTTTCCAGCACTTTGGTGGTGGTATCATATCTCAATTAATTTCCCATTTGGACACAAAGTGCAGTCAGTCTGTCTCTGTATGATTCTGTCATCATTCAAACATAATGAGAGCAGCTGTCATCTAACTTCACCACCCAGGGTGTGGTAGCAGTCGGTCGGGCAATTATGGAGTATTCTCAGCGAGCTTTGAAATATATATATTTAATAATGCTTTAAAAATTGGAATTGATCACCTTTAGTGTTGTTAAATGTTTCAATCTATATCTAGAAAACTATGTTGAAATTTGAATCACGTTTCAAAAATGCAGTGATGTTACCAATAGTTGTATATTTATTTGATGTATATTTTAAAGGCATAGTTCACTTTGAAATTAAAGGGGGGGTTGACTGCTTTTTTCTTTGCATGATTGTGTTTATGGGGTGCAATATAACATGTATTCGTGGTTTTTCTTTTTTAAAAGTCTTATTTTTCATAAACTTCACCTTTATTGTCAGCCGCGCTCTCCTCTGTCCCCTGACGAGCGGTTCACTTCCTGATTCTATGAAAACACTCTCTCAGAAACACGTAGTGGGCTCAGATTGGTTAGTTTGGCGCGGTGTGTTGTGATTGGCTAAACTGTCGCTCACGTTGTCCGAAGGTTAACGCCCATTACCTTTAAGGGTGAAACGGGCATGTCATGAGCTCCGGTCCAGATGTAAATATGTGTCGAACTGCAGTATCAGTTTCAGGCATAATCGGACCCAGAAAGCCGCGATGAAGAGAGTCAAACAGAACCTCACCACACACGGCTCTTAATAAACGTTTCTGAATGATAATTTGCTACATTTTTTTACTTTATACACGTTTATTTTACACAATAGCAACTGACTGGCTACTAATGTTATACTCAAACAGCGTTGGCAAAATAACGTCATAAAGCATATATACATGAAAAATAAGTTTAAAACTTTAGTACTTATAGAAAATTCAGGTCCATAATGTTTGTACGCGTTTGTCTGAGACACAAAATAGCATAGTCTAACTAGTCTGGAATTATACATGCAAATACATTTAAAATGATGAAGTCTTAGCCTACTTACAGGTTGTGGCCCAACAACTGCTGCCTCTGGTTTTAAAGTTGGATCTGCTTCGTGTTTTAGTAACAGTTTCTTGTTGAATCCGGTGTTGAACTCGTGGAGATTCTGGAAGCTGTCTTCCATAAAATGCGCAGCACAGAGAGCTAGATTACAATCGTCATTTTCAGGAACATAATCAAACATAAATTGTATCCATTGTTTTGGAAGAATAGCGTCCATAGGAAGCCCGAACACAGAAGACCTGACAGCTGCGTGAACAACACACTCGACGAGTCGACATGCCTCAGAAATATGCGCATGCCATTTTCTGCATATTCTGAGGGAGTGGTTCATGCAAATGTGTAGGTTAGTGACGTACCATAACCCAGCTGTAGTCCCAATCAAGTCGTTTTTGAAGGCAATTATACTTCCTGATTTTTAAAAGACGATATCTCTGCTTACACTGAACTTTCAGCGCTGCAACTTTGCAGATACTGTTCATGCACCAACAGCAACATTACACCCCCCCTTCAATTTTGATATGTTTTAGCTTACCTCAAGGGCATCCAAGATGTAGGTATCTTTGTTTCTGCAGTAGTTTCAAATTTGACATTTTTCGGTTAAACCGTTGTTGTCTGCCAGTCATATAATGCAGTATGGGGTCCACGTCAAAGAGCATGCACAGAGAAGTCAAAATTAAACATGATTTAATGACTCGTAAATGTAACACATTGATGGCCTAAGACACGAAACAAGCGGTTTGTGTGAGAAAACAGTATTTATATCGTTTTTACCTCATGTAATCACAGTCACGTCCAACTGATCTGAATCGGTTGTTCAATGTCCAACTGAACCAAACTGAACCGTGTACAACGTTCTGCCGGAAGTGATCGCTTGCGTGTCGAACGTCACTCATTATTTAAACGAAGATTTCAGAAGTTTTACCTTTCACTAAACATATTTAGATATACCGAAATCGTCTTCCATTGCTATTTCCTCTACATCTAAATATGTTTAGATCTTCACAGTGAAAGGTAAAGCTTCCGAGATCTCTGTGTAAACAAAGAGTGACGTCGACGCACAAGCTATCACTTCCGGCGGAACGTTGTACATAGTTCAGTTGGACATTGCACAGTGAGTCAGATCACTTGGACGTTTTATTTATTATTATTATTTTTAGATAAAATATATCTAATATATATATGTGGCAATAATATATTGACAATAAAGTGACATTAAATATTGTTTTCCCTTTGTTGGGGTTTAGGAGGGACAGCAGTAGTATTGAACTTGAATACATGACCTCAACCTTTGGCTGCATTGATGATTGAGGTTAAGGGTTAACAATGTATTGATCAGAAGCAGGTCAAAACTGTCCCAAAGAGATGATGGACAGTTCAACAGATCTTCCAAAAACATTCAGGTAGTAATAGGGCCACGGCAGGGCTCATTGTGCTTTGACATCATGTCAGATGTCATACAAAGCATTACGGTCAATAAGCACATTACCATTATTATGGTAAAGACCGGTCTGAGATTGTTTTGTTGTTTTGAAACTTTGTGAGTGAGCTAAAACAATCATATAAAACACTCAAAAATCTGTAGCTAATTGCTATTTGAAGGGCAGAATATTTGTCTTTGTGTTAAGTTAGAATTGTTTCTCTGTGTTAAGTTAGAAGTGTTTAGAAGTGTTAGTGTTTAGAAAAATAATTTTAACTTGACATGGTTTCCATAAATGCAATGCTTATGTGTGAAACGTGAGACACGAGTGCAACTTTTAAAGATGCCCTTCTAGGTCATGTTTGCATAGAAAAACCATGAAAAAGTTACTCAAAAGAAGCAAAAAAAGAATTTAACTGCTCATAAAGTACCTTCTACCACCATTAGGGCACACGAACATTCATAGTGGATATATATTTATTCACAATTAGACCCCATTTACACCTGGTATTAAAATGCGATCTGTATCCAGATAAGTTATCCGGATAATAAAAAAAACGCATGTTAATGCAAGGTGTAAATGCGTTGTGATCGGATTGTGATTGGATCTGCCTGAACACATCTGGAGGTAGTCTGGCTCGCATTGTGTCCGGATCTTTACTAGGTTGTTGAAACCACATATGTATATTTTACTCCTCCCAAAAATGCTAAAAAATAAACGAGTGAGAGCGTGTTATATAGGCTATATGTCATGTTATAGTCAGATATGACGGCGATACTGTGACAGTAGTATCGCAGTAGCGACAGTAGTACCGCAGATGAGCAGCTGAGCATCAATTCATCAAGCCAACGTGCAAACATCGCAAATAAAAGTGAAAGTAAGTCACAGACGCTTAACACACAATCATCTTCAAGTAAAGAAACGAAATGATCTTACCAGCGCTGTTGCCACTTTCTCTTATTGATGTCTTTGATTTTGAAATTAGCTGATGATCAATAAAATGCAGCTCATATCTGTTGTTTTTGGTGGCGTGCAATTCATTAAACCTGCATATAACGCGGGAGTTGAAGATTTATATCCGTTTTGCAAAGACACATTTATGTGGCCAGGTGTAAATGGAATCGGTACTTATTATCCGGATAACTTATCTGGATACAGATCGCATTTTAATACCAGGTGTAAATGGGGTCTTAGAGTCTCAGCACTAATAATATATTGTATTACAGTAGATGTAAGGATGAAAGGACCCCAACACACTCACACTCACACATTCATACATTCCCACCCACTTTTTAAAACAAAGTTACACCACTGAGACTGACCCTGTAATCTACGTTTGCCACTTTTTTCTGCACAGAATTACATGATAAACAAGGAGATTTATATTCTAGGGTGAAAATAAAAAAAAGGTCTATTGTAAATATTAGTGTGACCCTCTGTGACCCTCAAAAATATAAATCAAACAGGGTTTCTGCTGACTCACACAGGATTGCCCATTGTCCTGACTGTGGTTTCCTCCGTTCTCTTAGATGCTGCAGGCGTATTGTTCCGGCACACTCTTTCACAGAATTTCATATCAAGAGTCTTTTTGATATGCTATACTACACTTCAAAATATTCAAACTCTCAACTCACCTTTATAGTCTTATGCGTTGTATGCCTTTACATACAGAACTAATATATTTGATTTATGTGTTACATTTTATAGTTTAGTTTTTATACATTTGTTATACTGTTTTATATTTGATTTAATAAAGAATATGATTATTTATGAGATAATATGGACAGGAGAAATTGAATAAAATACTAAGCATTAGGCCTACATATGAAGAGTTCAGATGCAAAAGCCTCTAAGTGCCATTTGAAATTTTCTTCTAAAATGACCATTTTTATCAAGCTTGTATATTTAAGTTCAGTAATTTCACTTAAATGGCAATGAAGATTACCTATTAATTGTCATGTAAGTGAAATTACTGAACTTAAATATACAAGCTTGATAAAAATGGTCATTTAGAAGAAAATTTCAAATGGCATTTAGAGGCTTTTGCATCTGAAACTCTTTCATATGTAAATACGCTGTACAACAGTGGCTGAAAAAAGAAGACCATGAATAATAAAATAAAAATTCCTCTATCCTTTCTCTAAAATGGCAGATGTTGCAGTTTGTGAGGGCATGAATTATTGAAGTTCATCTGATACTTCACAGGTCGTCTCTGATTTAACATAGCGTCATATAGCTCATTGATTCACTGGATGTTTAAAGCTTTGATTATGTTTGAGCAAATATTGAACTTGTACCATGTGGATCTATATGTCTGTTTTATATTAAATATCGCTCTATCCCTCTGTCGTTTTATCTGTCGCTCTATCCCTGTGTCGTTTTATCTGTCGCTCTATCCCTGTGTCGTTCTGTCTGTCGCTCTATCCCTCTGTCGTTTTATCTGTCGCTCTATCCCTCTGTCGTTTTATCTGTCGCTCTCATCCCTCTGTCGTTTTATCTGTCGCTCTATCCCTCTGTCGTTTTATCTGTCGCTCTATCCCTCTGTCGTTCTGTCTGTCGCTCTATCCCTCTGTCGTTTTATATCTCGCTCTATCCCTCTGTCGTTTTATCTGTCGCTCTATCCCTCTGTCGTTTTATCTGTCGCTCTATCCCTCTGTCGTTTTATCTGTCCGCTCTATCCCTGTGTCGTTTCATATCTGTCGCTCTATCCCTGTGTTCGTTCTGTCTGTCGCTCTATCCCTTCTGTCCGTTTTATCTGTCGCTGCTATCCCTCTGTCGCTCTATCTGTCGCTCTCATCCCTCTGTCGTTTTATCCGTCGCTCTATCCTCTGCCGTTTTATGCGTCGCTCTATCCCTCTGTCGTTCTATCTGTCGCTCTATCCCTCTGTCGCTTCTATCTGTCGCTCTATCCCTCTGCTCGTTCTATCCTGTTGCTCTATCCCTCTGTCTCGTTCTGTCCGTCGCTCTATCCCTCTGTCGTTCTGTACGTCGCTCCATCCCTCTGCCCGTTTTATCTGTCGCTCTCATCCTCTGCTGTCGTTCTGTCTGTCGCTCTATCCCTATCGCTTTATCTGTCACTCTATCCCTCTTGTCTGTCTGTCTGTCGCCTCTATCCCTCTGTCGTTTTATCTGTCGCTCTATCCCTCTGTCGTTCTATCTGTCGCTCTATCCCTCTGTCGTTCTATCTGTTGCTCTATCCCTCTGTCGTCTCTGTCCGTCGCTCTCATCGCCTCTGTCGTTCTATCCGTCGCTCTCATCCCTCTGTCGTTCTATCTGTCGCTCTATCCTCTTGTTCGTTCTATATCTGTCGCTCTATCCCTCTGTCGTTCTATCCGTCGCTCTATCCCTCTGTCGTTCTATCCGTCGCTCTATCCCTCTGTCGTCTCATCTGTCGCTCTATCCCTCTGTCGCTCTATCTGTTGCTCTATCCCTCTGTCGTCTCTGTCCGTCGCTCTCATCCCTCTGTCTCGTCTCTATCCGTCGCTCTCATCCCTCTGTCGTTCTCTATCTGTCGCCTCATCCCTCTGTCGTCTCTGTCTGTCGCTCTATCCCTCTGTCGCTCTGTCTGTCCCTCTGTCGTTCTATCTGTCGCTCTATCCCTCTGTCGTTCTGTCTGTCGCTCTATCCCTCTGTCCGTTCTGTCTGTCGCTCTATCGCTCTGTCGTTTTATCTGTCACTCTATCCCTCTGCCGTTCTATCCGTCGCTCTATCCCTCTGTCGTTCTGTCCGTCGCCTCATCCCTCTGCCGTTCTATCCGTCGCTCTCATCCCTCTGTCGTTCTATCCGTCGCTTTATCCCTCTGTCGTCGTCTGATCTGTCGCTCTATCCCTTTGTCGCTGATATCCGTCCGCCTCTATCCCTCCGTCGTTCTATCTGTCGCTCTCATCCCTCTGTCGTCTCTGTCTGTCGCTCTCATCCCTATCGCTCTATCTGTCGCTCTATCCCTCTGTCGTTCTGTCTGTCGCTCTATCCCTATCTCGTTCTGTCTGTCACTCTCTATCCCTCTGTTCGTTCTGTCTGTCGCTCTATCCCTATCGTTTCTATCTCGTCACTTCTTTCCCTCTGTCGTTCTATATGTCGCTCTATCCCTCTGTCTGTTCTCATCTGTTGCTCTCATCTCTCTACGTTCTATCTGTTGTTCTATCTGTCGCTCTCATCCTCTTGTCGTTTCTATCCGTCGCTCTCATCCCTCTGTCGTTTCTATCTGTCGCTCTATCCCTCTGTCGTTCTATCTGTCGCTCTATCCCTCTGTCGTTCTATCTGTCTGCTCTATCCCTGTGTCGTTCTGTCTGTCGCCTCTATCCCTCTGTCCGTTCTGTCTCGTCGCTCTCATCCCTCTGTCGTTTTATCCGTCGCTCTATCCCTCTGTCGTTCTGTCTGTCGCTCTATGCCTCTATCGTTCTATCTGTCGCTCTCATCCCTCTGTCGTTCTGTCTGTCGCTCTATCCCTCTGTCGTTTTATCTGTCGCTCTATCCCTCTGCTCGCTCTATCTGTCGCTCTATCCCTCTGTCGTTCTATCTGTTGCTCTATCCCTCTGTCGTTCTGTCCGTCGCTCTATCCCTCTGTCCGTTCTATCCGTCCGCTCTATCCCTCTGTCGTTCTGTCCGTCGCTCTATCCCTCTGTCGTTCTCATCTGTCGCTTCTATCCCTCTGTCGTTCTGTCTGCTCGCTCTATCCCTCTGTCGTTCTATATGTTCGCTCTCATCCCTCTGTCATTCTGTCTGTTGCTCTATCCCTCTGTCGTTCTGTCTGTCGCTCTATCGCTCTGTCGTTTTATCTGTCGCTCTATCCCTCTGCCGTTCTCATCCGTCGCTCTATCCCTCTGTCTGTTCTGTCCGTCGCTCTATCCTCTGCCGTTCTATCCGTCGCTCTATCCCTCTGTCGTTCTCATCCGTTGCTCTATCCCTCTGTCGTTCTGTCTGTCGCTCTATCCCTTTGTCGTTGTATCCGTCGCCTATCCTCTGTCGTTCTATCTGTCGCTCTATCCCTCTGTCGTTCTGTCTGTCGCTCTATCCTCTGTCGTTCTATCTGTCCGCTCTATCCCTCTGTCGTTCTGTCTGTCGCTCTATCCCTCTGTCGTTCTATCTGTCGCTCTCATCCCTCTGTCGTTCTGTCTGTCGCTCTCATCCCTCTGTCGTTCTATCTGTCATCTTCTCCCTCTGTCGTTTCTATATGTCGCTCTATCCCTCTGTCGTTCTATCTGTCGCTCTATCTCTCTACGTCTATCTGTTGTTCTATCTGTCGCTCTATCCCTCTGTCGTTCTATCCGTCGCTCTATCCCTCTGTCGTTCTGTCTGTCGCTCTATCCCTCTGTCGTTCTGTCTGTCGCTCTATCCCTCTGTCGTTCTGTCCGTCGCTCTATCCCTATGTCGTTCTGTCCGTCGCTCTCATCCCTCTGTCATTCTATCTGTCGCTCTATCCCTCTGTCGTTCTATCCGTCGCTCTATCCCTCTGTCGTTCTGTCTGTCGCTCTATCCCTCTGTCGTTCTGTCCGTCGCTCTATCCCTCTGTCGTTCTGTCCGTCGCTCTCATCCCTCTGTCGTTCTGTCCGTCGCTCTATCCCTCTGTCGTTCTGTCTGTCGCTCTATCCCTCTGTCGTTCTGTCCGTCGCTCTATCCCTCTGTCGTTCTGTCCGTCACTCTATCCCTCTGTCGTTCTGTCCGTCGCTCTATCCCTCTGTCGTTCTGTCTGTCGCTCTATCCCTCTGTCCGTTTTGTCCATCGCTCTATCCCTCTGTCGTTCTGTCCGTCGCTCTATCCCTCTGTCGTTCTATCTGTCGCTCTATCCCTCTGTCGTTCTGTCTGTCGCTCTATCCCTCTGTCGTTCTATCTGTCGCTCTATCCCTCTGTCGTTCTATATGTCGCTCTATCCCTCTGTCGTTCTGTCTGTCGCTCTATCCCTCTGTCGTTCTATCCGTCGCTCTATCCCTCTGTCGTTCTATCTGTCGCTCTATCCCTCTGTCGTTCTATCTGTCGCTCTCATCCCTCTGTCGTTCTGTCCGTCGCTCTATCCCTCTGTCGTTCTGTCTGTCGCTCTATCCCTCTGTCGTTCTGTCTGTCGCTCTATCCCTCTGTCGTTCTGTCTGTCGCTCTCATCCCTCTGTCGTCTCTATCTGTCGCTCTATCCCTCTGTCGTTCTATCTGTCGCTCTATCCCTCTGTCGTTCTGTCTGTCGCTCTATCCCTCTGTCGTTCTGATCTGTCGCTCTATCCCTCTGTCGTTCTATCTGTCGCTCTATCCCTCTGTCGTTCTATCTGTCGCTCTATCCCTCTGTCGTTCTATCCGTCGCTCTATCCCTCTGTCCGTTCTATCCGTCGCTCTATCCCTCTGTCGTTCTATCTGTCGCTCTATCCCTCTGTCGTTCTGTCTGTCGCTCTATCCCTCTGTCGTTCTGTCTGTCGCTCTATCCCTCTGTCGCTCTGTCTCGTCGCTCTCATCCCTCTGTCGTTCTATCTGTCGCTCTATCCCTCTGTCGTTCTGTCTGTCGCTCTATCCTCTGTCGTTCTATCTGTCGCTCTATCCCTCTGTCGTTCTGTCTGTCGCTCTATCCCTCTGTCGTTCTATCTGTCGCTCTATCCCTCTGTCGTTCTGTCTGTCGCTCTCATCCCTATCGTTCTGTCTGTCATTCTGTCCCTCTGTCGTTCTATATGTCGCTCTATCCCTCTGTCGTTCTATCTGTTGCTCATCTCTCTAACGTCTCTCTGTTGTTCTATCTGTCGCTCTCATCCCTCTGTCGTTCTATCCGTCGCTCTATCCTCTGTCGTTCTATCTGTCGCTCTATCCCTCTGTCGTTCTATCTGTCGCTCTATCCCTCTGTCGTTTCTATCTGTCGCTCTATCCCTCTGTCGTTCTATCTGTCGCTCTATCCCTCTGTCGCTCTGTCCGTCGCTCTCATCCCTCTGTCGTTCTATCTGTCGCTCTCATCCCTCTGTCGTTCTATCTGTCGCTCTATCCCTCTGTCGTTCTGTCTGTCGCTCTATCCCTCTGTCGTTCTATCTGTCGCTCTATCCCTCTGTCGTTCTATCTGTCGCTCTATCCCTCTGTCGTTCTATCTGTCGCTCTATCCCTCTGTCGTTCTGTCCGTCGCTCTATCCCTCTGTCGTTCTATCTGTCGCTCTATCCTCTGTCGTTCTATCCGTCGCTCTATCCCTCTGTCGTTCTATCTGTCGCTCTCATCCCTCTGTCGTTCTGTCTGTTGCTCTATCCCTCTGTCGCTTCTGTCTGTCCCTCTGTCGTTCTATCTGTCGCTCTATCCCTCTGTCGTTCTGTCTGTCGCTCTATCCCTCTGTCGTTCTGTCTGTCGCTCTATCCCTCTGTCGTTTTATCTGTCGCTCTATCCCTCTGCTCGTTCTATCCGTCGCTCTATCCCTCTGTCGTTCTGTCTGTCGCTCTATCCCTCTGTCGTTCTATCTGTCGCTCTCATCCCTCTGTCGTTCTGTCTGTCGCTCTATCCCTTGTCGTTCTATCTGTCGCTCTATCCCTCTGTCGTTCTGTCTGTCGCTCTATCCCTCTGTCGTTCTATCTGTCGCTCTATCCCTCTGTCGTTCTATCTGTCGCTCTATCCCTCTGTCGTTCTATCTGTTGCTCTATCTCTCTCGTTCTTGTGTCTATCTGTCGCTCTCATCCCTCTGTCGTTCTATCCGTCGCTCTATCCCTCTGTCGTTCTGTCTGTCGCTCTATCCCTCTGTCGTTCTGTCTGTCGCTCTATCCCTCTGTCGTTCTGTCCGTCGCTCTATCCCTATGTCGTTCTGTCCGTCGCTCTATCCCTCTGTCGTTCTATCTGTCGCCTCTATCCCTCTGTCGTTCTATCCGTCGCTCTATCCCTCTGTCGTTCTGTCCGTCGCTCTATCCCTCTGTCGTTCTGTCCGTCGCTCTATCCCTCTGTCGTTCTGTCCGTCGCTCTATCCCTCTGTCGTTCTGTCCGTCGCTCTATCCCTCTGTCGTTCTGTCCGTCGCTCTATCCCTCTGTCGTTCTGTCCGTCGCTCTATCCTCTGTCGTTCTGTCTGTCGCTCTATCCCTCTGTCGTTCTGTCCGTCGCTCTATCCCTCTGTCGTTCTGTCCGTCGCTCTATCCCTCTGTCGTTCTGTCTGTCGCTCTCATCCCTCTGTCGTTCTGTCTGTCGCTCTCATCCCTCTGTCGTTCTGTCTGTCGCTCTATCCCTCTGTCGTTCTGTCTGTCGCTCTATCCCTCTGTCGTTCTATCTGTCGCTCTATCCCTCTGTCGTTCTGTCTGTCGCTCTATCCCTCTGTCGTTCTATCCGTCGCTCTCATCCCTCTGTCGTTCTATCTGTCGCTCTATCCCTCTGTCGTTCTATCTGTCGCTCTATCCCTCTGTCGTTCTGTCTGTCGCTCTATCCCTCTGTCGTTCTATCTGTCGCTCTATCCCTCTGTCGTTCTGTCTGTCGCTCTATCCCTCTGTCGTTCTGTCTGTCGCTCTATCCCTCTGTCGTCTTATCTGTCGCTCTATCCCTCTGTCGTTCTGTCTGTCGCTCTCATCCCTCTGTCGTTCTATCTGTCGCTCTATCCCTCTGTCGTTCTATCTGTCGCTCTATCCCTCTGTCGTTCTGTCTGTCGCTCTATCCCTCTGTCGTTCTGTCTGTCGCTCTATCCCTCTGTCGTTCTGTCCGTCGCTCTATCCCTCTGTCGTTCTGTCTGTCGCTCTATCCCTCTGTCGTTCTATCTGTCGCTCTATCCCTCTGTCGTTCTGTCTGTCGCTCTATCCCTCTGTCGTTCTGTCTGTCGCTCTATCCCTCTGTCGTTCTGTCTGTCGCTCTATCCCTCTGTCGTTCTGTCCGTCGCTCTATCCCTCTGTCGTTCTATCTGTCGCTCTATCCCTCTGTCGTTCTATCCGTCGCTCTATCCCTCTGTCGTTCTGTCTGTCGCTCTATCCCTCTGTCGTTCTATCCGTCGCTCTATCCCTCTGTCGTTCTATCTCGTCGCTCTATCCCTCTGTCGTTCTGTCTGTCGCTCTATCCCTCTGTCGTTCTGTCTGTCGCTCTATCCCTCTGTCGTTCTGTCTGTCGCTCTCATCCCTCTGTCGTTCTGTCTGTCGCTCTATCCCTCTGTCGTTCTGTCTGTCGCTCTATCCCTCTGTCGTTCTGTCTGTCGCTCTATCCCTCTGTCGTTCTGTCTCGTCGCTCTCATCCCTCTGTCGTTCTGTCTGTCGCTCTATCCCTCTGTCGTTCTAGTCCGTCGCTCTATCCCTCTGTCGTTCTATCTGTCGCTCTATCCCTCTGTCGTTCTGTCTGTCGCTCTATCCCTCTGTCGTTCTGTCTGTCGCTCTATCCCTCTGTCGTTCTGTCTGTCGCTCTATCCCTCTGTCGTCTCTATCTGTCGCTCTATCCCTCTGTCGTTCTGTCCGTCGCTCTATCCCTCTGTCGTTCTATCTGTCGCTCTATCCCTCTGTCGTCTTGTCTGTCGCTCTATCCCTCTGTCGTTCTGTCTGTCGCTCTATCCCTCTGTCGTTCTGTCTGTCGCTCTATCCCTCTGTCGTTCTGTCTGTCGCTCTATCCCTCTGTCGTTCTATCTGTCGCTCTATCCCTCTGTCGTTCTCGTCCGTCGCTCTATCCCTCTGTCGTTCTATCTGTCGCCTCTATCCCTCTGTTGTTCTGATCTGTCGCTCTATCCCTCTGTCGTTCTATCTGTCGCTCTATCCCTCTGTCGTTCTATCTGTCGCTCTATCCCTCTGTCGTTCTGTCTGTCGCTCTATCCCTCTGTCGCTCTGTCCCTATCCTCTGTCGTCACTCTCTATCCCTCTGTCGTTCTGTCCGTCGCTCTCATCCCTCTGTCGTTCTGATCCGTCGCTCTATCCCTCTGTCGTTCTGTCTGTCGCTCTATCCCTCTGTCGTTCTTATCTGTCGCTCTATCCCTCTGTCGTTCTGTCTGTCGCTCTATCCCTCTGTCGTTCTATCTGTCGCTCTATCCTCTGTCGCTCTATCCGTCGCTCTATCCCTCTGTCGTTCTGTCTGTCGCTCTATCCCTCTGTCCGTCTCTGTCTGTCGCTCTCATCCTCTGTCCGTTCTATCTGTCGCTCTCATCCCTCTGTCGTTCTATCCGTCGCTCTATCCCTCTGTCGTTCATCTGTTGTTCATGTCGCTCTATCCCTCTGTCGTTCATCTGTTGTTCTATACGTCGCTCTATCCCTCTGTCGTTTTATCCGTCGCTCTATCCCTCTGTCGTTCTGTCTGTCGCTCTATCCCTCTGTCGTTCTGTCTGTCGCTCTATCCCTCTGTCGTTCTATTCGTCGCTCTCATCCCTCTGTCGTTCTATCCGTCGCTCTATCCCTCTGTCGTTCTATCTGTCGCTCTATCCCTATCGTTCTATCTTTCATTCTTTCCCTCTGTCGTTCTATACGTCGCTCTATCCCTCTGTCGTTCTGTCCGTCACTCATCCCTCTGTCGCTCTGTCCGTCGCTCTATCCCTCTGCCGTTTTATCCGTCGCTCTATCCCTCTGCCGCTTTATCCGTCGCTCTCATCCCTCTGTCGTCTGATCTGTCGCTCTATCCCTATCGTTCTATCTTTCATTCTTTCCCTCTGTCGCTCTCATACGTTGCTCTATCCCTCTGTCGTTCTATACGTCTGCTCTATCCCTCTGTCGCTCTATCCGTCGCTCTCATCCCTCTGTCGTTCTATCTTGTTGCTCTATCCCTCTGTCGCTCTATACGTTGCTCTCATCCCTCTGTCGTTCTATCCGTCGCTCTCATCCCTCTGTCTGCTCCATCCGTCGCTCTATCCCTCTGTCGTTCTATCCGTCGCTCTATCCCTCTGTCGCTCTATCCGTCGCTCTATCCCTCTGTCGTTCTATCCGTCGCTCCATCCCTCTGTCGTTCTATCTGTTGCTCTATCCCTCTGTCGTTCTATCCGTCGCTCTATCCCTCTGTCGTTCTATCTGTTGCTCTATCCCTCTGTCGTTCTATACGTTGCTCTATCCTCTCTGTCGTTCTATACGTTGCTCTATCCCTCTGTCGTTCTGTCTGTCGCTCTATCCCTCTGTCGTTCTATCCATCGCTCTGTCCCTCTGTTTTACAGGAAGCAGCATAGGCCAAATTTAAGTTTAGTTCCATTTTAAATCCACTGATGTTTTAGTGTAATGGTGTCATCTCTGATCTCTAGGCTTCTTTACCTGCTATATATTAATAATAAATCTATTGCTAAAAGCATCAAATCTGAGCATACACTCTCACGTGTGACCTCAGCATCTGGTGTAGGTCAAGGTTAGAGAAGACAGGCAGGTTTTTATCCAGACGAGAACAGAAGGGAAGAGAGTAGATGGATAGGGAGATGTTCTGCCAGGGACACTGCTGCAGGTGTGTGAAGGGTAATGAACCATGAGCTGGCAGCTTTTACTTCTCTACCATTCGTCCTACAGTTTTGTTCACTACTGCACAGGTTCTTTTGTGTTAGGCCATCCTAGAACAGCCTAGCATCATGGTGGTTAGCTGGTCAGCACATAAGACTGATTTGCACTGAAAATGCCTTTGGAGCAGGATATCTACTCCTGCAAAGGGATAATAAAGGTTCTTCATTTCATAATCAAATGTAAGATGACCACTTTAGATTTAAGTTTTAAAATGATGTACGCTGGACAGAGTATTACTTCTTTATTGCATGTAAGAAGCTTGTTTAATTCTATCAGAATTTAATCCTCTTGTATAAACCGTTTTCTGGTGTCTTTTTTATTAGCGATGCATGATATATCGGCCAGCATATCGGTATCGGCCGATATACGTTCATTTGTAATGTTATCGTTATCGGCCTGGTAAGAAAATGTGTCGGGTATATTAAAGCCGATAAATAATGTATTATTCCCTTCAGCTGAGACACTTGTTGAGCACTGTTTATGTTTTGGAATTTCTTGAAATAAGATTGAAATCTCTTCAAAAAATGAAAATACGGTTCGGTACAACATGTGCAGCGCAAATCTGTTATATCGGCTATACAACACTATAAAAAAAAATTAGATAAAAATTTGGATTTAAATTATTGGCCGATATATCGGTTATCGGCTTTCAAATATAAAGAATTATCGGTATCGGCCAAAATTTTCATATCGGTGCATCCCTATTTTTTATTCCACTTTAGTTTGCTCCATTTCTTATGGAAGTTTGTTCTGCCACGGAATAAAACAATGTAAAAGATAATTGCAACGTCTTTTAATCTCAAAATTCGGAGTTCAGAATTGCATGATATGACTTTCACAATTATGACTTTTTTCTCGCAATTGCAAATCTATCTTCTTGCAATTCTGTTTTTGTCTTCGCCAGTCGCCACTATGACTTGGGAGTTTATATAACAAAATTCTGACTTTATAACTAGCAATTGCGAGTTTACATCACAATTCTGAGAAAAAAAGTCGCATTTATCTATTTTTTATTCAGTGGTGGAAACAGCCTCCATAATTTCTTGAAGGTGTGAGGAATATTTAAGAAGGGAGGCAAATTTCTGCCACATTGCCTATCTGCTTGTGGATACAATTAATAATTCAGAGGATTTGGGACAGAGCCCCTGAGAGAAGAATGCTGTCACAGTCCTGCTGTCTGGATTAAAGCTTTACACTGTATATAGCAGATGTTCCACTGTATACATTTACAGAGGACTTTCTTCTCTTTGACATTGCAGAGTGAGACAGCAGAACAAGATTGCTCACATTATAATCATCAAAGCTGTCTGCTCGGCAAGCGCACAATATAGATAGCATTGTTGATTCCTGAATGGGACCAGAGGAAATGTTATTCTATTGGAGTTTGCTCTTACAGAGCTCATCGAGACTGAGATGAGTTTCCTGAGATGAGTTTCCAAATTAACTTTGTTTCAGATTTTCTCTCAGAATTCCTTGAGAGAAATAAACGCATCACTTTATAAGAAATTGTATGTAAATTTTACAAATGTGACCCTAGATCACAAAACCAGTCACAAGTCACACGGGTATATTCGTTGTAATAGCCAACAATACATTGTGGGTCTAAATGATGGATTTTTCTTTTATGCCAAAAATCATAAGGATATTAATTAAATATCATGTTCCATGAAGATATTTTGTAAATTTCCTACTGTAAATATATAAAACATTTATTTTTGTGAGTAAATGCAGCACAATCGCGAACATAAATGGACAACTTTAAAGGCGATTTTCTCAATGTTTTTTTTTGCACCCTCAGATTCTAGATTTTTAAATAGTTGTATTTCGACCAAATATTGTCATATCCTAACAAACCATACATCAATGGAAAGCTTATTTATTCAGCTATAAATCTCAATTGGTCAATTTGGTCTCAAAGTCTGGTTTTGTGGTCCAGGATCACAAATAATTACAAAGAAACATTTAGCTTCGGCTACGCTGTGTATAGGGACGGCGTTACTGACCGCATATTTTACAAAGATAATATATTTGTCAATGACACTTAGGATCTGTTGTGCACCATGCCAGTCATCGCTTCTTACTCTCGCCACGTTATGCCTGTTTCAGACTACACAATATTTTTGTCTGTTATGATAGTCACTAGCCATGTTTCCATCTACTTGTCAATCGAATTATCTGAAGTTCGGTTAAAAAACACATGCGACCATTTAACGGCTTTAAAGCGAATAAAAACCTGTACGTAATGACGTCACATGCTGTTTTGCGATCAAATTGGTACATCGAATTGATTTGAGACATTTTAAGGTGTTTCCATTCATTTTCGCACTGAAATCGAACAACATTCAAGCAAACTTTTGCGAACAAAGTTTTGTTAGACAAAACGGATCATGCCATCTACCAACAAATGATCAAGTATTTCACAAGTTGAAGCCTAATAATGCTTACCGGTATGTGCCAGCTAACATGTGCGACATATGTATGGGATAATGTATTTGCGAGGCGGTTGTTAGTCTGAAGGAGTTGTATTCGCTATAACAACCGCCTCACTATATATTTATCCTGCTTATTACATATAAATCAACCAAATAAATAAATACATCAATAATTTGACACAAAATATTGACTTAAAAACGAGTTTATTGATTTAAAAACGAGTATTGCTTCTGCTAAAGAAAATAGTCTGTTCCGTCTCTGAACTGCATCCATGGCAACGGTGTGTTAGCAGCGCCGCAGTCTGTTAACCAGAAATAACAGACCACATTATACATTAGAACTCAACCAAGCCACGTAAAAACAAGCAAAACTAACCTAAGAAAACAACGACGCTATAAACATCAATGCTATGTTGATGCCGATGCACGTAAATGCCCGACGACAGCGGAGGTGAATGTGGTGTGGGAACGACAGCGCTCCATCAGTTCTGGGAGATCGTGGTTCATAACCCTTTGGTTGAAGCATTTTTATTTTGTATTGCTTTGTCCACTTACATCTGTCTTTGTTGACATCCGCCATGTGTGCGCTAACAGACTGGCCGGAAATGAACTCGTCTTCTGACGTGTTGCAACCATAAAAGGTCATAAAACTTAATCACAATTCATTATTTATTCGGCAAATAACGTTTCCATCAGCTTTTATCGCATTAGCCGTATATCAATCAAGAGAAAATCCGATGAGACCGATCGTATTTCATTTGAGTCGATTTTCATGAAATTTCATCGAATTTTACTGTTTCCATAAGGCATTTTTCATTCGATATCACTTAATTCGGATAAAAACATGTCGATGGAAACATGGCTACTGTGTCAGATGACTCCTAAATTCCTGTCATGGACAAGAAACATCTCAAACTACACGTTGCTTCCTGGCCAGTCATCACTTGTCTTTAACAACGTGTGTGATGTTATAGAGAAGGCAGAACTAGCGACTGACTTCCAGAAACAAGAGCATAAACAAATGACTACTGAAGCGGCGTCTTTGCTAAAGGCTAATTTCAGTATTCACCGGGATGCTGAAGCACCTCCAGCATTTATCTTTTTTCACTCTGTCATGGTAATCCCTCAAAGAAACATTACAAAGGCAGGAGTATTATTGCCATAGATCCACAAAACCTTCCACAAACCCACAAACCTTTCCTCCATTGCATAATTCCACCTAGCATCACCAATACCATCAGCTCTCTTCCAATTCGCAATGCTTGAAAGCTGTGTACAGTAGAGCTTCTTTGCTCCAACGAATCGTGGAAAAATTAACGACACTGACACATCAGGTTTATTAGGCTACTGTCACTTTAAGAGCCAATGCACAAATTCAATATACTGTTAGGCTCAATCCCAATTCACCCTTGGCCCTACCCCTTAGCCCTACCCCTCCGTTTTGCGCGTTCACGTCTAGGGGTAGAGTGTCCCGATTCTTGTCTGAGATCGAGGGGTAGGGCGAAGGGGTAGGGCTACATAGCCCTCAAAATGGAGATTT
The DNA here is from genome assembly GCA_030378365.1 of Hybognathus amarus. Classification (NCBI taxonomy): domain Eukaryota; kingdom Metazoa; phylum Chordata; class Actinopteri; order Cypriniformes; family Leuciscidae; genus Hybognathus; species Hybognathus amarus. Next base: position 168,839 of record JAQIUQ010003676.1, on the reverse strand, counting down.
TTCAGAAGCACACTCCAAACGGAGGGCTACGAGAAAGTTCACGGAATGCATCGGAAATCACCGGCGAGATGGATCGACAACGGTTAAACATTTAAATTTAGCGCCAGATGATTCCACCACGCACTTTATTTACACGTATAATAACACTATAGCCGTTTAAATTAAGAAATGGTATAATAAATTACCTTTCTGATGAGAAAAGACATACATTTCAAGGAAGGGATGTTATAATCATCATGTTTACTCAAAGTTAAAGAGCAGCTGCGCTGATTGTCAGTTGTTGTCATGGAGAAATCCTGTAAAACTCTGTAACGGCAGAGCCATCGCCGATCAACTGATGACGTATCGGGTTCATGAAGGGTTGTTCCATTTCGTAGGGAATATTTCAGCCCTTGGCCCTTATAACTCCGTTTTAAGGGCCAAGGGGTACACTCGAAAACAAGGGATAGGGCTAGGGCTGGGCGATAAAACGGTAACGATATGTATCAGCGATAAGACACGTGATCGATATTAATAAAAAATGTGTTCGATATAACGTTCAATATATATATGTTTTTCGACGGAAGAAATCACAGGTTGCGAAGCAAGTTTGGTTGCATTAACAAAGGCACGCACTCTCTGGTAACCTAGCGACGTGGGGAGTGACGCGCTAACAGGCAATCATGTAACGGTGTCAGTTTGATTGCGCCATTTCGATGTCTCGTCACTCGTGCTGCTGGATTCCTCTTCAGTAACCGGCGATTGATAAACAGAAAATGAGTGCCCTTCATCTGCATGCCGTGCAGGCTACAATTGCAAGACATTATTGGATAAATTCGCTCTATTCGCGATTAATGTGAACACAGCATAATGAACGAAACGGTTACCTAACGCAACCTCGGTTCTCTCTAGATGAGGGAACGAGTATTGCGTAAGCTAGCTTACGCTACGGGAAAGATTCTTCTTTGCCGAACAATTGAAGCCAAAAATTTTTATAATTTGTAATCATTGTCAACGCACTTCTCAGGTGCAGGACCTAGAGCGGGCTAACTGGCAGGCTCATTGGTTCGTTCCTGGGAAGTGCTCAAACCAATCGGAGAGCGGCGCTGAACCCGCGCCCAATGAGCGGACGACGCTCGCTTATTACGTCAAAGCCCGCCGAAGGGGCGTGGCTTGAGTGTATATAAGCGCTCTCCGTGGGTTGGAACAACGATTTATAGTGATGAAGCGAATCGCTGTTAGAGCGGGCACGGCCGGGAACGCGATACTCGTTCCCTCATCTCGAGAGAACCGAGGGTTACGTTAGGTAACCGATTCGTTCTCTCGCGAGGTTCTCTCGTATCTGCGTAAGCTAGCTTACGCTACGGGAACCCCTGGTCAACGCCGTGCCCGGTCAGTCACCACAAGCATCCCCGGAGGGTGGAGGGAGCAATAGTGGAGAAATAATAATAAAGGGCAATAGACTCGAGCGGTTCGAAAGGGGGTGCTTTCAGAGGCCTCGAGGACTATTGAAAGGTCCCAAACCGGCACCGAGGGGGGCGAGGGGGGTTCATCCTCCTGGCTCCCCTGAGGAAGGCGGATAACCAGCTCGTCTTTGCCAATAGACTGGGCGCGTCGGGGACCAACGAAGGCCGCGACGGCTGCCACATAAACCTTCAGGGTGGATGGGGTTCTGCCCTTGTCCAGCATATCTTGAAGGAAGGAAAGCAAAGAAGAGACCTCACACTTAAGGGGGTCCAAATTCTTTTCGGTGCACCATTTTGAAAACACAGACCATTTAGCCGCATAGAGCTTTCTGGTAGATGCCGCTCTGGCGTGTTTGATCGTGTTCAAAACTCCCTCTGGCAAATCAACGTGTAATCGTTGGTCACCCATGCATGAAGCGCCCAGCGCTGCGGGTGGGGATGCCAGATTGTGCCGCGGGCTTGAGAGGAGATCTGCTCTGACCGGGATGGGCCACGGGGCTGTCTGAGACAGCTGTGTGAGCTCCGGGTACCAAATCTGATTCTCCCAACGCGGGGCTATGAGGAGCACCGGGTGGCGAAAGTCCCTGATTCTCTGAATGACCTGCGGTAGCAGGGAGATGGGAGGGAAGGCATAGAGCGGGCGGTATGGCCATTCTAGCGCTAGCGCGTCCTCGTTCTTCGAGAAGAATATCGGACAGTGCGAGTTCTCTTCTGTCGCGAAGAGATCTATCTCCGCTCTGCCAAAGAGGCGCCACAGTGACTGGACTGTAAGAGGGTTCAGGGACCATTCTCCTGGAGAGAGAAGGTTCCTGGATAGAATGTCTGGACCGTCGTTTAGGTGTCCCGGGACATGCGTCGCTCTGAGCGAGAGCAGATGACTCTGGGACCAAACTAGAATGCGGCGTGTCAGCAGGAAAAGATTCCTGGATCTGACCCCGCCCTGACGGTTGATGTAGGATACCACTGTCATGTTGTCTGAACGAATCAGGACGTGGTGACCCTGGATGCGCGGGAGGAACTGCAACAGTGCATACTCGACCGCGAGCATCTCGAGACAGTTTATGTGAAATGGGGTCTCCCGATCCGACCATCGGCCAGAGGCCGGTGAGCCCTCGCAGACCGCACCCCAGCCTGTGTTGGATGCGTCTGTCGAGATTACCTTCCGGTGAGAGAAGGTCCCCATCGTGACGCCCCGTTGAAACCAATCGGTCACCGTCCAAGGCTGCAGTGCAGAAATGCATGCCTGAGTGACTCTGATTAGCTGGCGGCCCGTGGTCCACTCGCGGCGGGGTACACGGGTCTTCAGCCAGAATTGAAGGGGGCGCATATGTAAAAGACCTAGCTGTAGTACGGCTGCAGCTGAGGCCATGTGACCCAGCATTCTCTGAAAGGTTTTCACCGGAACGCGGGTATTCATCTGGAACGAAGCGGCTAAACGCTGCAAGCGGCGTGTGCGCTGAGCGGATAAGCGTGCTTTCATAGTGGTAGAGTCCAGGTCTATCCCCAGAAAAGAGATAGTTTGACTGGGCTGGAGAACGCTCTTTGTCCAGTTGACAGAGAGGCCCAGCGTTTCCAGATGAGCGAGAAGAGCTGTACGGTGCGACAGAAGCTCTGTTTTGGAACGTGCTAGTATCAGCCAATCGTCCAAATAATTCAATATGCGCATCCCCTGGGTTCGAAGGGGCGAGCGCCGCGTCCATACATTTCGTGAACGTGCGTGGCGCTGAGAGAAAGGCCGAACGGGAGAACGGCGTATTGATAAACCTGGCCCTCGAAGGCGAAGCGTAAAAACTGCCTGTGACGAGGGTGTATTTGAATCTGAAAATAAGCGTCTTTCAGATCTAGGGAGATGAACCAATCCCCCTGGCGCACGTGTGCGAGGAGTTTCCTGACCGTCAGCATTCTGAATGATCTCGTCATGAGAGCTTTGTTCAGAAATCTGAGGTCTAGAATCGGCCTGAGGCCGCCGTCTTTCTTGGGGACCAGAAAATAACGGCCGTAAAACCCCAGCTCGGTTATAGGTGGAGGGACTCTCTCTATCGTGCCCTTTGTTAACAGTTTCGATATTTCTGTGCGGAGCGTGCTCGCGGCAGCTGGGCTGACCACAGAAAGGGGCCGGGCGCGGGAACGCAGCGGGCGGCGGCGAAACTGTAACTGGTAGCCGTCTTTTATAATGCTTAGTACCCACGGGGATATGCCAGGAATGGCTTCCCACGCTTTGAAGCATATTGCTAGAGGCTGAATGGCCGTGCTGTCCCGGTTGCTGCATGTAACGGGCTGGACACTGTGTGTGGGCTCGTGTAAACTGTGTGTGGCAACGGGATTTGCACTCAGAGAGGAGCTTATGGGGCGTGATACAGAGCGAGCAGTGGGGGACACGCGTGCTTGAGGGCGGGCTTATGCTTTCTGCTACTCCGAGCGGACGGAGGCCGCTGAGTGGGAGTGAGCTCTGTGGAGGGCACGGGAGAATGTGTGGGTGAACACGTGCTTGTGGTCACATTTTTTACACTTGAGGCTTTTATGCTCTTTATGTGAACTCTCTGGGTAGCCGTGAAAACGACTGTTTGTCGCTCGCAAGCGGGTCGAATCACCGGCTTGTTCTTGGCGAGATTCGCTGCTGCAGTCGGCGAAGGTTCGGGGACTAACAGAGGGTGAAACTTTGACGGCGGTCCGGCCGCGGCGAAAGAAGCTCGTCTTTTCCCAGAAGTGCTAGGCGGACTTCTGCTGATCAGGCTTCAGCGTGATCTTGGGGCGGGTGCTTGAGGAGCCTGTCTGCGTCGGCTGTCGGAGCGAGAGCGAGGGCGAGGGCGGCCGCTCTGCCTGTGCTGGGGATGGGCCTGAGCTTGCTGCGGGCGGCGTTGTTGAGGCGTTCTGGCAGGGGGCTCACGAGAGCGGCCTGCAGAAGTGCTACCGCGGCGAGGCAGGAACAAATTCATGGCCTGGGTGGCTTTCTGGACCTCAGAAAAGCGTTCCACAATGCCCGTGACGGCAGATCCGGAAGAGGCCAGAGGGTGAGACGGGCGCGTTGAGGAAGACAGCGCGCTCAGCTTCGCTCATATCCGTGAGCGTGAGCCACAAGTGTCTCTCGGCGACACAGAGGATGACCATGCATCTTCCCAGCGCTTGAGCGGCAGCTTTGGTGGCGCGAAGGGAGAGGTCCGTAGCGCATCTTAAGTCGTTAAGTGCACGGCCGTTGATTCTCTCTCGTTCTGCGCTATGTCACTCAACAGGTCGGATTGCAGCACCTGGAGAACCGACATGGAGTGCAGCGCTGCAGCGGCCTGGCCAGCGGCTGCATAGGCGCGGGTGTGGAAGGTAGAGGATGCTCTGCAAGCTTTAGAAGGCAGCTTAGGGGAGGATCGCCATCCAGCGGAGGGCGAGCACAGTGAGCGGCGACCAGATCTTCGACGGGCGGCATCGCTGTATAGCCCTTCTCGGTGGCTCCGTCCACCGTGGTAACTCGGGTGGTGGTGACCAGTCGAGGCCCAGACGCTCGACGGCAAGAGTCAGGAGGCACATTAGGTCCTCTTCGATGCCGGAGCGGGTCCCTGCGGAACATGACGCCGAAGAGCCCAGTGAAGACCATTCGTCGCTGTTAGAAGCGTGCAACGAAGGCGACTCTTTCTCTTCCTCAGAGACGAGGGACGCTGCAGAGCGGCCACTCGGCGGCAATGGGGGGTCCAGCTCGGGTGGAGAGAGAGAGTGGTCGGTGGGCGGCGGCGGCGGCCCACACACAGCCATCGCAGGTTCCGGCGGCCTCTGAGAGCGGCGCTTCTTCTTCGCGGAGAAGTCAGAGGCGGCGCGGCTTGGGCGGATTTTACAGTGAGGAGTCTTGCCCGCAGGGAAGACATTGTCAGCGCCTCGCAGAGAGAGCATCCTCCGTCGGCGAGGGCGAGTTCCGCATGTTCAAGCCCGAGACAGAGAGGGCAGATGAGGTGGCGGTCTCCGTCTTCGAGCGGTGCGCGGCATGAGCCGCAGGAATTGCGAGACATCTTAAAAAGACGCTCACGCTCTTTTGTGATGGAGCAAGTGGAAGTCGTCGGACGGCGCTAGCTCGCTGAGGCGGCTGAAGGTGGCAGGGGCCGGCTTCTTCAGGCTTCTTGCTTGCTAGAAGGTGCCTTGTCACGACGACGGCTTCAGTCTTGCAACGGCAGGCGATTAGATCGCTGAATCAAAATGAATCGTTGTTTCAACCCACGGAGAGCGCTTATATACACTCAAGCCACGCCCCTTTCGGCGGGCTTTGACGTAATAAGCGAGCGTCGTCCGCTCATTGGACGCGGGTTCAGCGCCGCTCTCCGATTGGTTTGAGCACTTCCCAGGAACGAACCAATGAGCCTGCTAGTTAGCCCGCTCTAGGTCCTGCACCTCAGAAGTGCGTTGACAATGATTACAAATTATAAAAATGTTTGGCTTCAATTGTTCGGCAAAGAAGAATCTTCCCGTGAGCGTAAGCTCAGCTTACGCAATACGAGAGAACCTCTCGTAAGAGAACAGGCTGCGATGTCAAGATTGTAATGCTGGAGTGAGTGTGTGCGCGAGAGAGAGAGTAAGCACATGCGCAATCTAACTTTGTGTGTGTGTGAGAGATAGAGAGACAGACACGCGACGCGAGTGCGATCAAACAGTGGAGACATAAAAACATAAGCTGTCATTTTGTTAATACAGGACGTCATTCAGTCTGCAAAGTGTGTACTTATAATTGTGTAGGCCTATACTCGCAATGGTGTACATTACAGTAGGACATTTTTCATGGATTACCTTTTAATGTGGTGAACATTGATGCAATCAACATCTCTTTATACTAGGGATGCACGATATATCGGCCAGCATATCGGTATTCGGCCGATATATGTTCATTTTTAAAGTTATCGTTATCTGCCTGGTAAGAAAATGTGGCCGATATTAAAGCCGATAAATAATTTATTATTCCCTTCAGCTAAGACATTTGTTGAGCACTGTTTATCTTTTTTAATTTCTTGAAATATGATCTGAAATCTCTTCAAAGAATGAAAATACGGTTCGACAGCATGTGCAGCTGAAATCTGTCATATCGGCTATACAACACTATAATGAGAACATCATTATAATCATGCACTTGGGACATGGATTTAATTGTGACATTTTGGTTTTTGTAATCAGGCTCTCAAAATTAGATAAAAATTTGGATTTATTTATCGGTCGATATCGGTTATCGGCTTTCAAATATAAAGAATTATCAGTTCTACGGTATCAGGCCAAAATTTTCATATCGGTGCATCCCTACTTTATACACAAATCAAAATGTGTTTCTAGTCTTATCTTGACAATATTTTGAGATCTTAGTGTATGATTTGATCTTAGAGATATGATTTAGAGTGTGTATGTCATGTTTTTAATATATTATGCATGCATGTGATGTGATGTTCTAATCAACTGTAAGGCCCTTTGTGTGAACACTTGTTTGTATGTTCCCCTGATGCATTGTCATTGTAACGCCTATGTGTTTGCAAACACATCTGAAATTATTCTATCTGCCCTTTCAGGTTGAATGTCATCTCATGAAATAGTTTGAATGGCTTCATCTGTGTTTTAACAAATAGTACATGCAGATGAGCTGTAAATGCCAGGAAGTCATATTAGCTGAATAATTCATCTGACTGCTGTGATGCTGTTGGTGGGAGAGAATCACTCTGTGCTGAAGCAGCATATTAAACAGACGCATATACTGGATCGTTCAAGATATTGATTTCCAATCGTTGACTTCCCTGTTGCAGTGGCCTAGATATTCAATTCTGGTTAATGCCGGTGAGACGGCCTCATAATGACCGTCGATTGTTCGGTTCAGCATCATCTTCATTACCATCACAGATTTCTTTGTGTAGGATGGAAATGACCTCAGCTTCTGATAAAATGACGCTGTGTATGACCTCATTGTGCATTATTCATAGGCATATAGTAATAGTGGCCATTGTGGTGTTGTGGGACCCACATATTCTGTCGGTTATGTACTGTTAGATGTTACTTTGAAATTCATTTTTGGTATGTTTTAGCTTACCTCAAGGGCATCCAAGATGTATGTGTCTTTGTTTCCACAGTAGTTTCAATTTTGATATTTTTAGGTCAAACCGTTCTTGTCTCTCAGTCATATAATGGAGGTCTATGGTCACCACCTCAAAGAGCATGCATAGAGTCCAAATTAAACATTATTTAGTGACTCGTAAATGTAAGTACACATTGATGGCCTAAGACACGAAACGAGCGGTTTGTGTGAGAAAACGAACAGTATTTTAGGGCTGTTTTCGACTGAGGATTTTCATAGTCGAATCTGATTCGTTAGATTGTGCCGTAGTCGACTGATAGTCAAACCTTTTTTTTTTTGATAGGTCTAAGCAGCTATTTTTTTCCATTTCAAACAAAAGAGATGGACGTATGCGCATTAGGCTATTCGTTCTGTGTTTTTTTTCCTAAACAGTTAGGCTATGTTTAGGTAGCCTAGTATTTTTCATGTTTTTATCACGCAATCATGTTTTTGATGCGGTGGTGAGCTTGTAACTTGTAATTTACCACTTTAGCCTAAGGGTAGCAGCGGCGCTGCCGAAAATAAAAAGCTGTCACAAAGAACAAATATATAGCAAGGAGACATTTTAATTGTTTATTAATAAAGATGAAGTTGACGATGCTGCGTGATCTTCGCAGGTGCATGCGCCAGAGAGAAACGCACAGTTAATTTCATAAGCAGAGAGCATTACGTTTTCTTTCATTTTGAATCGTTCTATTTACAAGTAGACATTTCAATATAGATATATGTTTTAGGTCTGTGGAGTAGTAGACTATACGTATACGCTGAGTTGCAGTAGATATATTTATGAGACGAGCTTCGGTGCCTCCGTGCCTCTGATTATACGGTAATTGTCTGCTTTTCCTTCTTAATGATTAAATCAAGACAATTGGTTGATAAAACATTAATTAAAATCAAGATTAAAATGAAGTTTTAAAGCAGTCTTTAAGTGCTGCTTCAGAGCGCTTCGTGTCCGTCCGGAGAACTGTCACGTCTGTAACATTGTTTTTTCCTCTGTGAACACGAAAAATAATATTTTGTTTTGTGGAGAGCCAACCCTTCCTCATCTGATTTGAGCAGTGTAATTCACAGAATTACAAAAAATATATTTTGCCTCCTAAAACTTAAAGATTTTTTGTCACGCATGAATGCTTATGCATCCACTAGATGTGCTGGGAATGTAGCGAGTGCGCGGCGCCCGAGGTGAGGCGTTTATTTAGGCTAATGTGAGCGCGCTGGGGCGGACACGTAACTTACATTCACAGCCTGACTCATATGAGTATTCATGTGCGTTGGCTCGCTGACAGCAACGGCTGGCTGTTTTGAATGAGACGACCCGGTTACTGTGAACGGGTGCGCCTGATGGACATTCTGTGATGCCGTGCGCAGTAGGGCTGTAATCAACCAAAGAAATCCTCAGTCGACCAAGGTCTTGTCCTGCGTGACGATTAGTCGACTAAAAAAAAAAAATCGGATGTTTTGATTGAACATTTTTTAAACAATTGTCATAGAGCATTTATAAAACAACAACGAAAAAACATCGAACATAAATAAAACTATAATAATTATACAATTCTTTGAAAATTAAGTGATTTTTTTAACTGCAAGTGAGGAGCTCTGTCCTTGGTCTATTGACAGTCACAATCGCGCACCTGATCACACCACACGCTACAAAATAATATAACTGCTATCTGCCACATAATGAAAAATCTAAAAAAGCTCTCGTTTATACATGCTGTATTCTTCTTTACTTACAAAGCTATGGGTTAACTTTTGTCCAGCCGATCTGTTAGGCGTTTTAAAACAACAGACAAAATAGCCTAAAAAACAATCTGAAATCTAGGCTCTGTTGTAAGATAGCATATACGTTTAATTTCGTTTTGTTACATTATTTAGGCTACTTTCAAATGAGTCAAGTGTACAAATAAAAACCTATTAAGAAAACAATCTATTGAGTCAGTATGATAAAGCCGTTAAAAGAGCTGCTCACGTCTTTTGCGCGCTCAAGTTCGATTTCAAATAGGCACGCGATGTGCGCGCTCATAATGGAGCAACGCGGTCGCCACCGTCGTACCTCCACAAAAATGTAGCCAGACAAAAGATTTAGATTTCTTGGACATTCTGTCGACTGAAAGTAGCGTGAACTGAATGAATACAGCAAAACTACCTACCGGTACATCCCTTACTGAGCGCGAGCAGCAGCGCAGCCAGCAGATGCGGTTCCCGAGTGTGTTATGTGTGTGCGCTAAACTGTGGCGCAGGTACAAGAAATAGCCTAAATTAAAGCATTTAAAGATGGGATAAAACATAGGCTAATTATATTTAGAATACAGTAATAAATAACTGCTTTATAAAGGAATAAATATCAAGGAGTAAATCATTGAAAATGTATTTCTATTGGCAAAAAAAAATAAAAAATAATAATGTGACTGGTCGACCAATAAGAATTTCAGTCGACCAAGCACGGTATTCGACTGATTAGTCGACTAAACGACTAAAGTGGACAGCCCTAGTGCGCAGCGTGTCTGTTCGTGTGTCTGTTAAGAGTGAGCGCTCGTGAGCGGGAGACACACATAACCTGATTTATATAAGGTTGAACTGGTCGTGTACTATTTGACTATAACGTTCATAGTCGAATCAGACCTCTCCGAATGGAATTGTCGAATCCTCGACTATTAAGTCAGCCCTACAGCATTTATATAATTTTTACCTCTTGTAACCACAGCCATGTCCAAGTGATCTGAGGGCGTGGGCGCTTTGTGGCTGTGATTACAAGAGGTAAAAGCGATATAAATACTGTTAGTTTTCTAACACAAACCGCTCGTTTCGTGTCTCTAGGCCATCAATGTGTACTTACATTTACGATAGGGATGGCTCAGATACCACAATTTTGGCTTCGGTACGAATACCAGAACCTAATACCTCGGTATCGAATACTAAATCGATACCACAGTTGGGGGGGGGGGGAGTCTAAATTTAAGTGAATTGAAACAATTTTATTAAACACTGCTTGAAACTCTCAACTACCATATGTGCAAAGAAAAGTATATATAAAAAAAAACAGATCAAAAAAATATATATATAAAAATCAGTCAAGGAACTGACAAATGTTAAATTTAGATTTTGGAAAAGAAAAAAAAACCCTGAAATTATACAATTAATATATCTTTTTAATTATTAATATCTTAATATCTATATGTAATAATAGGTTATTATCTATAATAATAGATTAACATATAATAATAGAATAATGAAATGACATGTAAACCATTAGCTGTCATGCATCAACAAAGAATTAATTATCAACATTTATAGCGTTTATTCATCTTGGTTTTGTGTTTGGGTTCAGAATATGCATATAATCCATTGCAAAAAGTAATGTTAAGATGCTAAACATGTATTTAGTATATTACATTTTTAGGTCATTTTATTACTGATTGATCTAGATTAATCATTGCTATATTGTTAGGCCAGGTTCCTTAATGAATGTTGACAAATGTAGCTTAATTGTAGGCTAATATTATTAATATTTATATTACTACCATCTCTCTCTTTCTTCTCTCTCTTATGGTTCGCCACAGTGGCAATAAAGGCATTCATTTTTGCTATTACTTTTATTCTTTATTAATTCAAATTAAATAAATAAGTTTGTTTAAAATTTAAAAAATGATGAGACCTAAACTGAATTGGTTCTAGCGTGTCATGCAAGAAGATTTGATCTTTCGTGTTTACCATATCATATTTAATTGATAAGCTCTTATGTGCGCTGTTCAGTGTTCAATAAAAGACTAAATTAAATCAGTTGAATGATGAACTCATCTCGTCGATCTCTGAACTCTTTGAACTAGTCAGGATGAGCAACTGACGAGCGCTTTGGCAGATTTGTTGCCTCCCATGGCAACACTTTATTGAAAGCAAAAGTTCTGCAGAGTGGTGCATTACTATTCTCATTACTTTAGCAGGCAAAGTAACGCCTTATTTCACTGATACTACACTCTCTATTTATTAATTTCGGGTGTGTAGAAATTCGAATGAGCTTCGTTTGATCCATCGTGTTCCTTCGTTTGCCGGTTTTGCGGGACCCGCGTCAGTTTCGGTAGCGCACTGCCGGCTAGTGGAGAACTTCGGAACAGTCAGCGTATGCAATATCGAATTCAACAAAATGATGATATTGTACCGTTTGAAATTTATTATATATCCGGTATTTTTGCAATACCGTATACCGCGCATCTGTAATTTACGAGTCATTAAATCATGTTTAATTTGGACTTCTCTGTGCATGCTCTTTGAGGTGGTGACCATAGACCTGCATTATATGACTGACAGACAAGAACGGTTTGACCTAAAAATATCAAAATTGAAAATACTGCGGAAACAAAGACACCTACATCTTGGATGCCCTTGAGGTAAGCTAAAACATACCAAAAATTGATTTCAAAGTGAACTATCCCTTTAAGTCATGGTTAAAACGTGAATTAAGGCTTTGTTGGGAAATTCCAATAATTAAAAGGATATCCTTATTTTACATTTACATATTTAAGATTTTTATCCATTGCGTTCTATTAGTTCATGAATTCTCTGGGAGTCAAACTACTTTGAGTTACAGGAACAATTAGTTTTAGTTTAAAGTGGTTTATTATTGTAATATGTATGGCATACAGCTGATGACTTAATCAGTGTTTATCAGTCTTAATAAAGATCTGCTGAATTCTAAATACAACTGAGATGATAATATAGAGCCCGTTCTCATCCTTTAGCGTCACATAAAGCGCTTTACGACAAAACGGCGCTATACTACGCACATGGTACCCTTTATCGTTTATATAACATGCAAACTCAAGGCGTCATAAATCCTTTAGCGTAAATATGAGACTACCTACCCAACCCCACACCTAAACCTACCCATCACAGCGCGTGTTATATAAACGATAAAGGGTACCATGCGCGTAGTATAACGCCGTTTTGTCATATAACGTTCTATATGACGCTAAAGGACGAGAACGCGTTGTAATATAATAATAATAATGCCTAATCAAAGTTTCATAAAGTTTAATAATAAAGCAGTTCAGTTCTAAATATCTACATTAGTTTCTGATAGTTGTCCTAGGCAAAGGTTTTTTAACAAAGTTCTTTAATAGATGCTTATAATTGGTTTAGTGTTTTAGTAGCCTATTTTTTAAACATTTATTAATATTTAGAATTAGCTTTTATTATATTTTCATTTTACATAGTTTTTGTGCTTTTATCATTTTAATTCATTTTTTACTATTTCTATTTAGCTTTAATTTACTTTCAGTAAATTAAGTTTTTAGTATTCCGGTAATCATAGTACCAAAAAGAGAAATGTTACCTTGGCAAATAACTGAAATAAAATACATTTTTCATTTCATATTTATATTGCATTTAATTTCAGCTTTATTTGAATTATCGAAAATTTGTACTAGTTTCAGTTAATGATAACATTTAAATACTTTGTATTGATCACCTTTATATGGTCACATATCAAAAATACTGTTCATGGTAGTTTAATTATTGTTTGCCATTGTATTTTATCATGTTATCATGAAAATAGACAGTAGTGCTGACCTGGCAATATGCACATAATCCTCAATGTACGTGATATAAAATAGTTGATCCGGATTAAACCGATTGTGATGTTTTTTTTTGTTTTTGTTACATGAATTTTAATTCCCAATGACATCAATATTTGAGAGTTTTGTGACTTAGTTTTGCTTTGAGGTCATCTATATGCTAGTGTAGTCTAAAGTAAACGACATGTGCAACTTTTTAGTGTGTATATCAGCAAAATGTAGTCATTTTTTCCTCTTCTGGGAAAATAGATGATATTATTGATGACTAATCATTTGTCTTAACAGAATGATCTCTGGAGTGAGGTAGAGGATGTCAGAATATACAGTAGGTCCGCCGAAACTCAGGTGTTCCCTGAACCAACTTTGCAGTGTGTTTTGTCTGTGATTAGTGTTTTATCCATGTAAGCAATGCTTTTTTCCCCTTCAAAATGGAAAATAATTCCCTAAGATGAGAAATCCCTGTCTTTTAAATGCTTTTCAAATGCTTGTCCATGTGCATGAGGGTGAATTTACATGCTGTCATCCATGACATTGACCACCATTAGATTTGCATCCCAAATGACCTCTGGCTTTCCATATTTAACAAAATCTGGCAGCTCCTTTAATATTTATGGCTGTTTTGCACTCTTACTATTTGTATGTTTTATCTCATCCTCTCTTCTCTCTGAACAGCTAAACCAAAAGTCCCCGTCCTCAGGATCACACTGTGTTTCACCATGAACGTCTGCAGTATCACCGATGGCCAGTGAGGCTTCCTCCCCTATGATAACCTCTGTAACTCCCACCCTGGAGCCCTGCCTCGATAAGCACGATGATCCGGACCTGTGTGGGCCCAGCGTCAGCGGGAATGGCCGACTCAGAAACAAGATCCCTTACCGCAGGTACCAAAAACCTCCTCCTCTGCACACAGGGGCCGACTGGAAGGTGGTTCTCCACCTGCCGGAGATAGAGACCTGGCTAAGGACCACGACAGAGAGAGTCAGAGATCTCACACACTCTGTGCAGCAAGACAGCATCAATAGACACGTGGATGTGCACCTGGTACAACTCAAGGTAAGAGTGCCTTTAAATTGTAACTTTGTCTGATTTTCAACCCGCTTTGTATTGTTACAATGTCGGTGGTAAATTAACAATGTTTACTCGCTCTCTGTGTTACTTGGGGTGAGAAATTTACATTTATTTGTGAGCAAAAGTCTTTTGACAGCTCCAGGGCTTTTGTGAAAACTACATATTATACATTTACAGTATAATCAGAACTATTTAATTAACAGAACAGTTATTGTAAGGGTAGGTCTGAAATTGTATTGTACTATGTCTACTCTTTAAACAGTAGTATGGTACAAATGTTACCATAAGCTTTCTTACCTGTACGTGACTGTGTTTTGCTTCAGGGAGTATTTTGTAAGTATTTCCTACTAAAGCAAGGCAGTATTTGAATCTGGTTCGAGGCGTATTCGTATCAGACTGGTTGCAGGGCCTTGGACAGCAACATGACTAGTGCATTATGGGTGTTGAAGCAAATGGGAAGATGAGAACCTTTTTTTGTTTTCACTAGTCAGGTAGCACCTATTACATTTTTTCACCTTTCCACTGCATAGGCAGCCAGGTCTAATTGATAGCACATTTTGCCAGCGGTGAATTACCGATTTATATACTTGATTTTGATTGGTGAATTGCAGCATTGAGAAGATAGTTTCATATAATGTTGCTAAAAGTATATATATAATTTTCAGCATGATTACTCCAGTCTTCAGTGTCACATGATCCTTCCAGGGCTGTACAGTGCGATATATTACACATGCTACAAAAAATTGGTTTGTGCGACGATAAATATACCACAGTAGCACGCGTGCAATGCAGTTATGAATATGTGTAGACATAGCCCCCACTCCCAGTCTTAAATGGCAATGTGTACATACATCTGACACGTTTCCAAATTACATTTGTTAATTAAGTTTTGAAATTATTATCCAACTTTTCGTAGCTTATACGTGAAATATTTTTTCTGTTCAGACTGCAGTTCTTGGCACATCCAAAGTGGTTGTCAGTCACTGCTGTGATTATTTCTACTGGTTCAGTAAAAATAATCTCAGTTTTCTTGATGTTAAGTTTTAGAAAATTCTGAATGAAGCCAATCTTTTATTTTATGCACCAAGTAGAAATTTTGTCGGTTTGTGAGCAGGTGTACAGATAGTATATAATTGGATGTCATCTGGATAAAAATAATAATTAAAACATAACAATGGAAGATCTGACCAAGAGGTATAATGTAGATTATGAATAATAATGGCCCCAGAACGGATCCTGGGGGACCTCCAAAAAAGAACAGGTTCAGAAATTGGTTCTGTGTTCAAAGTTGGTTCAACTGCTGACCCTTCTCAGAACCTGTTTGTTTTTCCACTGACTAGAGAGCCCAGCAAATGTCTTGCTCTCTCTCCCTTGCGCATATTAATTCAAAATCAGTAAAGTAAAAGGTAGTAAAAGGTCGGAGATCGAAGTTTCACATGAAGCAATTGGAGACTTTTTTCTTTGGAATTACCATGGTGTGTGAATTGTGCTTGAAAAAACACATTGGATATCTTTTCTAAAATAGTGTTCGTCCATTCAGCTGACATAAACCACATTTTCAATAGACGAAAAAAACCTATCCAGTGATTAAATGTTTTCTGTATCTGACGCAAAATCTTGCGCCAATGTCCTAAACTGCCAAGATAATCACACAAGTGTTCTGTGGTGAATAGTTAAAACAACTGACCTGTCCAACACTGAACTCACAAGACCTCTGAATCGGTGTATAAAAAATTGGTAACACTTAATTAGATTAGTTAACTAAGCTACTATTAATAAACTGCACTTCTACATCATTGTTAATGTTAATTTCAATATTTAGAGAGTCTGTATAGGCCCACTATGGGCTCTATCTTGCACCCGGCGCAAATGACTTTATACACTGACGCATTTATCATTCCTATTTTGCACTCGCGCAAAGCTGGCTTTTTTCCTCCACAGACGCACGTCGGTAAACTAACAAATGAACTTGCGCTTCCTGGGCGGGTTGGCGCAAAAGGAGGCGTGTGTCGGCGCAAACAATCCCTGGTGCTATTTTGCAGTTCCAGAAAACAATTGCGCCAATGACCAGAAAAAACCTGGTCTAAAGTCAGTGGCCGTTGCGCGTATATTCAGATGCTATTTTAAGCGTGCATGCTTGGCCATAATACAGAGTGTGAACAATGCGGATACACTGTAGATGATTCTCTCATCAACACAGATGCATTTTACTTTTGCAAATGATACATTATTATACGGAAAATATATAAACATGAGGGAAATCATTGTTGTGTCCATGATGATGGGAAAAACAGGCATAAAGCTTACACATTTACCCAAATTATTATATGCATGTTTAACCCGAAGCTAATTTGGGTGGGTTTGTCCCATCCCCAGTGTCCCTCTCTTTCTTTTACGGCCCTGACGTAGACATCGCTCCACTGGTGTGAACCATGCTGAGCGCGCCTGGTAAATGCGCCGTTAAAATAGAATTGCGCCACGGAACAAGCGCATCTTGTTCATCATGCTCTTAAAGGGAATGTGATATGACGCTCTTATTGGTTTATTTCCGTTACGCCCAAACCACACCTATGAATAATGAAGCTACTCCAGACCAACCCCTTTTAGATTTGCGCCAGGCGCAAGAGGCATTTATCCCGCCGGGAAAATAGCAACAGCGCCGGGATCCGCCCACAAAGTTAATTTGCGCTTTGCGCTTTGACACTTGCGTTTCAGATCGTTAAAATAGGGCCCTATATGTGTAATAGCCATTAAATAAGCACATTTAGTTTTCATTTTTGTTAAAAATATTTTAGATGTATATTTTTACATCTATGCTGATTATGAAAATTGATTTTGTTTTGTAGAAAGCCTTTCTTTAAAGTTAATTTTGTTTTGTATAAATTGTATTTTTCATTCAACCAATTCCCTGGATAAATAAGAAGCAAATATAGCAGACAATATGATCCTGATATGGAGGCGCGGGCGCGATTGTATTGCACATGAACTGTAGCACATCTCATCATAAATTTTGCTCATTTAAAATAATAGTATGTGTGTGTGTGTGTAATTGCGTGACGTAAGGGTGACGTGGTTAAAGAACGGTTCTCTGGCGTTCTAGTTCCAAGCAAAGAGTTTGTGCCGACTTCGCGAACCAATTTTCTGGCCGAGAACCGGTTCTTGTGTCGACGAAACACAAAGAACTGGTTCGCGAGTAGGCACCGGCTCCCGAACCGGCTATCAGAATGCTTTGGTGGAAAAGGGGCAAGAGAGATAGGAAGAAAAACAAGAAAGAGCAGCACCAGAAATACCCACATCCTAAAAGGCGAGATATAGTTCATGGGAGACCGTATCAAAGGCAGAGCTGAGGTTCGAGCAGCAGAAATAGAGACAGAAGAACCAGAGTCACCAGAAAGAAGCAGATCATTCAGTACCTTGACTAGTGCAGTTTCAGTACTATGAAGAGGGCAAAAACAGATTGAAAAGGATCAAAGAAATTATTATCTGACTAGAAAAGGCTAGGCAGGCAACAGTACTTTCCAGTAGTTTGATATGAAGGGTAGATTTGAAATAGGACGAAAATTAGATAAAACTGAGAACAGGGGTAACAACAGCAGTTTTGAGTGGCTGAGGGAAAGAAGCAGAGCCAAATCAAGATCAATACAGATCAAATCAAGGGTATATGGCCATGCGTATGTGTAGGAACATTATCATGCTGAATCAGATTAAAACATTCAAAATAGAAAGTAACTGATTAGTGTTAGAGCAAACAGCATCAGCATGAATATTAAAGTCGTTGAGAAGTAGAACGGGAAATGACTATGAGCAGGCCAACAGTTCACTGAGTTGAGCAGAGAAAACAGAGAAAGAGAAAAACAGAAGTTGAACAGGATCTGAGGAGGATGATATAGCAGAGATAGAGTATAAGAGAGTCAGCCTTCAATAGCTTGTTTTCACGTGACGTCACGACACTGCGTTGCCATGGCGCGAAGATCAGATGGAGGGCAGGAAGTGAATTTCTATATTAGGAAGCACTATAACACACTCAAATGCCTATGTTTTGCGTCATTTATGGTTGCTCAAATCGATCAAACCACAAAGATTTTTTTATTGTGTGCCAAAAGTTGTTGTTCATAAGGGGAAAAAACAAGAAATTGACAGAAAAACACCGGTAAAAAATGCCTTGTAAACCTAATTTGCGTCTGCGGAGGAGCCGAATGGGAAAATGCCCGTGTGTTTGTACAGTGTGCAGTGATCACTTCGTCAAATGTGAGTTAATACATTATTTATGTGGCTTATAATTACATTATTCAGGTGTTTAAATACACTTATGTGGCTGTTTGTGTAACGTGCCAGTTTCTGAACTTTGTAAAGTCAAAGCATGTCTGTAAAGCCCTATTCGCACGGGATTAGTATTATCTGGTGACCTGTAGAAATTTGTAATAATTGCGGAGTTTGTCTGTTATCTTAATCCTGTGCGAATCGGCCATGTCTGTAATTTGTAAAGTAATAATTCCCCGCAAATTACCTACTATATTTCGCCGAACACTGAGGTCCTGTGATAATATTAGTCCCGTGCGAATCGACATCTCTGTGATTTGGCCGGATCATATATCATTTTTTCAAGGTTTTTGTTTCATCTGCGCCTTTTTATCCATCTTTCGCGGATAATAGAGGCTGAGTTGGAGTGTTTTAATAGTATTTTGGGTGCGGGGTCATATCGCTAGTACAACTAACTCATACAATTTGCAGAAAGAGAAAGCTGAAAACCATAAGAGCAAAAACAAAAAGAACGATTAGATCACAGGCTTCGCTTATCCCGTGCGAATGCGCCACACGAAACTCAGATGTGGGTGGGTAATTTCAAATTCACATGTGGTCCCCAGGTAATACTAATCCCGTGCGAATAGGGCTTTAGTTGCTGATATCTACAGCCTCGATGGCAGGCAAATCTCTCAATTCAGTTGAAAATCGGTCCTCTTCATAACGTAAGGATCACGTCCAACATATGTTTCGATTTTCTGTTTATATATTTCTCTTGTAATAGCGTCTAAAGTAGTACAGTACGGATTTTCCTCCATCTCGTCCATTGCGCTCTTCACTCCTTGCCCTCCACCTGCAGTCCGCGCGTAAATACAATCACGTGACTGCAAACCACCTATACCATGTATTCAAATGTATTGGTGTCGTGAAAGTCAAGTCACTTAAGTCGGAGGTTATCACGATAGCTGATAGCAAGACCATGCATGTGGTCTCAGCCAGATACTTATATCCGTCTGGTGTAAGTAGATTTAACTGCAGAAAAGAAGGAAAAAGTCATGCTTATTGTCAGTGATTATTTCATTGAGATAAGGGGCTTTGTCCAAGATTCATCGGCAGTTCAAAAGTGCAAAGTGATGATGCAAGACATTCAAATGAGAGGTAAGTGAGATAGATCAGAGAGTGCTGAATAGTGGAACTGGCAGGCAATTCAATTGTCTAGGTATGGACGATAGTCTGTTGTTGGTCCAGATGCATGGAAGAGCATCAGGCGTAGAGCAAAATGTACTCTTGAATGAACGCTGTGAGTGGTTTATGTATTGTGGGTGATGGTGAATCCCTAATCTCTGACAGTATTCATACGTCATCAGATAAAGACGTGGGCGGCAGTTAAAGGCCCCTGGTTGTGGTAAATATCCAATATCCATTACGGATGCAAGACAAAAAATGAGGAAAAACGAAGAATTTTTTTCCCAAAGCATGTTGATACTGAAGAAATGAGAGCCAATCACAAGCAAAAACCACGTTAGCAAACCCTGAACATCACTTCCCCCCAAAAACAGTAGACTAAATAGGAGACAACGCACCCAGATAGTAAGCAGTAAACAAACAGCCCAACCGACAGAGAGAGCAGTAACTCACCCATCTGAGGAGTCGAGATGCGTGGTAGAGATGTGACAAGGTAGAGAGCTCGCGGCAGCACGATGGCAAATTTAGAGACAATTTAGATCAGTGATCAACTGTGAAAAATGGAGTAACATTAAAGGGTAATGAACTGACTTTTTAAATTGTATTATATTGTTGTCTGAGGTTGACTTATGACGTTTGCTTGGTTTTTGCATTCAAAAACATCAAAATGAATTAGTAATAGGCTATTTTCTTCCCTAGTTTTGAACCTATCTGAAAAACGCTCTGTTTTTATGGGCGTCTCGCACTGAAGACTTAGGAGTAAACGCCCACTGCTGTGAGTGGATAACAGTTTTGCATATTATAATGAGTTTCAGCTCGTAGCTCGATTCGGTTTGTCATCAGCGAGCGTGCAATGCACAAATTGGTGGGTGGGGCTAAACCTGCTGTGTTGAAGTAGGCGTTGATCTTCTTCTGCGGGAGTGGTGTTTTATCCTCTTTGACGTCATAGTTTGCTGAGCCTGGTGTCAGGGCTGTAGTACTCGAGTCCGGTCTTGGACTCGAAGTCACGGACTCGAGACCGTTTTTCTATGGTCCCGGACTTGTCTCGGACTCGCTGGTATTCGGACTCGGACTTGTCTCGGTCTCGGCCACTGGTCTTGCCAAATACGGCGTTTGGTCTCGAACCGAGTCCAACATTTTTGTATGTGTGTTCATTTATTACTAGCCTATCAGGGTAATGTTAACTTGGAAAATGCCAAAATTAACCGAACAAGTGCTCAGTACAACGGAGCACGTCTTCTCATGCTGTTACTATAGTTACTGGGTGTTGAGCACAATTCTAATCATTCCCGCAGGTCTCCCATTTATAATGCTGGATATTCCCGCAATCGTAATTCACACAGATTATAAAATCAAATCATTCTTTAGGGGCTGTTTACACCTGGCCACTTCATGCGTTTCTCAGATATGGATAGCTATCTGATTTATGAAAACGATTCCATTTACACCTGGTCATATAAATGTGTTTTTGCAAAACAGATATAAATCCGATCTTCAATTCCCGCGCTATATGCGGATTTAATGAAGTGCACGTCACCGAAAGCAACAGATAAGCTGCATTTTATTGATCATCGGCTAATTTCAAAATCAGCAAAGACGGTGATAAGAGAGAGCGGCAACAGAACTGGTAAGATCATTTTGTTTCTTTACTTTTAATGAAGATGGTAGTGTTAATGGACTGCGACTTACTTTCACTTTGATTTGCGATAGATTGCGGGCGCTGGCTTGATAGGCGCTCAGCTGCTCACGCTCTCACGCATATATTTTTTAGCATTTTTAGGAGTAGTAACATTTACATATGTGGTTTCAAGAACCAGATGCATTTACACATGTCCAGTTTCGTCTGGAATGCGGCCCAGACCACCTTCTGAAGTGGTTTGAGCGATCGGATTCAAATCCGTCTCAAATGCGTTTCGGGGGCATTTACACCTGGTCTTTTCACGATCGGTTAGCTACCCGATCACAGAAAGCGCATGAAGTGGCCAGGTGTAAACGGCCCCTATATAACTATCTGCCAGACACAATTTCACAAACTGTGTGAGTGTTCAGCGGTGCCGCGTCTTCTCTTCTCTCAAAATGTGTTGTGGAAGCGCATCAAGCGCTGATAATACACACCCGCGTTCAGGAGTCGGGACATGACGGAATATTCACTTGCACAATCGGGCCAGCAGTGCATCGGGAATAAAGTTTACCATTTGCACGTCTTTTTAAGTCTTACCAGTTTAAACATTCAAGCGATTTTAAACTAATCAGTGCTCGCACGCTCTCTGGGATGATTTCTGCACATTCATAGAAAATCCGCCTCAAGAACAGCTGGCCAGTAACAAAAGTTATTTTTCACGGAATATATTGCTTTAACACTCAAAACTGTGTCAATTTCGGTCTTTGTGAGTATACTCTAAACATAGTCGGTTTTGTCTTTAAAAAACATAAAACGCATGCCAGTATAATAAACACAGAATCCGTGTACTATATCAACCATATGTGACGGTCATTAATTTTGTCATCAAAACAAGAAAAGAGCTTTAAGTTAAAGGAATCAGGATTCATAGCCTATGTGTTTAATATATTTAGGACTAAAATACTATCCAGTGTAATTTTCCATTTGATTACTTTATTCAGTTTCTGTCTATGAATACTAGTGCTGGACCTATTCAAAAACTTTTCTCTTTATTTGTCTTTATTTATATCTTTATTCTATTGTATTTATTTGTGCAACTTTTTTCAATTTAATTGAAAAATTTAAATCAAGCCTTGTGTTGTGTAAATTCTTGACAACATTATCCCATTGTAAAAAAATGCAACGAGCACAAACATTTAGGCAAGATAAATTTAATAATTTTGTTTGGCAAAAATGAAATTCAGGCCCTGAAGACTTTTTTTCCTGTCCTGGACTCGGCCTTGACTCGGACTCAAACCTTTTTGGACTCGGTCTTGACTTGGACTTCGAACCTCATTGGACTCGGTCTTGACTTGGACTCGACTAGTCCTGGTCTTGGACTTGTCTTGGACTCGACAAAGGTGGTCTTGACTACAGCCCTACCTGGTGTCAATAAAAGCTTTTCTTGGACTAACAAGGACGTTTTCAGTTCTGAAACTTACAGGATATTCTTATAATATGATGACCTCTTAGATGTCAAAAGCTCAAGGAAAATTAGATTTCTTAGTTCATCACCCCTTTAAACCAACTAGGTGCGAAGCGCCTGCACAGCGCTCTCGACGTCAAACTTACAGACAGCAGAGGTAGTTAGTGACAACAGTCCAGTTCAGAGATCAGCAGTGAGAAATGGAGTAATCCACACAGAGTTCCGCTAAAAATGATGAAAATTAGAAAAACAAAAATTCAGGCAAAACATACAAACAATCCTTGTGCGAAGCAGCAGCACAGGCGCACACAGAGTAATTCAGTATTCAGTTTTTAAGGATGAGCATGAAAAATGCCCAGAAGCTCAGCAAAAAAAAAAAAAAAACCACATCACTGAAACAAAGAACAGCGATCTGATAAGAGACACAGAGCTGGGTTTGAAGAAACTTGAAATAGAGAAGACATGTTACATTTTAGATGAATGTGTTGGTGAACTAGTCCATATGGGAAAAAGTCTTTTCTCTTTTGTTACACTATTTTTTTGTTGCAGAAGCTCAAAGTTAATCTACAATTTCAGCTCAAATCATTATTTCATGTAGATGCATTTATTTATTGAAGCAGCTGTGTACACAGGCCCTTCTCACTGTGTGTATTTTGTTTGTTTGAACACAACTGATGCATACAGGGACCACGATTGACTCTTACCGAGCACCAAATGCGAGTACAAATTCGCCAGTAAGACATATTTGTTATTCTTTATTAGATATTCTTTTCTAAATTTACTGGCCATTTGCAGGTGTGGTGGTACAAACAGAATTTTTGGACCCGAAATACATATAAATGATGAAATACTATCCCTGAAATCCAGTCTTTTAGTTGGATCATTAACAGCACCACAGCTGTCCATCTTAGATGTCTGGAGATGGAGGGATCGGCTGTAACAGAATGGCCGTAATGGATCTTTGGGTAGTTTAAATGGATGTGGATCAATCACACCAGAGGTCTTCAGATCACATCAGATTTCTCTACTCAACTCAAACTCTCTTTTTTTTTTTTCAGGCAGGCATTGCATTTTGATTTAAAAGTCACACTGCATGCAAATTTTTTTTCCAGGTCAGGTGAAGCTCTTATTTCAGGAAAGGTTGTTACAGTATATGCTATTCTGGCTAATAATAGGCCCGTCTTAGATTGCATGAAATAAATTATTTTTAAAAACATTTAGTCATATTTTCCACACTTTTTATCCCTATGATAAAGGGTTGAATATTTGGTTGCTGGAACCGTTTTAGCGGGACCCAGAGCATGCACCGTCGTGAGATTGATTTAGGCTTATTTGATTGTGGTATCTTACATATCCACATGCAAAGTTGGTTAATAACATAACTGCAATAGAGTAATAGCCTAGTTAATTACTAGTTACTTGTTTGCATAGGACATATGATGTATTTTATGTAATTTAAGCACCTCGAACCTTATCAGTTTGACAGAATATTCTACTTTAAAGTGCCATGGGAAGACAACATAACTTTTACATTTTCTTCTATTAATATACATTTTTTTATATATTAAATTGTTTATTTCCTACTCCTTAACAGTTAATCATAATTTCTGCTACGTCAGTCTTTTGGAAAATCCGAAGGCCAGGTTTTTCCTAATATCAGCTATATTAGAACAGAGCACATTTTACACATGAGGAAAACTGTTTGGTCAATAAGAAAAGAACGTCCAGACTTTTGAAAAAGTAACATAGTTCTTGTAACAAAAAGTGTTTGTTACAATAAGGCTTTATTTGCAGGTAAAACCATTTTTGTCTCATCATTACCATGTTTAGTTTCTTTCCTTTTGTTTGGTTATGAAAAATAACCGCCTACACTTTTAGAAACTTTAACTACATGTCACCGTTCTTAATAAATCTATTCCTTTAATATATCTATTATAAATTCTAACAAGTTATTCAAAATGTGCCACTGTTAGAATAAAACGTGGTAAATTCCTGTTAGAGTAGTCATGAGTAGTTTAAAATGCTTTCTAATTTATTTTTATTTATCTTTTTAGTTTATGTGGCTGTTTTATGCCATTTTAAACTTTCTCCATAGGGTTTTAATGTAGGAAATTCTGGATAGAATGCAAATGATTCACACATTTTATCTTTGACATTACATTATAGGAGCGGCTCGCCATTCATGCAAAATTAAATAAACCGGCTTCAGTCATAATGTGCAGGTAATTGGTCCTAGTTCTGTTCAGATGGAACTTGTCTTTTATTAAAGCTCTGAACATGCAATGTATATAATGAATTAATAATTCTATAGCCTCCAGTAGAAATAAATGGGGGCAGGGGAGTTGTTGTACAGTACTTGATAGTTTTTGCCCCCGCCAAACACTGCCCCTGTGAATGAGTAATTGTTTAGTAATGGTTTTAACTTTTGTTGTAACTTTTGCACCACTCTGAAGTTTCTTAAAATTAAGGCAGCAATTAAACTTAATTTCAACCCTCTTTAATTAAAAACGTTTTACATTGTTAGGGTGTAAAATGCAACGGCAGGTGTAAGAGTCTAATGTGGGGCTCTTTGATCTAATATTTGAAGTAGTGTTTTATTTGAAGTATTTTAAGGATGTTTAAATGTGAAGCATCTTCTATGCTATGTGATATTAGGATTTAAGCATCACATCTTCTGATGTCCCTCTGACATTCTTTGGACAATTTTTGCAAACTTCTGTTCACCGTCTCACTTTGTGAAATCCCTGTGAGCCCTCTGCCCACTGTCTTTTCCACACTGCACTCTCGGTGGGTAAGTTTCCTCTTGTTCATTGAGTAGTGTTTCTTTTTGGGTCTGCCTATTCAGGCCTGGCTAACGTGGAGTGCTGTGGCCTCACTTTACTGTTTCCCGCGAGCCCTCTACCGCTGCATATTTGTAGCCTCGCGAGACCATCCTGATCTCGCGAGCTTTCAAGGTTTCACTCGCAGATCAGTCTGGATACTTTCCGTTAAAGAAAATTTGGGAGCAGTTCACCAAACGAACGTCCAATCAGCGTTGACTTTGAGGCGGGATGAGGTGTGACGCAATCAAGCGGAAGCAACGCGATCTAGAAACATTTTCAGACGGCGGTAGTCCCAATTCTTTCAGCCGCTCGCTAATGCTTTTTTCTCTTGCATCCTTCTTGTGAAATATGGACCGGGCAGCTGAAATGGTGCCTTTTATTCGCAAATTGTAGTTACATAAACGGCAAATATCCTTTGCCGACATGTTGCTTATTAGCTGAGCTAACGAGCCTTTACCTGCAGCAGCAAGTTAGTACGTCATGTGCTTCGTTGATCTGATTGGTTGATTTGGCCTGTCTATGACCAACATAGGCCAATCAGCTAACCAGTATTTTCGCCCTTACCAAAACTACTTCAACGGAAGGTTTTCAGATGGAAATGCGGAGCAAATCCATCTGGCAGAGTCAGGTTAGCATATTTGTGGATCCCATAAGATTTGATGCAATCGGTAAGCAAGTGTCCATTCTGTGAGTGCTGTCTTAAACTGTGCAAGGAGATGTCTTTTGCTATTAATAACTCTCCGGCATTAATGGTATTGTAGGCAGGAATTTTATAAAAAAAACTTTTTTCCAAATTTGTTTAAACTTTCTGTATATATCAATGCATAATTAAAATATAAGTACTCTGAAAAAGAAAGTGTTGACTGTCTGTAGGCCTCTCACGACTGTTTTAAAGACAGCTCATTATTTCCATTCACTTCACCCCCTCCCTTTTGGCTCCTTCCAAAGCCACGCCCCCAAAACACATGAACGCGCCACTCCGACAGCTGAGCTGAAGACGCATTATTTACCTGAGACGAGGTAACACGGTGCATTGACATCATGTCAGAATCACATGTAATAAAACAATCTAACTTTATAATTATGAAGATAAACAAATAAGATGTATTTTAGTACTCACAATCAAGCATCAAGCTATTGGTAAAGTTTTAAATGTATATTTATTGATTCGATAACAAGCTAGTCATCTATAGCCTTGGCAAAGCTAAAAACAAGTTGCATGATACACGATTTTCAATTGCCATCATTTACACTGTGATGAAGATGAATTTCGTATAAGATTCATAACATATAGCCTATGGTGTTCGGCATGTAAGAGTTTCCCATGATGAAAGCATTGTTCACTCTGATGAGGACAGTGGGGTTAATAGCATTTATGAGCTCTTCCCCTAAAAAAAATATCGCTCCCCAGATGTAGATCTACATTTTTCTCCGTTTCGCTCGGAAATGTAATGGTGTGTACATACACGCATACTCGCAGATAGCTGAAAATGTGTATAGATAACAAACCACTTGACTTGAAAGTGGCGTGTATGTTTACGCAAAAGTCATGTTGTCATGTTAAAACTCCAGAGACAAGTAGCCTACTGCATCGTCAGCTCGAGGACAGATCCGTGGTCAAGGGCGAAGCAGAGGAGGTCGTGCAACTAATAGCTATATGGTCCGAGGAAGTAGAGGCCGAGGGACGGGGTGGTCGAAGTGCAGGGCAGAGGAGCACTTCTTGGAAAATAGGACCTGCGTCGAGTTTTGCATCAAGCTCAAACAAAGGCATGTGAACAGGTATCTGGATACGCGCAAGTGGGCAGGTCCTGTGTGGCAAAAGGGTGGTTGCCATGGTTGCGAGAGAGTGACAGTTGCCTAAGCCAATCCTTTGTTTCGTCTCGGTTCTGAAATAATGAGCTGTGTTTAGTGTAGATTAAACGGTCTAGAGTCACTCGATTTTTATACTCTTTTTATACAGAGTACTTACATTTTAATTATGCATATATATATATATATATATATATATATATATATATATATATATATATATATATATATATATATATATATATATATATATATATATATATATATATATATATATATATATATATATATATATATATATATATATATATATATATAGAAAGTTTAAACAAATTTGGAAAAAAGTTTTTTTTTATAAAATTACTACCTACATGACCTTTAAGAAAGCTGGCCCTAGTCCTTTTTGGCCATGTTTTGCTTCTCATTGACGGTGTGGATTTTCATTATACCTCATTGCAACTGTATTAATAATCGTCCTCCCGACTGGAAACCTCTACATTTTATTAGTGTACTACCCTTGGAATTGCACGTAAACTTGCTGGTCCTGCTCTGCTTCTGATTTTGTTGATTTATAGACCCCCTAGATGTACTCAACACATTCTCATCCCAAGACGTCATCTAACTGACGCCTTTGACCATACATCAACATCCGCCGTTTTAGGGCACCATTTAACGTGAGTTAGATGACGTTACTCCTAGGGCGTCTCATCTAACTGACGTTAAAGGGTGCCCTAAAACGTTGGATGTTGACGTATGGTCAAAAGCATCAGATAGATGACACATGTCTTGGGATGAGAACGGTCTGATATACTACAAACCTTTTCTCTGAATTGATTGAACTTCTTGCTCTCGCCTGTGCCCAGCATGATAGAATCATGATGCTAGGTGACTTAAATACATGTTGATTCTGATTGTACTGCTGCAAAAGACTTTGAATTATTTTTGAAGTATATCAGCATCTTGATTTTCCCACACATTCTCACTCTCATACTCTCGATTTGCTTTGGACTGTTGGTATTGACAATATGCATGCTCAGGGTCATGATTTGGGCATCTCTGATCATAAACTAATTGTCTTCGACTTCTCACTTCCTCTTTTAAAAAACTAAAACTACTATATCGTACCGTTACCTGAGGAAATGTACATAACTGTTGACAATTTCTCTGCTACTATTGCTGTTTCTGCTTTTCCTTTCTCACTCAACCTCCTGAGTACTGATGAGATAGTTTCAACCTATGATGAGTCTATTTATAAGGTTTTGGATGATCTTGCTCCATTAATAACTAGAACTGTCCCGTCTACCCATTCTTAGAGTTATGAATCTTGGTTCACCCCTGAGCTTAGAGTTATGAAAACAAAATGCAGGCGTCTTGAAAGACTTTACAAAAAATCTTCACTTTTTGTCCATGCCAATGGCTTTTTCAGATTCAGTAATGATAAACACTTAACATTGTGCATTCTGACTGTTTCTACTGTTATCATCAAAGCCAAGTGCAAACCTAAAGCTCTTTTCTCTAAGATAAACAAACTGGTCAAACCATCATCTGTAGCTATTACTGGCTCTGTTGATCTCTGTGAAAGTTTTAGTAATTTTTCCTACAAAAAATTGATGACATTTATCAAGCTTTTTCTCCAACTGCCTATTTCTGTTCAACTTCATATCTGATATGGTACACTTTTTTCACTCCCAATCACATCTGTGGTTGAACTACTGATTATCAAATCTAATTCTACACTTGATCCTATTCCAACATACATTCTAAAAACCCTTTTGCCTTCACTTATTCAACCGATTACTCATATTATAAAATAGATCTCTTGCCACTGCCACTGCCTCTGTTCCGCATCATCTCAAAGTAGTGGCCATCACTCCAATTCTAAAGAAGTCTGGCATCGATAACACCATTCAGAACAATTATAGACCAATTTTTAACCTCCCTCCCTTTTCTTTTTCCAAGTTACTTGAGAAGGTAGTTGTGGCACAACTGCATTCACATTGAGAGAAACAATCTTTTGAACCGCTTCTGGTTTTCTTCCCATCACAGCAACAGAAGACAGCACTTTAAAAAAAAAAGCTAAATTATCTCCTTCTGGTTTCTGATTCTGCCATGAAATGCCATGTTTCCATTCGACACGTTTTTATCCGAATTAAGTGATATCGAATGTAAAATGCCTTATGGAAAATTCAATGAAATTTCCATGAAAATCGAACTCAAATGAAATACGATCTGGTCTACATTGGAATTTCTCTTCGATCGATATACTGGCTAATGCCGATAAAATCTGATGGAAACGTTATTTGCCGAATACAGAGGTGGACAGAGTACACAGCTTTATTACTTGAGTAAAAGTACAGATACCCCTTGCTAAATTTTACTCAAGTACAAGTAAAAGTACTACAGTCAGATGTCTACTTGAGTAAAAGTACTGAAGTACGTGTTTTAAAAGTACTTGAGTATCAAGAGTACAAGAGTACATTTTCTAAATATTGCAATACTACTGCCACAGTGCTTACATTTATGAACAGAAACGTCCTAACATGGAGTTATGAAAAATGTTAATGTCAATACCTTGGAGAATGTAAAAGGAATTTAAAGTAAAATCAAGTCATATATTTACCTTTTTACCATGTTGCTTTACTTAAAGGTGCAGTGTGGGATTTTTAGCAACATCTGTCCGCTGAAGAGCGCCTATTGAGATCAGGGGAGTGAGGTTTACTCGCACAGCAACTACTAGCTGGCCTCTGTTACACTCACTCCCCTTAACCTCACTCTCATCCGGGTCACGGCACCAATGTAACCCTTCCACCCGGGTCCCACTCGACCTGCTCCGAGCGGGCCTTGAACCCGGGTCTCCGGCATGAGAGTCAGTCGCACTTACAAGGAGGCTAAAGACTGCAGCCGCTAGCGTTTGTCGCTAGAGCACCTATTGAGATCAGGGGAGTGTGGTTTACTGCACAGCAACTACTAGCTGGCCTCCGTTACATAACATTCTGTTCTGAGAGCGAAAAACAACAAATTGAGGGTTTCTGAGAATTTCTTATTTCCATTTTTTTTAAAGTAGTTACTTTTTACTCATGGTTATGAATAGAAATATAGTGGAGTAAAGAGTACAATATTTCCCTCTCAAATGTACTTGAGTAAAGTCATGAGATACTCCCAAAAATGATACTCGAGTAAAGTACAGATCCTCTCAAAAATTGTACTTTAAGTACTGTACTCAAGTAAATGTACTCCAATACTGTCCGAGCTCTGGCCGAAATAAATAATGAATTGCGATTAAGACTTTATGACCTTTTATGGTTGCAACACGTCAGAAGACGAGTTCATTTCCGGTCAGTCTGTTTGCGCACACATGGCGGATGTCAACAAAGACAGATGTAAGTGGACAAAGCAATACAAAATAAAAATGCTTCAACCAAAGGGTTATGAACCACGATCTTCCCAGAACTGATGGCGCTGTCGTTCCACACCACAGTCACCTCCGCTGTCGTCGGGCATTTACGTGCATCGGCATCAACATAGCATGTTTTATAGCGTCGTTGTTTTCTTAGGTTAGTTTTGCTTGTTTTTACGTGGCTTGGTTGAGTTCTAATGTATAATGTGGTCTGTTATTTCTGGTTAACAGACTGCGGCGCTGCTAACACACCGTTGCCATGGACGCAGTTCAGAGACGGAACAGACTATTTTCTTTAGCAGAAGCAATACTCATTTTTAAATCAATAAACTCGTTTTTAAGTCAATATTTTGTGTCAAATTATTGATGTATTTATTTATTTGGTTGATTTATATGTAATAAGCAGGATAATATATAGTGAGGCGGTTGTTATAGCGAATACAACTCCTTCAGGCTAACAACCGCCTCGCATATACATTATCCCATACATATGTCGCTATCAGCTGGCACATGGACATTATTAGGCTTCAACTTGTGAAATACTTGATCATTTGTTGGTAGATGGCATGATTCGTTTTGTCTAACAAAACTTTGTTCGCAAAAGTTTGCTTGAATGTTGTTCAATTTAGTGCGAAAATGAATGGAAACACCTTAAAATGTCTCAAATCAATTCGATGTACCAATTTGATCGCAAAACAGCATGTGACTGTCATTACGTAACAGGTTTCTATTCGCTTTAAAGCCGTTTGATGGAAACACACTTTCACCAGCTTTATTCGCATGTGTCTTTTAATCTAACTTTAGATAATTCTGATTGACAAGTAAGATGGAAACATGGCTATAGTAGCATTTGACACTGTGTGCCACTCACTTCTTTCTTACTGTCTGCAATCAGGTATCACTGGTGCTGATCTTCAGTGGTTAAAGGGATATTTCACAGCTGGAAAGATGAATGTGTTTAAATTGGGTCATTTATGTTGTAGAAATGTGAAATCATTTTAGAAGTTGGTGCCTTCTAGACTGACTCATGTGGATGAAATGAATCAGATTCTCCCATAGATGCTCTTGCTTTGCTGCCCTATCAACTGACTTCCAGGCACACCTAATCGGATACAGAGGCAGTATTGTAATAAATGATACAACTAGGCTACTAGTTGACTCGAAACTGATAGATAGTAGAGATTCTATGAAGTAACTCACTATGAGTAACTGCAGGCATGCGATTCGGACAGTCACGCCACTGTGTCCTTGAATCAAAGCTGGCCGCTGAGCACTTAGTCCATGTCAATTTTTCTCATTCGGCAAAACTCAAGCCCTTTTGACATTTTGCCTGACTGTGGCTATGTTGCCTCCCAAGAAAATTCATTATGGACCTGCTGGACCTTCTCAGACCTGTGTCTTGCCTGGGCTAACGCAGCAGAATTTTGCTTTAAGCCCTTAAGCCTTTAACCAATGGCAATCAATACCGCATTAAACAGAAGGAACTGCAGCCTGGTTGCCAATCAATTCTGATTGTAAAGTACCTTACTATTAATATAAAAGTGTATTACATAAGTTTTAGAAGTCGTTTAAAACCATGTCAAGAAGCGTCACAAGTGGCACAACGGGATAAAGGAGGGTGGATGATTAGTGAGGGATACCCGGTTTGTCTATCGTCTCACAACATGTTGTGTGAACATATTACTGACAATTTGATCATTTAATTTAAGCAGTCTTTATTTTACTGATAACTTAAACTGTTAAAATAAATGTTACTGGAATAATTTGAGGAATGTTTCATTTCTTGAATAGAACGTGTTGTCTTTTCTGTGAAGCTGCGTAATGCACCTTTGCGTGTAAGTGGAAAATCAATTCCTGAGCAATCCAGACCAACTAATTCCAGCACCTTCACTTGGGACAGTACCTTTGTTACCTCTAACATAAGAAGCTTCCTAAAGGGATATTCGGGGAATACACTTAGCGTTATCAGGGAACCGGGCTCAGACCTTTAGAAGGAGAACTCCTGTGCAAAATGAACCTTTGGTCTAATAAAACATTGGTACCTAGTTAACCGTTCTTGAGATTTGTTTTCATGATAATCGAATGTAAAGAATTTTATCTCTAAAAACTGTTTAGCATATAACTAGCCTGGGCATTTACAAAGTAAAAGAAAGTTCGGATTTATACCACTAACAAGGCTCAAATAGGCCCACATTAACACAGTTGCATAGTCAGGTGTCCTGCATGCAAACTCTCAAACATTAAGAACTTTGTAACGCACAGACCGTTTAATAAGGACATACTTTATAAAGACATATTCACTTCATGTATACAGACAGGAGCCATCTTAGAA
The DNA here is from genome assembly GCA_030378365.1 of Hybognathus amarus. NCBI lineage: Eukaryota > Metazoa > Chordata > Actinopteri > Cypriniformes > Leuciscidae > Hybognathus > Hybognathus amarus. The sequence continues at coordinate 135,822 of JAQIUQ010003676.1, read as the reverse complement.
ATAGTCTTGCATAAGTCGTTTCCCGACTTTCATACAGTTCAGATCACTCAGCACGTCGTTCGTGGTTTCACTGTTCGAAGACTGTTTCTCCAAAGATGGCCCTGTATACACGAAGTGAACTGTCTTTATAAATATCTTCTATTAAATGGTCTGTACACTTACAAAGTTCTCAATGCTTCGTTTTGCATGTATGGACACTCATTATGTTACTGTGTTAGTGTGGGTCTGATTTCTAGCCGCTTATTAGTGATATTAACTGAGCGATTTCTCTTTTACTTAGTAAATGCCCCCAGTGCTAGCATTATACGCTAATCATTTTCTCAATACTTCTGCTCTTCCACTTTTTAAGTATTTGTTACATGTTTACTCTCATCGAAATTGATGTTTTCTCTGATTCTCATAACTTCTCATGTTATTTATTTGTAATATTATTTGTTGTCTCCATCTGCTTTTCTGCTTGTTTGATTGTCAACTGTTTTGTTTTATTGTGAAGCGACCTTGGGTTCTTGAAAGGTGCTGTACAAAATAAACGCATTATTATGATTATTAGATACTCCTTGAGATTTTAAGTTAATATTTCAAAAAATTAACAACACAGGGCTCTACATTAAGGCTTGTCCGGGACAAGTGGATCTTTTGTAGGACAAGTAGAAGAGAAAATTAGTTGTCTGACCGGTACAAGTTAAATTTCAAAAAAATATAATATGTCATGTTACTTCACGTTATGTGCCACTCATTACGTCTATTTAACAGATTTAATTTTACCGATTTTGAAATGAACACATTATTTGCTGCTGCCTGTGAATGTCCTGAATGTGACTCACAGAAAGACGCGCGCCAGTATAAATGCGCATGCACAGACCGCGTGCCAGAAGTTCTCTTTCGCGCTTGAACGAACATCAACAACACACACAATTAAGCCAAAATGTCATTTGTCGAGTATCTTCATAACATAAGAGCAGTCTTATGATGGACATAAAGAGTTGTGACTCGTGAGAGAATGAGGCGCGTGTGAGATCCGCTGTCTCTGTCCACAGCGGCTGCTCTTAAAGGGCCAGCTACCAGTAAAGCGTTCTGTCAGTAAAGTTAATGAAAGAACAAAGGGAACAGAGAAAATTACTCACTGCTCTTGACTAAAGAACTTGTGTAGCTTTAATAAGGAGTAGTCTATATATAATTTATAATTTATGCAGTGCAGACTGTTTGATAAACTTTATTCAATTTCTGTATATGTCCTACCTGTTAGACAGTTAATTTTTATCCAGACATCAATGGCTTATTGATCATTATAGGTGTTATCAATCATTTAGTTGTTATTGCTAATTTCAGAATTATCACTAATCTGTGTGTGCATTTGGTTTAGAACCAAAACAAGTTGATTCATGAAACCATTTGTTTATATCTCAATCGCATATCACAATCGCAATATTGACCTCAAAAATCGCAATACTTGACATTTTCCCCAAATTGTGCAGCCCTAGACAAAATTATAAATCTTTACCCCGGACAAGTGACTTTTGTGCATGGACAAGTGAAACATAAATTTACTTGTCCGAAGGACAAGTGCCTCAAAAGTTAAGATGTCAAGCCCTGCAACATATGTTTGATGTTGGTTAATGGTCACATGACAAGCAGATAAACAAACAATTATAAAAAAATCTTAAAGAAAATGTTTGTTTGATTTTTATTTGTTTTTATTTAAAAATGATTTAATTATTATTATTTAATTTTTTTAACTGTTTTTAGTTATTATTTTCTTTGATCAACTTGTGGTCCCTAGTTTGGAAACCCTGGTCTAATGCACTATATTAACAACACTCCACATCAAGTGTTTGACAGTGATGAGGATGATGCGATTATAGTGAGGGTTTTAGTGTTTCTCTCACAGCTGAATCCCTCTGCTCCGCTTTCAGATGAATCAAGAAACCCTTACATAACACCGTTTCTGTAACATCACTGTTTTTCAGTTGTGTTCTCATTTCATCTTCAGAACAGTGTGACTCAGCTGACTTTAATTAGACGTTTACGCTCTCGATGTCTTTCATGAGGGAGAATCAGACAGCCTGTGGATCTGCTTAAACATATGAGAGCCATTCAAATAAACCCAGACATGTTTTGAAACTGAGATGGAAGAAAGTGTTTTAACCTCAAAAAGTCAGCTTTTAAATAAGTGAAAGTAAAAAGGAAACCGGCTGCGTCATTGTTTCTCTCAGCGGAAACTGTGCATTATTAATGTGCTACAGGAATCAATCCTTTAACTGAACTTATGTCACCATCTCTGGAACGTGACCTGCTGGTTCTCTCTTTTTCCTCTATTATTACATTTGTCTATTTGTCTGCTACAGTTTGTTGTTAAATAACACTCTGGAGTCTCTCGTGTTAGTTTTACAGCCAGTCTGAGAAGCGGCCTTTCCTCAGTCTTAATAAATCATGTGAGGCTTTTAAAATGTTAAAGTGACATGTGTGTGTGTGTGTGTGTCTGTGTCTGAAGAGGAGCTTTTCCTTCATAGTCCATAGTTGTGTCTTCTCCTTATAGTTGTAAGTAACCACTGCAAGCATGGCAAAATGAATCAAATCTTACAGTATGTTGATTTTTGGCTGTGTAGAACTGTCAATTTGAAGATATTTCTGAAAATGAAGTATTTCTGATATTCTGTTTGTTTCAGTCAGTTTGAAAGCCACATTTCATCACTGCTTGTTTTAGGAATCACAATGTAATGAAGCTCTGTAAAGAGACTTTTATTGAAGAATTGGACCCATATATGCACACATGATGAATGAGTACACAATAATTTTTAAATTAGGTTAGAATTATAAATTAGATAACAATTACATTATTATAATTTACTGAATATACATATCTAAAATGTATAAATAATTGATTAATATATATATAATAAATATGATCAATTATAAAAATAAATAGTAAAAATATAAATTAAATATGAAATTACATCTATTTATATATTATATAAAGTTATTGTGTAATTATACACTCACCGGCCACTTTATTAGGTACACCTGTCCAACTGCTCGTTAACACTTAATTTCTAAGCAGCCAATCACATGGCGGCAACTCAGTGCATTTAGGCATGTAGACATGGTCAAGACAATCTCCTGCAGTTCAAACCGAGCATCAGTATGGGGAAGAAAGGTGATTTGAGTGACTTTGAACGTGGCATGATTGTTGGTGCCAGAAGGGCTGGTCTGAGTATTTCAGAAACTGCTAATCTACTGGGATTTTCACTCACAACCATCTCTAGAGTTTACAGAGAATGGTCCGAAAAAGAAAAAACATCCAGTGAGCGGCAGTTCTGTGGCGGAAATGCCTTGTTGATGCCAGAGGTCAGAGGAGAATGGCCAGACTGGTTCGAGCTGATAGAAGGGCAACAGTGACTCAAATAACTACCCGTTACAACCAAAGTGGGCAGAAGAGCATCTCTGAACGCACAGTACGTCGAACTTTGAGGCAGATGGGCTACAGCAGCAGAAGACCACACCGGGTGCCACTCCTTTCAGCTAAGAACAGGAAACTGAGGCTACAATTTGCACAAGCTCATCGAAATTGGACAATAGAAGATTGGAAAAACGTTGCCTGGTCTGATGAGTCTCGATTTCTGCTGCGACATTCGGATGGTAGGGTCAGAATTTGGCGTCTACAACATGAAAGCATGGATCCATCCTGCCTTGTATCAACGGTTCAGGGCTGGTGGTGGTGGTGTCATGGTGTGGGGAATATTTTCTTGGCACTCTTTGGGCCCCTTGGTACCAATTGAGCATCGTTGCAACGCCACAGCCTACCTGAGTATTGTTGCTGACCATGTCCATCCCTTTATGACCACAATGTACCCAACTTCTGATGGCTACTTTCAGCAGGATAATGCGCCATGTCATAAAGCTGGAATCATCTCAGACTGGTTTCTTGAACATGACAATGAGTTCGCTGTCTCAAATGGCCTCCACAGTCACCAGATCTCAATCCAATAGAGCATCTTTGGGATGTGGTGGAACGGGAAGATTCGCATCATGGATGTGCAGCCGACAAATCTGCGGCAACTGTGTGATGCCATCATGTCAATATGGACCAAACTCCCTGAGGAATGCTTCCAGCACCTTGTTGAATCTATGCCACGAAGAATTGAGGCAGTTCTGAAGGCAAAAGGGGGTCCAACCCGTTACTAGCATGGGGTACCTAATAAAGTGGCCGGTGAGTGTAAATGCTAATTTTACATAGATGTATAATGTATATATACTCGGTATATAAAAAGACTGCAACGTTTTTCACTCAAAAGAAAAAAACCTTTAAAGATGGGTGAACAAGCCTAAAGTTTACACTCAAAAAAAAAAAAAAATATGTTGGCTTTAATTAATTTTAATTTGTCAACAGGTTCCACATATCTGGATTACGTTAAACAAACATAATTTGTTCATGTAACTTCAACATAATAGAATTATGTAATTTTAAATTACCCAATTTAGTAGTCTCACGTGAATTTTTAAAGGCTTCCTGACATGATTACAAAGGCATTTTATTATATTCATTCATCCATTTATATTTCATTTGATTCAGTGACATTTAATTAAATTGAAAATAATGAAATCAGTCATCTCAGCCAAACAAAATGCTCCACTCTTCTCCACAATGGTAACCCACTGTAATTTAAATGGTTTAATAATTCCAATATAATTTAACGTTAAACACTATTGACACTATCAAGTCTTCCCCTTTTCTAGATTTCTCAAAACAACATAAAATAACACTTAATTTTAACATTTATTATCTCTTAATTCAACCATATGCAAAGCATGCTGGGAACTAAAAGCACTGCCCAGTTTCAGTTAAGGCAACACAAATCAATCATGTAATCCAACACAAACGGATTAAGTAAACTTAAGTTGTTCGTAGATTTAAGCAGATTGAACACAATAAAATTAAGTTCGGGCAAAATGGCAGTCGGCTTGCGCTATACTGCCACCCTCTGGATGTACACTTTTTTTACTTAACATAAATGGTTTGTGTTTAGACAACACATTAGGATTTTGTACTGTCAAGTTGAGACACAATTACATAGACCTTAATAGAAAAAAACATGTAAAGTCAAAAAACACAATTATTATAAGTAAACTATATATAAATATATTATGTAAAGTGCACAACCTCCCTAGTTCATTTTTTTGAGTGTAGATTTATTTTTCACCGTTATGTTTTTCTAATTATGTTCTTGAAGTTTGATGAATGAGAAGACAAGTTTATCATCAAATACAGCTGAATATGTTTTATAGATTTTATATGAAGTCTTGCACGTTGTTTTTTTCAGTATGACGTTTTGATTTCTGCCTGCTCCTTTTCTTTGGTTGGTCAAGCACCTTTTTCTGCTTCTTTTGTGGAGTTTCTGTTGATGCATTGTTGTTGTGAAGAATTCTGTGTGTGTTTCTTGCTGAATCCAGGGTTATTCTGAGGGGTGAACTGTAGTCTTTGTGTTCAGTATCAGCAGACAATGAGTCAGTCTGGGCAGCACACATCTGTTTCTCCATGAGAGGCCACAGAGCTCAGCACTGACTGATACTCCTACACTGAGTGACTCAACACTCAGTCTAACTCTGAGCTTTATACTGAGACCTCTAATTCTTCATAGGGCTGTGCAAAGATTAATTGCGACTAATCGCATCCAAAGTAAAAGTTTGTGTTTACATAATATATTTGTGTGTGCTGTGTATAATTATTTTGTATATATAAATACACACACATGCATGTATATATTTTAAAAAAATGTGTTATTCATATATAATATATATATATATATATATATGTATATATATATATATATATATATATATATATATATATATATATATATATGTGTATATATATATATATATATATATATATATATTTAGATTATATATACTTATATATATATACTTATATGTATTTATATATACAGTATTTACAGGCAAATAATTCTTAAATATATTCATGCATGCATATGTATTTATATATACAAAATAATACACAGCACACACACATGTATTATGTAAACACAAACTTTTATTTTGGATGTGATTAATCACAATTAATCTTTGCACAGCCCTAATTCCTCATCATGTTTGCTGTGACTCCAGAACTTCTCTCAGAATGGAGCTTTGAGTGTGTTATATGAATGCTGGGAAATATATCGGACAAGCTTTCAGGATGAATTTTTTAAATATGTAATTATGAGGCAATTACAGATGACTGAAATATCTTTTCCATCTACAGTCACATGTCTCTTCCTCTTAAAACACCAATTAGTCAGCATCTAGTGGCGTGGGGTTTATATGCTATACAGTATTTTGACTTTGACTTTCAAACAAACAGTGCCATCTTGTGGAATGATGTACTAATCTAGTCTGGGTTAAAAAAAGTGTGTGTATATACACACACACACACACACACACACACACACACACACACATATATATATATATATATATATATATATATATATATATATATATATATATATATATATATATATATATAGTTTTCTTTTTAAATAAGTAAATTATTATTAGATTAAAAAGTGAATAATTAGTATTCAAAGAATACTGAAAAAATAATTGCTGCCTAAATCTTACCCACTCAACTTTTGAATAGTAGTGAATAACTCTCATAGTAATTTAATTATGAACACCTATTTGTTCACTTGTCGAGTTGCATGAATTATGACTATTTTACAAATAAGTTAAAGGAACACTCCAACTTTTTGGGACTATAGCCTATTCACCTTATCCCCCAGAGTTAGATAAGTCCATACATACCTTTTTCATCTCCGTGCGTGCTGTAAGTCTGTTTGACGCACCATCGCTATCCTAGCTTAGCACAAAGACTGGATGTAAATGGTTGCAGCTAGCATACTAATCCAAATAAGTGACAAAATAACGCAAACTATTTACAAGTTGTGATTTGTATAGTCACAGAGTGTACAAATAACAAAGTCATATAAGACACAGACATCTTTTAACCGTATAAATACTGGGAACTATATTTTCTGAAGGTGAAGCACTGCTACTTGGGCAGAGTGATTACCGCAGCACCGAGACGCACCGTGACGAGGAGCAGAGAGTTCGCTCAGAATTGGATTAAATAGTCAACAATTACTACTGTAGATAGAAAAGCATAATTTATCATGGGTGTCCACTTTATTGTATGAGCTGTGACAATAAACAGGGGAGTACCAGGTACTACCATGATGTTTCATTGAATTCCAACCAAAAACGCATCCTGATTTATAAATATCACAGAACATGAATAAAGAATTATTATTACAGGAATCAATATTTTAAATGCAATTTATTAGCTGAACCAAATGTATTCAACAGCATATAATATAGTATAAATGCATTACAATAGGCAAGAATAAGGGAAAAGTAATAGCACAAGGCAAATGTTTTTTTGCACAATGAACCCACAGACAGTAGCCGACGGGTGGTCACTGTTTCTCCAAAACAAAAAAAAAATATAATTCTGATTCAGCAAGGTGAAGGCTACAGTCCTGAGTTTACCTCTAGCTCCGCTCATTTGTTACTGGGGTGATAGATATAATGGCACTGTTCTAATGGCACCAAGTAGCAGTGCTTCTATTTATAAGGTTAAAAGATGTCTGTGTCTCATGTGACTTTGTTTTTTTTACACTCTGTGACTATACAAATCACATCTTGTAAATAGGAAAACGTTTGCGTTATTTTGTCTCTTATTTGGATTAGTATGCTAGCTGCAACCATTTACATCCAGTCTTTGTGCTAAGCTAGGATAGCGGTGGGTGCGTCAAACAGACTTACAGCACGACACGGAGATGAAAAAGGTATGTATGGACTTATCTAACTCTGGGGGATAAGGTGAATAGGCTAAAGTCCCAAAAAGTCGGAGTGTTCCTTTAAAATACAATAATAACCTCGAAAAAACATTCAAGGCTAAGGGTTTTAAGTTGAACTGTTTAGACATTTAGTATATCGGGAAAGTAAATTTACAAATAACATAAAGTTTTTCTTTTTAAACATCTAGATAATATAAATAAAAAATGTGTTTTATATAAAGTAGCCTTTAGGATGTCATATTTAAGAACTTTGGTGTCACTGCTTGACAAATTGTTAGCGTCACCAAAGGATAGCGTCACTAACATGCAATCATGAGAGAACTGTCATGGATGGATGGATGGATGGATGGATGAATGGATGGATGGATAGATGTATAGATAGATGGATGGATGGATGGATGGATGGATGGATGGATGGATAGATGTATAGATAGATGGATGGATGGATGGATGGATGGATGGATGGATGGATGGATGGATGGATGGATGGATGGATGGATGGATAGATAGATAGATGTATAGATAGATGGATAGATGGATGGATGGATAGATGGATGTATAGATGGATGTATAGATAGATAGATAGATAGATAGATAGATAGATAGATAGATAGATAGATAGATAGATAGATAGATAGATAGATAGATAGATAGATAGATAGATAGATAGATAGATAGATAGATAGATAGATAGATAGATAGATAGATAGATAGATAGGATGGATGGTACAAAAGTACTTCTGTGGGTTTTGCAGTTGAGTGTAGTATGTGGAGACTAGCAGTAGATCAGCTGTGATGTCCACATTCCCAGATGAGATCAGCACACAGAACAATGTCTGCAGCACACCACTAATGCAGACACACCCTTATTCCACAGATCAGATGTCCAGTATGAGAAGTATTCACACACACACTCACACACTAATAATAAAGCACACATTCATATGCACTAATAGCATGTAATAAGAATTTTACCAGTTGTCATGACACAGTGATGTGATTTACACACACACACGCGCGTTTTCTCACGTCTGTATTTTTATCCAGTTGAGACCAGATCATTTCATGTGGATGTTTATTTCGAGTGATGTAATCTGTAAGTAATGTGGAGAATTCAGAGAATTCAGTCTCCTCTACAGAGAGGGAATGGTGTGTACAGTGGGATGAAATGAGGTCTGTGCAAGTTCTGCACATTTCTTGTTTTATGCATGCTTGTTCATGGAATACTTTGATTGTAGTACTCCCAGATCCATTTACCACTATTTGTCATGATTAAATATATCTGGCAGAACTTAAATACAGGTCTGTTTGTTAGTTAAAGGGATAGTTCACCTAAAAATGAACATTTTGTCATTACTTACTCACCCTCAAGTTGTTCCAAACCTGTATTGCTCCAACCAGACAGATGACGGTAATCATTGACTTCTAATAGTAAGAACAAAAAATACTATGGAAGTCAATGGCTACCATCAACTGTCTGGTTACCAACTTAGAATATTTTCTTTTGTGTTCAACAGAAGAAGAAACTCATAGAGGTTTGGAACAACATGATGAGTACATTTTTGGATGAACTAACCCTTTAATTAGAATTGAGATTCTGTTTTTGTATTGTAGTGGAACCATACTACTTTTATATGAAAGGATGATACCATTGTATTTTGACCTGTAGTTTAAAAAAATTTGGTCTCGGAAGATCTAAAAAAAACATGTTTTTGAAAGAAGTCTCTTTTGCTCATCAATGGTATATTTGATTAGAAATACAGTAAAAACTGTAATTTTGTGAAATATTATTACAATTCAAAATTACTTTTCTATTTGAATACATTTTAAACTGTAATTTATTCCTGTGATCAAATCATTACATTAATCTTGTAATGATTTGATAGACAGGAATAAGATCTAAAAAGTAGATCTAGAATGAAAAACTAGAGAAAAAAGTAAGATCAGTAAGATCTTACTTTTTTAAGAAAAAGTAAGATCAGTAAGATCTAAAAAAAACATGTTTTTGAAAGAAGTCTCTTTTGCTCATCAATGGTATATTTGATCAGAAATACAGTAAAAACTGTAATTTTGTGAAATATTATTACAATTCAAAATTACTTTTCTATTTTAATACATTTTAAACTGTAATTTATTCCTGTGATCAAATCATTACATTAGTCTTTAGTGTCACATGATCTTTCAAAAATCAATCTGATATGCTGATTTGATGATCAAGAAACATTGAAAACAGCTGTGCTGCTTAATATTTTTTCGAAACCATAATACATTTATTCAAGTTTTTTTTGATGAATAGAAAGTCCAAAGTAACAGCATTTGTTTGTAATAGAAATCCGATAGCATTATTTTGAATGTCTGTCACTTTTAAACAATTTACTGTAATACATCCTCACAGAATAAAAGTATTAATTTATTTAAAAAAAAATCTTATTGGCAACAGACTTTTGAACACACACAGTGTATGAGTAACATATTTCAGAAAATACCATGGTGTTACATTCATGGTAGCGTTTTAAAACCGTTTTTTTTTTTACCATGGCACATTATATTGTAAGGGAATTGTGTGTCAGTACAGCATACTCTGTTTTTACATCAAGAGAATATGTTGCATTTGCTAAGTTTTTCATTTAAATCATATTCAGTGTTTCAAATTCATAGGTTAGAAATGCAAATGTTCATTTGTGATAGACACATAGTTCTTATGAAGTGCTTTATTTTAAAGCTCTTTAAACAGAAATGCTTTCAAAGCAGCAATTTTAACAAGTTTAATGATGTAAACTTTACTAAAATAGGAGACAAATTAAAATTCTGCTATAAAGCAGCTGTAGCAAGAAAACAGTGCCACTATTCAGCTCAATGCAATTTAATGTTGATTCAGTCACTGCAGTCAAAGGGGTCTTGAACTGGCGTTTTAAATTTTATCATGTTGTTGTCTTAGGTCAACTTATGACGTTCGCTTGGTTTTTGCATTCAAAAAGTAATAGGCTATTTTCTACCTCAGTTTTGAGCCTAGCTCAAAACGCTCGGTTTTTATGGGCGTCTCGCAGTGAAGACTTGGAAGTAAACGCCCACTGCTGTGAGTGGATAACAGTTTTGCATATTATAATGAGTTTTAACTCATTCGTCAGTGCACTTGGGGGAAATTGTTTTGAAAACGTCCAATGCTGTAAAATGGCAACTGGAATGATTCGCCCATACATGTTCAACACAGTCTCATAAAAATGCGTATCAATACCACAAATGTCATTTCTCGTGGCATTCATACGGCAAACATGTTTTTTTTGTGCATATGCTACTACGCACTAAAAAGGGTTTAGGGGGAGGGGGGTGGGGAGTTTGTGCGTATTATACGCCAAAAAGTGCATATAGTATGCACGCGGAAATGAGCGTACCATACACGCAAAAACTGCTTTTGGCGTATAAATGCCACGGAGAAATGACATTCGGTGCTATAAATACGAACTTTCATGAGATCGGGCTCAGCATGTCGACCCAGAGTCCGTGTGTTGCACAATTCCTGTCAGATCCAATATAGACGGCACAGCACCGTTTTTTAATCTTAATCGGTCTGCAAATCCAGTCTTGTTCACAAAACAATCCTCAGTGAAATGAAGCGACAGATGGACAATGTTTTACCCTCATCAGCTGGAACATCATTAAAAATAAAGTTTATCCATGCAGTCCTGTTGGAATCCAGAGGAAGCTTATGCAGCAACTGTCTTCCACAATCAGGCACTGCACAATATTTTGTATGCCCGGTAGCTGATACGGTTTGTCATCTCGAGGTAGGCATCTATGTTATTTAGCTATGCGTGTGATGCGCGAATTCGGATGGGCGGGGCTAAACCGGCCGTGTTGAAGTAGGCGTTGATCTTCTTCTGCGGGGTGGTGTTTTATCCTCTTTGACGTCATAGTTCCCCCTTTTTAAAAACAAGTCGTTTGCTGAGCCTGGTGTCAATAAAAGCTTTTTTTGGACTAACAAGGACGTTTTCAGTTCTGAAACTTACAGGATATTCTTATAATATGATGACCTCTTAGATGTCAAAAGCTCAAGGAAAATTAGATTTCTCAGTTCATCACCCCTTTAAGTGTCTCCAACTAAGCAAGCCAAAGGTGACTACATTTGAGAGTGTAAATCCTTAACATGGCCATAAATAAGAACAAAATCTTGCCACTAGGGATGGGACGAGAACCGGTTTCACACAATAAACCACGATAAAATATACTGACGGTTAGTATTATCGTTTAAAATTGAATTACCATTAAAACTGTGTTTGATTATCGTGATTTTAATAACTCACTGTAAACCCCGTCGGCCAGTCTGACGCAGCCGCGCGCTGCACGCAATGTGGGAAACTTGATCGAGGATGGTCACCCTGTCTGCAGAACAAAAACTCACTGTGCAAAAGAAACACTTCAAATCTGCCGAGTCGCCTGACCATCACCCACTGTTGTATAGCGAACGCAAGGCAAGTTAACTTCGACCTCAAACCAAAACTACTTCTGGGAAACAATTGGGCACAAAATGTTGTTTTGAGTTTAAACATTTTATGTCACTCACTTGAAATAGACGTGATGTCTCCGCGAAGAAAAGTTTGCAGCAAGTGGCTTTGAGCCAAAGACGAACGAACAACTTCAAATAAGACGTATTAAGAGTGACATTTTAAGGTATTGTAATGTATAGATGCATCACGTATTACACCGATTTAATTTTTACCACATAATTACGGGGACATATTGAATTGATCATGAGATTAGCTAATGTTTTAAATCTTACCTGTTTATAAATACATTTTGTAAAACAATCGTCCAGACTAGATATATCACACCAATATTATCAAACTCCAAACAATAACTCTGATTTAATTTTCAATACAATAAAAAACCAGAGACGCAAGACGGCAAGTTGTATGTGAAACGAGAGCGCGTGTCCGTTGTGATATGGGACGGGTGTGCGCTGTGTAATAATGCGTTTCTATTGACGACGGGCATTATAAAGAAGGAAATGCCATAGAATAGACTCTTGCTTAAAAAACTGCATATAGAGCTGCTTGTTTTATTTGTTGTTTGTTGATTTTCAGTTATAAAACTTGTTGAAATGTTTTCAGTGTGAGTATCAGTTCTTTTTGAACACTTTCATCTAATTTTAACAAAACCGTGATAATATTGATAATCACGATAATTTTGGACACTTAGGGCCCTATTTTAACGATCTGAAACGCAAGTGTCAAAGCGCAAAGCGCAATTAACTTTGTGGGCGGATCCCGGCGCTGTTGCTATTTTCCCGGCGGGATAAATGCCTCTTGCGCCTGGCGCAAATCTAAAAGGGGTTGGTCTAGAGTAGCTTCATTATTCATAGGTGTGGTTTGGGCGTAACGGAAATAAACCAATAAGAGCGTCATATCACATTCCCTTTAAGAGCATGATGAACGAGATGCGCTTGTTCCGTGGCGCAATTCTATTTTAACGGCGCATTTACCAGGCGCGCTTCAGCATCGGTTCACAGCCGAGTAGAACGATGTTCTCGTCAGGGCCGTAAAAGAAAGAGAAGGGACACTGGGGATGGGACAAACCCACCCAAATTAGCTTCGGGTTAAACATGCATATAATAATTTGGGTAAATGTGTAAGCTTTATGCCTGTTTTTCCCATCATCATGGACACAACAATGATTTCCCTCATGTTTATATATTTTCCGTATAATAATGTATCATTTGCAAAAAGTAAAATGCATCTGTGTTGATGAGAGAATCATCTACAGTGTATCCGCGTTGTTCACACTCTGTATTATGGCCAAGCATGCACGCTGAAAATAGCATCTGAATATACGCGCAACGCGCCACTGACTTTAGACCAGGTTTTTTCTGGTCATTGGCGCAATTGTTTTCTGGAACTGCAAAATAGCACCAGGGATTGTTTGCGCCAACACACGCCTCCTTTTTGCGCCAACCCGCCCAGGAAGCGCAAGTTCATTTGTTAGTTTACCGACGTGCGTCCTGTGGAGGAAAAAAGCCCGCTTTGCGCGAGTGCAAAATAGGAATGATAAAATGCGTCAGTGTATAAAGTCATTTGCGCCGGGTGCAAGATAGAGCCCTATAATTGTGATATCAAATTTTCATACCCCCCATCCCTACTTGCCACTTTTCACATGTAGGCTGTATTTTACTTTGTTCTAGCCTTGTTGATAGTGCTAATGTGGAAGCCTGTGTGTGTGCTGTGACCTTAGCGTTTTTAGTTACCCCTCAAACCCCTGTGTGATACCCCCGCAGCAGCTGCCCATGCTGGTGGGGCAGACAAAGTGAGGCCAGCAGGAGGGCTGCTGGAGGGAGGGAGAGGTCAAGTCCCAAAATAGCCCCTCGGTGTGGTGAGACAGCCCCTCCTCCAGAGAGAAAGACAGAAGGGAAGAAATGGGCCAGTGAAGTGAGTGAGGAAGAGATACAGAGAGAGAACGACAACATATCAGGCAGCACGAGCACTCAGAGCTGTCACATCTGACATCGGATCTGTACACGCGCCGAGCACACTAAACGAATCTTCATTCTCTTTCATTCAGCGTGTTTTACCTCAGCCGGTGCGCAGGTAAGAGGGCGGATCAACTGACACGCTCAAGTCTGCTTCTAACAGGAAGTCTCTGACAGCTTGACATTGCTGAGATTGTTTGAAATATTGTTCGGATGTGAAGTTGAGTGGCTGCGTTTTCTTGTGTGGATAATTGATTATGCTGGCTTTGTGTTTGGTGTGGTTGTGGATTTCTTGCACATTTTTAAATGAGAATTAAGTTGGATTGGCATATTTTGTAGGACAATGTTTGCATTTGGAAAAGGCAGAGGCTTTGAATGAAAGTTAATTTACGTGGGGTGTTTGTGTCAATGTGCTGCTAATGTCATCAAAGATCACATGGTGTTGAGAGGGCAGCTGTGGCCCCTATATACACACCCTTTCTCTGTCACTTTCACTGGCCTTTATCTCCACTGATAATAAAAAGTACCATAGTATTTTTAGCTCCTTAGAGTACCTTGTTAATATCTTGGTAAACTTGCATTCAAACATCGCATATAAATGTAATTTATTTCTGTGATGCAAAGCTGTATTATTCGGCATCATTACTCCAGTCTTCAGTGTCACATGATCCTCCAGAAATCATTTTAATATGCTGATTTTCTGCTCAAGAAACATTACTTATTATTATTATCAATTATATTGACAACAGTTTTTTTTTTGCAAACCATGAATAATTTTTTCGTAAGTATTGTTCAAAAGAACAACATTTCTTTTGAAATAGAAATATTTTGTAACATTGTAAATGTCTTTACTGTCACTTGATCAATTTAATGTATTCTTGCTGAAAAAATTATTTAAAAAAAATATTTATATGCATATATTTTTAAATTAATATTAAATATGTATAAATAAAAACAAATATTTTTAAATAAATAAATAAATAAATATATATATATTTATTTATTTATTAAATAAATAAATACATTTATTTATAAAACTATATATATATATATATATATATATAGTTCTGATGCTAAAAATTTGACTTGCAGTGTACATCAATGTACATAAATGTTAATGTTGGTATATAAAAATAAACCCAGAGTTTATTTTATAACAGTGACCTTAAGATATTGATTTGAGCTTAAATTATTGTATTGCGTGAGGGAAAACGACACCACGGAGTGATATGCGAGACATGAAACCTGCACAGCTATGTAAGAAAGTGAGACTTTGATAATTAAACACTTTTGTGGCCATTATAATGCTGAAATTGACCAATAAGAATCAATTAGAAGACATAACTAGACCAAAAGGTTCACATGTTCTTTAAGAACTGAAGATGGTGTTATACTGTATGTATGGTGTATTACAGTATGTGTGCTGCAGATGATCTGTGGACTGTAATTTGGTCAGCTTGTACTCCACTGTTTGTTTTTGAGCCAGCGAGGTAGGAGTGTGTGGGACCTGCTACATGTCTGACCTACATTCAGCGGTGCCGTGTTATTTTAGGGAGTGGACGGCACCGTATCAAAGATGCTGCTGGTGTTGCTGTGTTGACAACGAGCCGCAGTTGTTTTGGCATGTCAGCCGTGCCCCATAAATGCTCCTGTGAACTATATTCTCTCTCAGTCTCACACTTGTCTCGATTGTCTCAGTGCTCTTTAGGTTCTGACACTTTCACAGGTTTTATATACTGAACAATTAAAAACAAAAAACAAAAGTGATGCATTTGGATACTTAAGCCACAATTAAAAATTAATACTATAGCTGGAAGATTCTGGAAAAATTGAGAATCATAATTGTTTTGTTTCAAATAGAGATTACTATTCTGAATTGACAACTAAACAAAATAACATGTAATTTACTATAGGGTCTGACAAAATGTGAATTGCTGCAGGCTATTTGAAATGTTTAAATGAATTCAACTCATAAATACTTCACTTGTTTCATTCCTGTATGAATCAGCTTTTTTTAAACGAATCTCTTGAATGAATTATTCAATGACAAATCAATGTTTTAAAGGGGTGATGAACTAAGAAATTAAATTTTCCTTGAGCTTTTGACATCTAAGAGGTCATCATATTATACGAATATTCTGTAAGTTTCAGAACTGAAAACGTCCTTGTTAGTCCAAAAAAAAGCTTTTAATGACACCAGGCTCAGCAAACGACTCGTTTTTAAAAGGGGGAAACTATGACGTCAAGAGATAAAACACCACCCCCACAGAGGGTCAACGTCTACTTCAATACGTCCGGTTTAGCCCCGCCCACCCATTCGCGCATTATACGCATAGCTAAATAACATACCTCATGATGACAAACCGGATCGAGCTACGAGCCGAAACTCATTATAATATGCAAAACTGTTATCCACTCACAGCAGTGGGCGTTTACTTCCAAGTCTTCAGTGCGAGACGCCCATAAAAACCGAATGTTTTTCAGATAGGTTTAAAACTAGGGTAGAAAATAGCCTATTACTTTTTCATTTTTATGTTTTTGAATGCAAAAACCAAGCGAACGTTATAAGTCGACCTCAGACAACAATATAATACAATTTAAATGACCCCTTTAAAAGTCACTTCTTATCACCTACTGGTAGGGGTGTAACAGTACACAAAAATCACGGTTCGGTACGTATCTCGGTTTTAGAGTCACGGTTCGATGCGTTTTCGATACAGCAAAAAGAAAGACATGCCAGAGAAATTTGTTTAAAGAAAAAATATATTTTAAAATAAGTGTGAGTTTTCCTAGATCTTGAAACTTTCAGGTTTATAAATGGGGGTCATCTTTGAAGGATGAACAAATAATGTTTTGGTCATCACATTAAAAATAACATTTAAATATATATTTATTTATATAATATTTGAATTTTGAAGTGCTGGAAAAAGATGTGTGAAGTACTTCAAAGCATTTCACCATTCCAGCCAAACTGGTTCCAGTTAGTGTTACTACCGTAATTCCTCAAATAAAAGCCGGGGCCTTTATTTACCTAAACTGCAAAAAGTACCAGGCTTTTATTTGAAGCAGGCTTTTATTAGAGGCAGGCCTTTATTTAAAAAAGACAGATACTAGCAGCACTAAATTATATCTGTGTTACTGTAAGACTTAAATGTAGCACATTATATTAAAAAGGTTAATCCTGATGTTATATTTGAATATTTCACTGTTAATTCATCAGTATATTGTGTTAAAGTGGATGTTGTTGGAAGGACTTTTATTATGACGGGGGTACAGAGAGGAGAAGGGGAGAGCGGAAAAGAAGGAGTTAATAAAGTGAGAAAAAAGAGCTCGTCCGTGTCCGAGGGTTTATTTGCTATATTACTAAAGTTATCTTTAGATTAAAGCCCCGAAAACACCCTCAATCAAGTATTACACTACATCTATTTCTACCATTCATTGGCTGTGCGTTCCGATGAACTCAAATGCACCCCACACAGCAAAGGAGTCTGTGGCGGACCCGCCCTCAAGCCTCCACATCCACCTGACTTGGTTTCC
Source organism: Hybognathus amarus (assembly GCA_030378365.1). NCBI lineage: Eukaryota > Metazoa > Chordata > Actinopteri > Cypriniformes > Leuciscidae > Hybognathus > Hybognathus amarus. The sequence goes on along the minus strand of JAQIUQ010003676.1, from coordinate 117,969 downwards.
GATCAGTTCGGCGGGTTTTTGTAGCCGAAACACCGGTACTTCAGATCCTTCTTTCAGCGACTCTCTGTATAAGTCTCATCTCACTCACTCTACATATAGGCTACACACCCACTACAGGTCTAATCTCAAAACAGACAGCGTTCCCTTCAGCTCACTTCACGCACGCCGGCGGCACCTCCCCGTGCGCACAGGTCTTGCGCGTAATGGCTTGACATCAGCTACATTCCGTCCGCTTATTGATTGCCTAAGTTGTTCGCATTATTTTACATAAAATAAGCTAGTTTAATAGTAGGCTAGAATAGCCTACTTTTGCGTTTCATTTGATTTCTGAAATCGGATAGGCTAAGTGGAAGGCCGGTGTACTTTTGCGTCCATTCCTTTTCCCTTTTTTAACTCGTAATTGAATAACGAAAAACATGCTTTCTTTATTCGTTTTTAGACTGGTAAAACGATATTCACAAACTTTTTTATTTTCTTTATATAGGCCTACAATGCTTAGATATTTGACTTATAGGCCTATAAAAAAGAAAGAACAAAAACATCTTTTTTTCTCTTTCTGGTTTGGCCAGAGCTCATCTACGGACATGGTTTGGCCTTAGAAAACCAGTAAAATCATTTTTTTTTTTCATATTAATTTGTGAATATTTTAAATGTTTCATAAAGGGACAAAATAAACAATACCTTAATATTTATTTTTTTAATTATTATATAAAACTAAACATTTATTATCTAGGCCTATTTATTTTATTTATTATACAATGTGTATTTTTTATTATTATTATTATTATTTTTTACAGCAGCATTTGCAGTTCAAATTCAAATTTTGGTATTCAACTTTGTATTTTAAAAATACAACCGTTAATTTTTTGGTTTTTCAATTACAGGTTAAAAAAGGAAAAACGAATGGACGCAAAAGTACACAGACCAATGGGTCATTTTAAAACTAGTTAATGATTCTAATGTGTTTAAATGAGAAACCATAGCGAGAAACAAGGCAAAAAAAAATTGGGCGGTTTTTTGTGCATTCTCGCGGTTTTTGACGAGGTTTTGGGCTGGAAAACCTTGCTGGCATCTGGCAACACTGCCTACTGTCAGATTCGTTTACATTCAGGGATGTTTACACCTGGCCACTTCTTGCGTTTTCTCAGATCGGAAAGCTATCTGATTTATCAAAACAATTCTACTTAAATCTGCTCACAAATGCGTTTTCGTAAAACGGATATAAATCGCGCTATATGCAGATTTAATGGAGTTCACATTACCGAAAGCAACAGATATGAGCTGCTGCATTTGCTCGATCAGCTCATTTCAAAATCGAAAGACCGCAATGAAAGAGAGTGGTTCAGCCCTAGTAAGATAATTTTGTTTCTTTACTTTTAATGATGAGGAGTATTGTCTGCAACTTACTTTCACTTTAATATGCAATTTGCACGTCTCAGATCTCAGATGAAGTGGTTTGAGCGATCGGATTTAAATCGTCTCGAATGCGCTTCGGATGGCTTTTATACCTGGTAGGCTATTTTCACGATCAGATCACAGAACACGCATGAAGTGGACAGGTGTAACATCATCAATAAAAAAGTGTGGTGAGCAGGGACGGCCGAGGGACATGAGAGAAAGTCGCGAGGCCGGTGGCTGCGATAATGAGCAGCACCTGTGAAGCACACCGGTCTCCATCATCCACTCCGTCGCTCCCCCTTTACATCTCCTCTATTAGATGCGAGACCGGTGTGCTTCACAGGTGCTTCTCATTAGCAATCGCACCACCGGCCTCGCGACTTCTCTCACGTCCCTCGGCCGTCCTGCTCACCACAGAAAGGCATTCAGGAGATTATCCACACTAATTTTCCCCCGGTCTTAATTTGATACCGGCCTTTATTTGTCCGCGTTGATCACGCACCCGGCCACTATCAGAGGCCCGGTTTTTATTTGAATACCGGTTTTTATTTGAGGAATTATGGTATATTAAATCCATGGTGAATGTTGCTGGTCTGTGGATGTAAAGTATTACTAGTTCATTAACGCACAATGTTTCTCCTGGTTTCCATGACAGCGCTGTTTGATCTAATAAATGTGAATGCATCTCACTAGATCTCGCAGCGATGTTATTACCTCAGTGGCGAATTCAAATGTTTTCTTTACCGGATCTCTTAGCGCTGTGGTCAAAAGTCCCAAACAACAAGACGTCCCAAGATGTCAGTTATATGTGGCAAAATTTGAAAAATGCTAAAAAAGTGGGCAGACCCCAGCGGAGAGAGAGGGACGAGCCAAGGGCGGGGCTGAGCGGGGAGCGTGCACATGAGACCCGCAGTGACGGATTAATTGACAGCTGTAGTGGTGGGAAGTTCGGATCATGTTACTGACTCGGATCTTTGAGTCTCGTTCAGCAAAATGAACGAATCTTTTATCGAATCATTTCGTTCATTTCATTATTATATAATTAAAATGTCATGTTAAATATTCCAAAACATCTAGTAGGCTACTTACGAAAATCTTGATTACATTTACCGGATGGTCGAGTTTGTCTTGGTGTAACTTCCTTCCGGAATTGACGCGGATCACTCGCGGCTCGCGGAAAAAATGAGACTAGACGCCGAAACTGGCGCTTCACGGCGCGGGCCGGCTGCGCCTCGCCGCGGCGCTCCGCGTCTGGTGTGAACGACACCATAGCTTAACATGGGCGCCGAAGGAAGCGGCCGTGCGATATAGCACAGCAGTACCGGAAAGAATAAAGATTAGTTCATCTCTCGAGTCTCGAGTTCGGCCGGGTCCGAGTCTTTCGTTCTTCCTGCCAGTCCCATATAGTCTATGCTGTCAGCACCGGAAAGAGAAATGATTAGTCCATCTTTTGAGTTCGGGTTCTCATGATGCTACCCTGATCGTTTTCAATACTCATAAATCCAACTCCTGACTCGCTAGAGTAGTTTTGACGGAACCAGATGCTTTTATACCAGGGGCTGCCAAGGGCGTGGTGAGCTCGCACCAAGGGCGTGAACAGAGTAGTGTCAGAGAGTTCTCTACGTCAGAGAGTACCCCTGCTGCAGGAGCTTTCCGTTTAACCTGAAGAGGGCAGCACTCAGACGTTTTTACACCATATATTTGAAAATTAAAAGACTTTATTGCCAACTGTCAAAAAATGTACTCGAATCAATGAACAGCAGGTGGATTTAAAAATTCACCTGCCACAGAGACTTTTTTACCAGCCATTTTTTTTTTTTGCCTAACAAACGTGGAGAAAAAAACCCCGTGAATTTCACAATACAGTTCTTTAACTTGTAAGAATACATATATAATACAGAATATATATATATAATATATATATATATATATATATATATATATATATATATATAGTATAGGCTATAATATAGTATCTCAACAGATAGACCTACCGCAGCTCTGTAAACAAATCACACACGGCTATGTTGATGGCTGATTTAGTCACGTAGACAGATCCTGACAGCTTTTAGTTACAGCGTTCAGGAACCGTTAACTATGAGCTAAATTAATATTGTTATTACTGGTAAAATTACCGGGTACCGGACATTTTCTCACCGGTTCCCGACCCAACTCCCAACATGCACAGTTGCACACGCACACACATCTGTGCAACTGTCATTGTACTGTAGCCTACATCAGCGTTACATTATCTCATCCCATCTCACCAACAGTTTAATACTCGCACATCCAAACGAAAGTCAGAAAAGGGCCTCATCTTCTTTCTGATCGCATGAACATTACGAAACAACAGTCGCTGTCATAAATCAGCCGCTCACGAACCTTGTCATTGCCGCCGATTGTTCACTTTGTATTAAAATGTCTTCTCTACTTTTCTTATGATCCTCATCTTTTTGATCCTCATCTTTTTGGCCTCTTTATCCCAGTAATGTGCCGCCACATTTTAGCCAACGCAAAAGTCCAACGCAATAGCGGACTTCGTTGAAATGTAAAAATCCTAATGAATCACTCAATTCTCATTGGCTACCTGCCAATGTGGCAGGTAGATTGACAGTGTTACCCGCCAATAGCAAAATTCACCCGCATTTGGCACTTCTTGGCATGAGACTGTGTTAGCTTGATCAAGATTCGGCTCGCACTGCACAGATGTTGCTGGTCTGAACTGATAAACGATCCGTGAAGCACATAATGAGAAGCGCAGTTTCGTTCTGCTTTCATTCGCTTGCCTTAATGCCTTTTGATGTTGCGCAACGTTGTGTTGGCCGCGCCAGCATGAATTTTGCCGTCAGGAAAAATTATCCAAGCAATCGTTCGGTTTGTATGCGTACCGAACCGGAAGCCTCGAACCGAAACGGTTCAATACGAATACATGTACCGTTACACCCCTACCTACTGGTGTAACAATGTAATTGATGCCATCTTTAAATCTGATGCGTCAATTTATTTTCATTTGATCGCTACCATAGACATCAGTATTTATATCCAAACTTTAAACTTTTATCCGTTCTTATCAGTACTTCTGTGATTATTTTAGTATTTGTAATTGAAATAATGATTCTGTGTGGTTAAAAAGAAACCGTTTCAAACCTATTCATGACAACCGGTTTCTCAGTCTCAGCCACAGCGTGAACACAGATTTGAATGTTAGCTGTGATCGTATTTGTCAATGGTTTAATGAGACGCAGCCGTGTCGCTGTCGTTTAGAAATTAGATCACCTGAGTGTTCTGAATCGAGATCGCGATCTTTTAACGATTAATCGTGCTGCTCAAGTGTTAAATAACAGAATATCAAAACAAAGGGCTTGATATACCATAAAAGTTAAATTTTATAAGTTTCAAAATATATTGTTTGAAATAAAAAAAAGTGTCAAACTTGTGGAACATGCTTATTCCTAGTACTATTAATTACAACACCACATTGGTGTAAAAAATTAAAAAATAATAATAATAATAAAAAAAGTGACTTAGAAAAGTTCTAGTTTCATTTGTTTGCAGTTGCCAATTGCAATGCAATGAAATTCTGATATTTTAAGTGTGACTAAAGTGTGTAAAAGTGTCCAAATATTTATTTTGAGAATTATTTTTTATTTGATTAGTGATGCAGTTACAATGATGTCAAAGTGGCAAATTGTTTCAAAAGGAAATTTCCTTTTTTTACACTCAGAATTGAAAGTTTTTGTAAATGACAGTGTGTTTAAGTTTGGATGAGATGAGGCAACTGTCCGAGTTTCCTAGCAGCTGAACCGCCCTACCGACTGACAGGCTGGGGGAAGGGAACATGACATGACCCAACCACATACAGTGGACAAAAACAGTATTTTAAAGTGTATTTAAGGTGCACTTTGAAAAATGCAAATCTATTGTGTTACTTGAGTGAAAAATGTAAATTGGCATCTGACTTCACATGCATTTGTTATCTAACGCAGTGACATTCAGGCATTATTAAGTTTGGTACTTTTTTGGGGTCACTGTAAATGTGCAGTTGCTGTGTAGTGTAACTAAATCGTATTCTGTTTTGTGATCTCACCTTCTAAAATTAGTTACATCTGAAACTATCCTTTTAATATCACCCCATGGCTGCTTAATTTATGATTTTAAACCACAGTGACAGTAAAAGAAAAAGCCCCCTAGACCCGATGACCCGCGGCTGTAAATGTGCTCTTCACTGCTGTGACTTTCACATCAGATGAACCACATGCTGCAAGGAACTACTTAAAGGTGCAGTGTGTGATTTTTTTAGGCACCTAGTGGTGAGGTTGCAAATTGCGACCAGCAGGTTTCTTTACAAAGATAAATTAAGAAATTATGTTAACTTAATTATTCAGTAAAACGATGTTATTGCGAATATTATTGTTACTTGTTCATCATTGTGTCAGTGTTTTAATCGCTGACTTTAGCTAGCTTCTTTGCACAAAGAACAACACTGACGAAATGTGTTTGTCCATTTAGAGCTACTGTAGAAACATGACGGTGTAAAATGGCTATTTCAATGTAAGGGGACCCGCGGTGTATGTAGATATGCTCTTCAGTCACTCATTCCTCAATAGCGTCATTGAAAGCACCCAATTTATTTTCGCTGAATGCGAGATAGGCCTATTTTAACTTTTCATTAATAAAATGTTCTGCTATAAAAGTTTATATTCTAGTTAAAGCTATTCTATTTAAAATGTAGGCTACTTTTACATAATTACGTTTTGCTTTCGCCAAATGGCGAAAATGCCCTTTGCACCACCTGGTGGTCATTTCGCAACCGATTTTGAAATACGGCTGGTTTATTTTTGCCGCGGTAGATTTACCGTGGCACTTGTTTAAACTAGACCTAAATTAGAAATGAAAATGCACAAGTATTAGATGTTACTGATGAGGTGTTAGAGTTTACATCACATTGTGTAAATAATACCCCTGTCAGTTTTCAACAAGAATTCACTACCTTTCATAAGTTTTGGGATTATGATCTCTTATGGAAAAATCCACCAAGGTTGCTCTTATTTAATAAAAACTGCAATAAAAACAGCAATACTGTAAAATATTATAACAATTTAAAATGTTCTGTGATGGTAGCTTTGCAGTAGCCATTACTCCATTCTTCAGTGTCACATGATCCTTGATAAATCATCCTAATATGCTGATTTCGTGTCCAAAAGACCTTTATTATTATTCATACTAAATATGTTTTGTATTAATTTAATATGTTAATGATTAATGTAATGCATTCTTGCTGAATAAAAGTAATATCCTGCCACCCCGCCCCCCTCCAAAAAAACGTAACTGTCATCACACTTTTGAACGCTATTGCATGTCATTTTCTTAACAGAGATGGACGTACAGTAGGTACAACCAGAAAAGACACTTACGCTGCTACAACTGCCGCGGCAAATCCACCGCGGCACAAATAAACCAGTCGTATTTCATAATCGTTCGCGAAATGACCACCAGGTGGCGCAAAGGGACATTTCAGCGAAAGCAAAACGTAATTATGTAAAATTAGCCTACATTTTAAATAGAATATAGCAAACTTTTATAGCAGAACATTTTATGTATCAAAAGTTAAAATAGAAACTGCTATCTCGCAGTCAGTGAAAATAAATTGGTGCAATCAATGACGCTAAACTATTGAGGAATGAGGATGATACTGTAGTCAGAGGTCATTTATAAGGAAAACTACTGGTGCTCTTTGGTATATTCTGAGATCTCCACTTGATTATTCACATGTCATGTGAAAATGACTCAAATATCCCTCCATTTCCTCATGCATGGATGCATAACACTGTTGTTGTTTCACTTGTGCCTGGTTGAAGGTAGGTGCATGACAAGTAGTCTCGACTTGACTGAGGTTCATTTTATCCAACGAATATTAAATGCTAATACTTAAGTAAGTGACCATAATAACAGTCTTTGGTGTGCATGATTCAGACATATCCTGTTGAGTACTTTAATCTTTGCATCGTTCGATCTTCTCTTAGAGAATTCCTGATGACTGTACTGATGTTCCGTCCTTTTTGCTCTTTCTCTAGAACTGTAATTCATATGTAACATTTTGTCTGAACTTTCAATGTCTTCCATCTAAAAAGTCTTTATAGGAATGTGTTTTGAAAATCCAGTGTGTTCCGGGTGGCTTATGGAAATAGCTGTTTAGCATTTTTAGTACAAGATGATGTAGTTGGGAAAATCCTATTTTAAAGGATCTGTATGAATCCCATGAATCCCCCATATGAATATGATGTAATTTCATGTGCAGTATTGCAGATGATAATATCTGATTACTGTCTGACTGTGCATTTTTCTGTCTGATAGGACATCTGTGAAGACATATCCGATCATGTTGAGCAGATCCACGCGCTGTTGGAGACCGAGTTCTCCCTGAAGCTCCTGTCCTACTCTGTGAACATCATAGTGGACATCCGGAGCGTGCAGCTCCTGTGGCACCAGTTGCGAGTGTCCGTGTTGGTTTTGAAAGAGAGGCTTCTCCAGGGCCTCCAGGACTCCAACGGCAACTACACCCGCCAGACTGACATACTGCAAGCCTTCAGCCAGGATCACAATGAGGTCAGATACATCTCTAAAGCATCATCTGAACTATACCACCTAAAGCGGGGTACAACCCTTACTTAAGGGCACATCCCTCACTAATTCACTAGGACAGAAACTTAGTTACGCAATGTTCTGTTGGGAGTGTACCATAAACTCATATGCTATACCCTTCACCAAAGACATTTAGACTATGGAGGAGGACCAAACCTATACAAATTAAAAAATAAATAAATAAATAAATAAATACACAAACAAATGTAAAAAACAAAAATAAATGACTATTTATACTTTTTTTCCCTATTTATGTATAATTATATATATTTCCCACATTTATTCATTTATTTATTTCCACTTTTATTTATTTTGACTTTTATTTATGTATTGTCGACGTTTAAGTAGACTCTTACAGTGCTATTTGCTATTCTTGCAATGCGTATAGTCTATTTGAACGGATACGTCTGAATTAATGTTTTAACTCACTCAATAAGACGGTGGCTTGGCACTAAATACCTGCTGTTTTAGTTTCATAATTAAACGTATAATTTCATCGATTCTATCATTTCAACAAACTAAATTGAACAGTTAAACTTATAGGCAACATTATGACGCATATAGCCTGCTAGTTAATAAGGTTTTTAAAAATGCCCCAGGAAATCAATTTATAGCGGAAATGTCACCTCTTTATGGAATAGTTTGTTGCTGTCAACATTGTTTTTGGAAGATACATTAACAATGCAGTTAGCTTCTGTTAACGGATCTACAATGCATGGCATTAAATGTGGTTAATAGTGGATAATTTGACGCGCTTCCGTGTAAAAGTGTCACGTTTGTTTTACGAACATGTCCGGAATAAAGAGTAGACCTTTCAATGTATGGTAGGCCTAAATAGCTAAGTACAGTTAATGGACATAAACCGTGATATAAGATTTTGTCCGTATTGCCCATCTCTAAGTCATTTATTTCCTGTGACACCTGTAAAGTCACGTCCACAAACCTCTTGCGCAGTGTTTGGTCACACCACAAGGTGTCACTGTGGCCTCAAAGCTTTAGCACTGCCACTCTGAGCTTGATTGCTATGTCTGAGGTAAAACACGCCCCCTCATTAGCATACAGAGCAATAAATGAATAAATATATGAATGTATAAATAAAAAAATGCATAAATAAATAAATTAATAAATATATGCATGCTGCGTCCTGATCCATTTCGGCGTCTCGCCTCGTCATCCTCTCAAAGCCGGCTCGTAAGCCCAAACAAGTGTGTGCGTGCGTGCCTGTTGTTTTGTTTCCGGTCTTAGCTCAGATCCGCTTGCGCTTTGGTTGAAGAAGCAACAAAACGTCCTCGACACAGCGCAAGCCATTGAAATGAATGGGTTTCAGAGCGCCAGCGCGAGGACGTTTTGTGCAGCACACTCGTTTCGGCTTGCGAGCCGGCCAAATAGTAACGGTAACGTTTCGAGTGGATGACGAGCGCAAGACGCTGAAATGGATGCCCTAAGATTCTGAATAGAATGTTTACTTTTAAAAAGTCGCCAAATTGTCCCATTAACAAGACCAAAGTGATCTGTGTGTTTTGTCGTTGTGAACTGAGCTATTATCATCGCAGCACGTCCAGTCTGAAACACCACTTGATGATGGCCAAGCAAACACACACACACACACACACACAGATGATGCGAATTCTCCACCCCCTCGTCAATATAAGGACCTCATCAGTATTTCTTTCACCCTTTTATTGATAGACAGTGTTACATTGTGTGAGAGATTATTTATGTTAGTGGGAAATTGAACACTATTCCAATGTTATTTTCAATAATAATAAATAATAAAAAAAACATTTGCACTAAACAAGCCAATCCACTTTTCCATGTTGATAAGAGCATATATAAAAATATAAGTCATATATTTTAGTTTTTTACATTTATTTGCGTATTTGTTTATTTTTAATAATAATTATTTTTTATAGGTTTGGTCCTCTATAACCAAAGACATTTAGACTAGGCAAACCTAGCAAACACTTGCCGCAAAGCGCATTTTTTATCCCCGAAACAATTCTATCAGCACATGATAGATTTCATTACATTTTACATTTGAGTTTGCAAATTAATAGTCTGTTTGTTTTTGTGATCTTGATCATCTTTAGGCTCGGCTGGATGCTTTGACAGAAGTGGATGACTCTGGCCAGCTGACCATTAAGTGCAGTAAGGACTACTTCTCCCTTGACTGTGGCATTACTGCCTATGAACTGAGCGACTACAGTCCCACTGAAGACGCAGAAGGTCAGAGGCCACGCTCCCTTTATCCCGGAGCTGGAGCAAGACTTTCCAGAACTGCTTCAGAGTGTGGATCTCCTCAACATTGCAGCCTCTTAGACAGAACCAGGTGTCATCTTCACCTGCAGTAGAGTCTGTTACTTCCACCCAGAAACCTCAAGAGACAGATCAGTGGCCCCACCGAAGAAGAAAGTACACCAAATTCAGCAATGCAGGGAGATAGCAGCTTTGCCCTTTCCAAACGCCCTCTTCAAGGTGCCATTAGGAGTGATGTTTCTCCCACACAGCCTCTGCCTAAAAAGCCCATGTACCTGGAGGGTGATGGAAACACAAGGTTCAGTAGGCCTTCACCTCTCCAGTACCAGGCTGACTTGAGCCGAAGCACGCCATCTCTTCTGGATACACCGGATCGTTCAAAGTTCTGGCTGGAGCTGGAATCCGTTTATCCAGGCAATGGGAAGTCAATCCTACGAGAGTCTCCATGCTATGAATGGAATGAACTTGCCGAATGGTTCTCAAGAGACCATCTGTGCCTGGTGAAGTCCCACTGGAGAGAAGCTCATCTGAGGCCGTGCAGGGATTACAGACACAGAAGCACTTGACGAACTTCAAGACTATGCACTCCAAAGCCAAGCAGGCTTACAGTGACTCTTCCAGCCCACCACCATCTTCAGGGAGGTCGTCTCAGACCACGACCCACAGGAAATGTCCTCCAGCCCCGGTGATCTAAGCTCCCACCACAGGCTCTCTCTGGATTGTTAACCAAAATGCTCTGCAAATATCTAATGCATCAGACAGTCCCAAAGAGCACTGGTATGGTTCGGATGAGTTCCTCGCTCTTCCAGCCCAGCTGAAAAAGACAGAAATGTTAGCGATGAAGCTGGAAAACCTTGCTCAGGCTTTACCGCAAAGAGGCTTGCAAGAGTCCATCCAGGACGTGGATGACTGGGAGCTCACTGAGGTCAACCCTGATTGGGAGAGCAGCTCCGATCTTCTTTTGCTTCACCCCTATAAAAGTCCGCCCAGGCCGGGCGCTTTCACCTACCTCCTCGAGCGACGTGGCTCCTTCTCTTGATGACAGCATAGAGTCAGGGCCCCTCAGTGACCTGTTGTCCGAGGACGAAGGGGCGCGGAGTACACCAGAGTCCAGGGAAGAAACATATCGACTGGACGGCCCATTGCACCAAAGATTATGTTCCAATGCACGCCCTTGATACAGCAGCTACTAGCAGATATTCAGCACAAAGAGAACTACCACAATGTGTGGGCGAAGATTGAGGTAAGAGATTTTTACTTTTTGGTACAGTAGTCTTAAAGCAGCACTATGTGACTTTTTCAACCTTTATAATATTTTTCCAAAACCCTTGAGATGGGACATCAACTTGTTAGGTTGAATGACAGGTCTGCCAGTAGCCTGACAGTGTCTGTATCGCTTTTACTGGCACTCTGTAACTTCGGGTTTGCGGTAGGAACCCGAGCACAAAAAGGAACTTCAAAATTCGACTGCTTTACGGCATACGTCACTTCCCCCACTTCCTCAAATTCCCACGCGAGAGTCTAACGAGCGTTTTTTTTTTTACCTCTGTATGTTGTCATGGCTGAAGCAGCAAGTAAAACCAAGAAGCCAAAGGTTTTGTCGGAGGACAGTAGAAAGAGAAAAAGGAGAGTGGAAAAATAAAAGGCTGGACGAGGATCAATATTGGTCCAGCGTTAGCTAACACTGGATGTGGGGTGCCCGACCGATCCAAGAGGTCCTCGCTCCTAAAGGTAAAATTTTTGGGTACGCCAATGTGGTATGCCAAAATGAGCGAGCCGAGTGATTTTTTTTATACTAGATACTATTTTTAAAACATTAATTCGTTAGCCTAGAAATCTAGACGCACCCTGAGCGGCAGCAAATTTTTTTTGCCACAAAGTGTGGTCTAGCAACTCTCCGTTGACTTTCGTTGTGGAAAAACCAAACTCTGGTCCGCCAATCACATCGTGTATAGAGTTGGTGGCGGGCTTAACAATGACGGCAGAGTTGTGACGGTTCTACGCCGTGATTTCCATTGGTGATTTCCCTGCTACTTAAAAACAAACAAGATGCAGCTGGCGAACAGCGGTCTTTCGATTCGGCTTTGGCCGCGACTCGGATGACTTGGAGTTAAGAGAACGTCACTTGAGTCATTCTTAAAAAAGGAAGATGTGTTCGGAGTTTTGACGACCGGATACGGCAAAAGTTTAATATATCAACTTGCTCCGCTGGAGGGAAACATGCGCATTGGACTCACTCATCCACAGCCATTCGTTGCTCTGGTTGGTTAGCGCTATCCTATGGCGTGCAGAGGGATATTGAAAGACAACCTTTTATCCCGCCCCTCGGATTGAGGTATGACAATTGAGAGTTCCCAGACCTAACATCCTGATGTAGGTCTGGCATGCCAGGCTATTAATTCGTAATACTGACTCCACAAAAACGTAACTAAGTCCCCCTAGCTCAGGTCCGGTGCATCAGATCTTCCCCCGCCTAGCAAATGTGAAGTGCGTCAGAAACAGAGCACACGTGTGATCAGTTTACTGTTGGCAATGTGTTGTGTAGCTTCGCCCATCGCTGCATCCAATGTAGACTGCATTGCTATCTTTTGAGGGCCGCTGCAACACACTCAAGCATCCCCGTAGAGCCGGGGCGGGCAGCTCGCGCCAGCTCGAGACGTGAAAGTATACTGATTACTGAGTTTGGTAGGGGCTACATTCTTGCAAGTAAATAATACAGGATTAGATGGACAAAATAATCGGTCAGGATAACTATCCTATGTCTGCAGGCTGATAGTCATGTTTGTTACTTATTTTTCTGGTGAAAGTGTCTTGCCTCAGGCTATAATGCAAATCGATGTTTTAAATTTGCAGATCCATCTATGTGTAGCTTGATATTATAATATTGACGACATGGCTATTATCTACCAACAAACATTGAATTGAGTTAGCATATCCATTATGTAAAACAGTAGCCAATAGCACAGGCTGCTCTTAAAGGGCCAGCTACCAATAAAGCGTTGTCAGTAAAGTTAACGAAAGAACAAAGGGAACAGAGAAAATTACTCACTGCTCTTGACTAAAGAACTTGTGTAGCTTTAATAAGGAGTAGTCTATATATAATTTATAATTTATGCAGTGCAGACTGTTTGATAACTTTTTTCAATTTCTGTTTATGTCCTACCTGTTAGACAGTTTATCCAGACATCAATGGCTTATTGATCATTATAGGTGTTATCAATCATTTAGTTGTTATTGCTAATTTTTAGGGGTGGAACGTACACAGAAGTCACGGTTCGGTTCATACCTCGGTTCAGACCTCACGGTTCGGTACGATTTCGGTACAATGGAGGGAAAAGCAAAACAAAAATACAGAAGGCATTGTATTTTTTTAAGTTTTATAAAAGCATAGAACCAGTTTATTTGTAGTGCACTGACAATAGTTTTATATAATTAGTTTATTAATTAAATGAATAAAAAGACAAAAAGACCTTGCGAAATGTTTGGTAATTGTACCTGAATTTATTTTAAATTATTTTGCTATATTTCAGATTAATATATTTGTTTTCCTTAATTTTAATTAACATTATTAATTAACAATGTGACATTATTTTCATCTGAATAAATAATTGATTTCTGTATAACATAATACTACCTTTAAAAACGCATTTGATTTTCTTTTTAAATCAATGTAGAATGTGTAAGATTAGTGCTCCGAGGAATATGACGAATGTCCAAAAGATGGGACCCACAGACTGTTTTGAAATGGAGTTGGATAAATAGCCTATGTTTTGCTTTTAAAACAGTGTGTGTGTGTGATTTTGGTTGGATGACAGTTGTAGGATGACGCGTCTCTCTCTCTCTCTCTCTCTCTCTCTCTCTCTCTCTCTCTCACACACACACACACACACACACACACAAGCATTGCAATCTTGACATCGCAGCCTGTCCATTATGCGGTCACACCAAACGCGAATAGAGCGCCAAATTCACGTCTATCGCGTCTGGTTCGACGCTAGTCCAAAGCGAGGATGCGCGTATAAAGCCACGTTTGAAGTGAACGCGCGTTCAGAGCTTTGACGGTTCAGAGCTAGCCGATGGTACAGATTAGGCTATGTGTCCCTAAAGAACCCGCGTATCTAACAGTAGTTCCGCATTACATTAATTAATATGCACGCAAGTTTTATTTATTTATATACCGTGTATTCTCCATTTAAATTCGTGCACCGAACCGTGACGCCCGTACCGTTTCGGTTCGATACGAATACATGTACCGTTCCACCCCTACTTTATAATAAAGTTGTCTGTATTAAGATGATTGTGTTTAACACACACAAGAGTGATTATTGGTTCAACGCACAGAGTTATATAAATTCTAAAAAAATAAAAAAATTAAAATAAATAAAAAGATGGTATCGGTGCATCCCTAGTAGTAGTTAAGTTTGAAGCAAATCAGGTAAAAATAAGAGGGTTATTTAAAAGTATTTTGAAGGTGACACACTTCCTGCAGCCAGTTGGTGGCGCTGATAACCGGGGTTGTGGTGCCACCGGCTCTGGGCTTGTAAGTTAACTGCTGCTCGCAGCTATATATATATATATATATATATATATTTTAGAATTATCACTAATCTGTGTGTGCATTTATGGTTTTAGAAACAAACAAGTTGACTCATGAAACCATTTATTCATATCTGGCAATCGCATATCACAACCGCAATATTGACCTCCAATAATCGCAATATGACATTTTCCCCAAATCGTGCAGTCCTAGATAAAATTATAAATCTTGAACTGGACAAGTGACTTTTGTGCATGGACAAGTGAAACATAAATTTACTTGTCCGAAGGACAAGTGCCTCAAAAAGTTAATGTCAAGCCCTGAATAGGCTAACGTTACTATAAAGACGCTGGCTTGTAATGAACGTGAGCTACACAAAGTTTTGACTTTTGAAAAATATAAAGCCCATGAAACTATATTCATATGACATGCTGAAATATATGCCAATGTACCTCGGGATGAAGACATTTCACACGCAACACTGGAGTTTACCCAAGATGTGAGAACTCCTTCCTTCTGCAGAGTCCGGGGGTATCACTTGTCAATAAATGACGCGTGTATTCCCTGGTGTAACCATGACAGATTTTATGACAGTAGTAGAAGACAATACAGTTTCTCAACTGTAGGGGTACCCTAAGAGCAAAATTTCAGTAAAGTAACATAATGCTGCTTTAACCTTTCCAAAGGCTGTGGTTGAAAAAGAATACCAGCTTACTACTTACTGTTGGAGTATATGCTGTTTCACATATACTGTATAATGTGCTGTATACTGAATGCTGTAAATGCTATTTACTGTTTATTTTACAGTGTATTAAATACTGTGCAGTGTGAACTGTAAATGCATTATTCCATTATAAACATTTCAGACTGTAGTGTGCTACATTTGTCAAATGATCTCACCATTTTGTATATGAGTGCAGTTTAGTGACAGTTACCGTTGTGTTTATTAAAATAGTTTTGATTCTCAGCAGTCAGGTCAGATAATGAGTGGCTAATCACTTCCACTTCAGATAGCACCCCAACAATGCATTGTGGTATACATTATTTTGTCCAGTGTACTGCCCTTGTATACTGCTTATCTTGGCAAATCCCCAATATACATGTGATAAATAGAGTAAAAGTAGTATGTTAGTACACTATTCTTAAGACATTCACTCAACAAAGCTAAATGAGCTACCGAGTGATAATGGTGAACCTCTCAATGGTTAAACCTACATGTATCACAGTTCTACAGTTTATATCTTATTTAAAAGAGGTATAATCATTAAGGAAGTCATTTGTAAAGCCTTAATCCTCATTCACATAGAGGCGGCAGCTAATATGTGTCACTACACTAAGCAGATATTAAAAACAGCTGATAACTAAAGGGGTAATGAACTAACAAGCCACCTCAGCCTTTCGCTAATATTCAAAGCTTAATTGAAAAGGATTGCGCTCCTTGACAGCCTCTCTTCAGTCCCTAGTCTGTAATTAAATGATTAGCTTTCAAAATTAAGAACATGCAATCGTTTATAAAGGAGCCGGGTGCTTGAGGAAACCCAAACTAGTCAGACTGTGTGAGAGTAGCATACTACCATGCTACTCTTACTACTGCTAAAGTGTGTACACTTTGCACACTATGCATATTTTATGTATGGAAATACCCAATGACCTAGTACATTTATGTATGCAATAGCTGCAGGGAATACTGTCTTCCATAATGCAATGCTTCCAACATACAGTAGTGTTCACGCAACACACAAAGGGTAAAACATTATTAAAAATAATAATACATGGATATGCAAATGTAAATTACATTTTATATTTATTAATTTAGCAGATGCTTTTATCCTAAGCAACAAGTACGCTGTCATAGGACCCAACAATAATGCCACACATCATGAGACAAACTAGAGAGGTCATAAAAATGTGACAACAATGTGGCATAGGCGGTTTGAACTGTCTATCATGGGATAATGCATAACTTATGTTTTAACTTATTATTATTATTATTTTATATATTAATTTATAATAATAGGCAATGCAGTATGTACTCTTGCAGTAAGTGGTAAGATAATATTATGTTTTGAGCTAAGCTTTAATTAAGCAATCTAGCTGCATTAATCTTTATTAGTAAAAGCTACATTTTCTTGTTAGTAATGTAATTCTTATCTATGTTCTTTCAAAAATGCATTGCTGATGAGATCTGAATCATCACACTTTTTGTTTGTTTCCTGATTGCTGGCCATGAGTTTAGTTCTGCTGTTTGTTTACTGCCTCACTGAGACGTAACAGGATACTGCTGCCATCTGGTGGTCAAATATAAAAACAGACTAAGAACACCAAGTAAAATAATGTCTTTGTTTATGAAATTGAGTCAATTAACTGAGTGCATCAAATTAAGTTTATTGGTAACACTTTATAATAACTGCATGCTATTAATCATTAGTTAAGCATGAGTACACAGTTAATTCATCATTTATAAAGCATTAATAGACATTAATAAGCAGTTTATAAATACAGCTATAAATGCTTTTTCCTTGATTTATAAGCATATCTATAATGCATTTAATAATTGTATTTTCATACTTTGTTAATGATCAATTAATAATTTCTAAATGAAGTATAGCATTATTTACAAACCAGTTGTTTAAGAGTTGTCAGTCATTCATAAGATCACTTAGAAAGTGTAAGTAAATGTAGTAAATACAGGTAGTTATAAAGCATTTAGTAGTGGTCAGTTAACTATGTTTGTGAGCTCATCTAAAGTGAGGACTATTCATGCCTTGTAAAGCTTTTATAAAGGAGATTTAAAGGCACATCAATCTTCTAAACAGTAAAATGTAACAAACACAACACAGTGATACAGAACATAGAAATATTAACAGACTTTAAAAATGCTTTACAAGGCATGAATAGTCCTCACTTTAGATGAGCTCACAAACATAGTTAACTGACCACTACTAAATGCTTTATAACTACCCAAATTAACCCTGAATTACAGCATTAATACATGTTAATAAAGCATTTATTAACACACTAAGTAACCATCACTATATGTCTGAATGATAAGCTGTATGAATGTAAATTTAAATAGTTTATTAATCATTTACTTACACGTTCTAAGTAATCTTATGAACCACTGACAACTCTTAAATAACTGGTTTATAAAAAATGCAATTCTTCATTTAGAAATGATAAATTGATCATTAATAAAGGATGAAAATACAATTATTAAACACATTATAGATACGCTTTTAAATAAAGAAGAAATAATTTATACCTGTATTTATAAACTGCTTATTAATGTCTATTAATGCTTTATGAATGATGAATTAATGGTTTACTCATGCTTGACTAATGATTATTAGCGTGTAGTTATTATAAAGTGTTACCAGTTTATCTTTTAGATCTTTTAGATGCAATCTTGGCAAACCAAGTATTTTAAGTTTTGATACAGGATGCTTTGGTTTCAAAAATATGCCATAGTGCCTAAAAAATACAGTAGAAACTACAGTTATTGTTTCTACTGTAAAACCAAAGTAACTTGGTATCACTCCTACTGTCAATAAAATAAAAAATCAAGCAATATGATATAATGATTCCTGCACTCTTTGAATGACGTCATATGGATTAATTAAGGGTTTGCATTAGTAAGTATAGACCTTATGTAGCCCCGCCCCTTTTCAGCGCTGCGCACGTTGTCTTTTGACTTCCGGTCTGTATTTTGACAGTGATCTTTCATAGGTATGAATGAACTGCTCGTAAAAAAATCCTGAGTTCAACATTTGTTAAGACATCTGCTTTACAATGCTTATGATAAACATTACAATGCTCATGATAACTTTTGTTAACTCTACAATAAGTAAATCCACTTCACCAGCTAATTACTCCTTGACAGCGATGCCATAGAAATATACAGAGCGACCGCAAAATCTGGAAGTTCAAAGACAATATTCTGAAGATGATGGCGCCCACGTTTCTCTGGTGCATAAGGTCTATAGTATTTTGGTGGAAATTATGGAGATTATAATTTGTGCATTCATCCTGATGTAGGCATATTTTGACCAATGTCTGGACTTTATCCACTGGAACTCTTTCAGTTCACACGAATTCATATTTTAATCACCTGCAAATTCAGTCTTCTGTTTCATCCAAGAAGATCAGTCATGGACTCCACAGCATAGAAAGCGTTTTCGAAATATATTCCACAACACTTCTCATGTCTTATGAACAGTAACCACTGCAATCATGCCGATCTGATGGAGGTGAATGACTAGTGAAGGGAAGAATGCCCTCAAAAGTTTTCAGCTGTAATCCTTCCATTGGTTCCAGTGAATGCGTGTGAGTGTGTGTGAACGTGTGCAGTAAGCTCACTGTAGCGGGCGGAGGTAGGCAGCCACATCCACCTGAGATGATGCGGTGTCACAGGAGGAGGTGATTGATTACATTAGTATTCAGCCGCTGGAGATGACTTCATTCTCATGGCAACAGACAGCTGGCAGCTGAAGCCTCTTCTTGGGGGCGTCTCAGGGGTCTAGTCATGTGTGACGCCACCAAACCCGTCTTCCCCTTCTCCTTGTCTTTTCTCTCTCTCTCTCTCTCTCTCTCTCTCTCTCTCTCTCTCTCTGCTCTGCTTCCACCACTCTGTCGTTCTTTGCATATCTGTCGTTCTTTGTTTTTGCATCTTTATTTTCATTTTTAGTGCTAGATATGGTAATAAAAGTGAATATAAGATTGCACAATTTTTTCTTTCATTAAAATGTACTTCTATCTATCTATCTATCTATCTATCTCTTATCTATCTATCTATCTATCTATCTATCTATCTATCTATCTATCTATCTATCTATCTATCTATCTATCTATCTATCTATCTATCTATCTACTATCTATCTATCTATCTATCTATCTATCTATCTATCTATCTATGTGTGTATATATACAATTATTTGCAGTAGTTAATAAAATAATAAAATAATAGCAGCTGTCAAATCAAAATTTCCATTAGAAAAAAAAGCAGTAAACAGCAAGTTTATTTCTTTCTATTCATTTGCAGTATTATATTCACATTTTATGAGTGTATATATATATATATATATATATATATATACATACATATATATATACATATATATGACAGTACATTTTATGAGTGTGTAATATATATATGTTTATATTTATACAGTACATACCTACATAAATACATATATATATACACACAAACACACACATAAAATAACATAATATATATATATATATATATATATATATATATATATATATATATATACTGCAAATTGATGGAAATAAACTTGCTGTTTACTACTTTCTTTTTCAATGGATTGGATTAGAATTTAGATTTATAAATTTTGATTTGGCAGCTACTATTATTTTATTAACTACTGCAAATATTTGTTTTTACATTTTATAATACAGTTTTTCTCAGTCGCTTTGGTGCATTTCTCACATCACTATTTACATTTGCACAACACTTAGTTCAACCTCCACAACATTTTGTCATTTGTGCACATCATAGTAGCAGTTTCTCATTCCTTCCAACAAATTGCAAATGCTTTTGGACATGCATCAATTGCTTTCATACAACTCTCTGCTGTTTTATAACATTATCATTTGCTTTTGTCATATCACTCCAAATTAACTATACTTGTGAATGCTGAATAGTCATTCCATATAAAACTAATAGTCATCATTTCATTGCTTGAGTCATCACACACAAAAATGTTAAACTAGTTGTCAAAATCCGTCAAGCAAATTTTACATTTTTTTTATCTTTAAAAAAAACCTTTTTATCCTAAATTGAACAATTTCTCGCAGGTGAACCTCAGCTTTCACTGATGAGAAGAGATGTGCATGAATGATTTACAGTATATGTATGTTGTATGTTCAGTTCCGATATGTACTGTGATATTGTTCACAGTTGTGCACCGATCTACCCAAAGGGAGTTTATGTTTGTTGTAAAGAAGGGTGTATTTTTTCTTTTGTACAATGCTCTAAACAAATTAGAATTGCAAAGACCATGCAGTAAACATGTGAAACATACATATTCAGTGTCTTGTACTCAATTACTGTACCTCACTAAATACTGTAATGTGAAACTTTCCTGTAGTTTTCAAATGGCTGTGCAAATAGTTTATAGGACTGTCTTGAGCATTTTCAGGTAGTGTCACCAAGATCTGACTTTTTTGCATTGTCAAACACTTACAGAGTAAACTGTCATAATGAAAACATGACAAAGCCATTTGACTATCTTGTTCATAAACACTGGTGTTAGGACTTTTCATCTTGACGACACTGACACTTTCATTGACATGAATACTTGCTTTTGAGGAATGAGTTATCCATTTTGAGCAAGTGACACACTTTTGCAGGTTATCAACTAAGTTTTGCAGTTTGTACTAATTGTTTTGAGAACTGCATTAACTGTTGTGCAAATGTAAATAGTGATGTGAGAAATGCACCAAAGCAGACGGAGAAAAACTGTATATATAAATATTGTATCTCTCTCGCTCTGCTTCTACCACTCTGTCGTTCTTTGTTTTTGCATCTTTATTTACATTTTTAGTGCTAGATATGGTAATAAAAGTGAATATAAGATTGCACATATTTTTCTTGTATTAAAAATGTACTAAATAATTATTTGCAGTAGTTAATAAAATAATAGCAGCTGTCAAAACAAAATGTCTAAATCAAAATTTCCATTGGTAAAAGAAAAGCAGTAAACAGCAAGTTTAGTTCTTTCTATTCATTTGCAGTATATATTCACAATTTATGAGTGTATATATATATATATTAGGGCTGTGCAAAAATGAATTGTGATTATCGCATCCAAAATAAAAGTATAATATACATAATATACTTGTATGCTTGTATGCGCTGTATATAATTATTTTGTATAAATAAATACCTATGCATGCATGTATATATTTAAGAATTATTTGCGCTTAAATTCTGTGTGTATATATATATATATATATATATATATATATATATATACATAATCTATATTATTTAAATATAAATATTTTATACATGAATAACACATTTTCTTAAATATATACATCCATGTGTGTGTATTTATATATACAAAATAATTATATACAGCACACACAAATATGTAAACACAGACTTTTATTTTGGATGCGAATTAATCGCAATTAATTTTTGCACAGCCCTAATATATATATATATATATATATATATATACACACATACACACACACACACATATATATATATACACACATACACACACACACACACACACACACACACACACACACAGACAGACACATAAAATCTGAATATATATACTGCAAATGAATGTAAATAAACTTGCTGTTTGCTGCTTTTCTTTTTTTTCATTGGAAATTTAGATTTATAAATTTTGATTTGGCAGCTACTATTATTTTATTAACTACTGCAAAAAATTTTGTACATTTTATATTATACATAAATTTTTTATATAATATTATTTTTATAATGTAAGTTAGTATATAATGTACAGGACCACACACACATACAAAATAGGCTTCATTTTCTAAATGCAAAAAAACCGATATGTATATTCGTTTTTTGCATTTAGAAAGATGATGCCCATTTTTGTTGACATTTATTTTCATGACAATTAAGCAATGCCATTTTTGTTTTGTTTTGTTTTGGAAAAGAGCCGCACAGATTGTTCTCCAAAAGTCTCCTTTTGTGTTCCATTTGAAAGGAAAGTAACAGCTTGCATATTTGAAATGCCATCAGGGTGATTAAATAAACAACAATTTTTCATTTTTGGGTGAACAATTCCTTTTGAACGCACATAAACAGACAATGCGAATACGTTGATAAAAGCAATGATTGGTTTCTGAGGGTGTTCGGTTCACACTGTCTATGAATTTGGCGGCTACCGACTGCTTTCACCCATTAGCTCTCTCCCTCTCTGTCTCTTTCTTTCTCTGGGGCATGGAGTCGTGTCTCATTTTCTCTTCCTCCCTCTGTAATACACTCACAAACAGGTCTGGTGACAAGCTCAGTTAATGCCGTGTCCAGCGGCTACATATTCATCTGCTCTGAGAGCTTTATCAGTGCACGAGATGAGAGTGAATCGCACGCCGTCCCTGCCAGGGGAATAATTTCAGCGGCAGTATCTATTGATCTTCATCGACTGCCACAATCTTGGCAGAATTCCTTTGGTCTACAGTATATGAAGATGTACCATATTGCAGCAGAGCTGGAGAGATGCGCAGTAGTTTGAGGGCTTTCTTTTCAACATAAAAGTGGTCGAACCAGCTTGACCAAAACAGTCTGCCAACTCAAAACCAGGTCCAGTCGAACTGTTCAACGATGTAGACCAGATAGAAACCGTTAGGAGAAGTGATCAGGCTTTACTCTGACTTTCACACAGATCTGATTCCTCTCCAGCATTTTAGCTTTGAAAGCACATCCAGTCTCACCCACATCAAAGCTCGACTGCCGGTGAAGGCCAAACACTCGATAAATTATGGGATTTTCAGCCTGCGTTTGCGGAGAGGGCATTCGTATCAATATCTTTGATTTTCACCAATGTTAGATAATGAGCAGGAGGAGCTGCCATGGCGGAAAGGGTGAAATCTTTTCACATTACATTCAGATGGTTCATTAGAGACCGTATGAAATGGTGTTTGATCCGTTTGCACGTATGGCATCAGAAGACGAGCATATTTGTCACTTGCTCAGATCCTCGTCATTCACCTCCTGCTTAATCACAGACTTTGAAAATGAGCATTTTGTCTTCAGAAATCACATTACCTTCATGTCATACGTTTTCTTCCTAATGCAGATGCCCTAAATAATATCCAAGCTTCTTATTTCCATACAGTGAAAGTAAAAATGGACACCACAAATATAAAATAGTCACAAAAAGTCCACATCTAAAGTCTTATGAAACATATTTGGTGGTAGATTATCATTTGAAACACAACTTACATTTTGGTTCAATCTTCATATAATGCTAAGACTTGAGATATAGATATGAAGAGTTCAGATGCAAAAGCCTCTAAGTGCCATTTGAATTTTCTTCTAAAATGATAATTTTTATCAAGCTTGTATATTTAAGTTCAGTAATTTCACTTAAATGGCAATAACGGTTTACCTATTAATTGTCATTTAGAGTGAAATTACTGAACTTAAATATACAAGCTTGATTAAAGTGATCATTTTAGAAGAAAATTTCAAATGGCACTTAGAGGCTTTTGCATCTGAACTCTTTCATATACTGTATGAAACACCCCATTCGACTTTTGTTGTGTAGAACAAAGCAGATTGGACATTATGTAAACGTCTTTTTATTGAATGGATGGATGGACAAAGTCATATGGGATTAGAATCAGGAAAATTATGAGACTGTTTTGATTTTTCAGTGAGCTGTTCCTTTAAGGGCAGTCGGAGTCTGTACAGGTTTTCGTTTGTCCGAGCAGATGGCAGTATTTACACACCGAGCACATTGAACCTGCTCTTATTGAAAAAGCCATAGAGACTCATGAAGGGCAGCTACTGTGTGACATTCCCTTAAATATTGTGTGAGCAAATGCAAACCCTCACTCTGAAACTTTTATCAGCTTATCAAACCCAAAACACTTTCTTTTTCTGAAGTCCCTTTTGTTGTGTTGGGCGTAACACATGTTGTTTGGTTGGTTTGGATTGTTATATTTTCGAGACATTTGCTGTGTTTGACCGTGCTGATGTGCCTGTGTGTTGTGTGTTTGCTCTTGCAGGGTTTTGTCAGCAAACTGGACGAGTTCATCTGTTGGCTGAGAGACGCTCTTAGAAACCACAGACAACTGGACGCCACCCAGAGCTGATATCGACAGCCTCAAACTCTACCTGGAAACTCACCTTGTGAGTAAATGTCTAATCAGTCTTTCATGTGTGTTAAAGCTCACATATGTGAACGATTGAACACTTTCCACTAGTGATCACACTGCATTTATTTTTATTCTGCTGAACTTTCAATCTTATAAGTTGATGTTTTTCTCACCGTTGCTCTTTCATAGTTTCATCAAGTCTCTCAGTCGTGTTTAATTTAAGTATCGACTTTATCTCAGATTTTATCCTGAAATTAAAAAAAGGCACAACTGAGTAAACTTTTGACACACAACTGACATGAAAAATATTTTACAGCTATAAAATGAAAGTATATATCAGCTCAGATCATTTGGTCTTGATATGTAGTAAAATTATCTACATTTGCTTTTGAAAGAGGACATTGAATGAAAAAATCTTTTATTGTACATTTCATGTAAAAATAATGACAGTACAGATATTTCATATATGCGTATATGTATGTGTGTATAAAAGACAAATACTAACTTTTATATTATTTTAAATAAATTATTATAAATTATATATATATATATATAAAAATTTATATATATATATATATATATATATATATATATATATATATATATAAATTATATTATCAATTGTACATTTCTGTAAAAATAATAACCGTACAGGTATTTCATATATGCGTATGTTTGTGTGTATAAAAGACAAATCTAACTTTTATATTATTTTAAATATATATATATATATATATATATATATATATATATTATATATATATATATATATATATATATATATATAATTTATAAAAAATTATAAAAAAATACATTTTTATTTATATAAATGATATATATTATGTATAAATTATATTGTCAATTATAAATGCACATGTATTTATTGATGTACAATTAAACTTTCATATATTTTAATAATTTAAAATTATATTATATAATTATATTAAATAAATATGATAAATATATAATATAAATATAATATAAGATAAATATAAATATGATTATATTAAATATAAATGATAAATGTACATGTGATAATAATTATATTATATTATATTATATTATATTATGTACAATTATACATTGTATTGGCCATTGACCATTAGCTGAGATTTCCTCTGAAACTTTTTTTTTTTTTTGGGAGAACATCTGAGAAGCAGAGACTTGATTATTTTTTTGTCCTCCATTAAATCTCATCACTGTCTTGGAGAACTAATTGAGATATTGAAGAGATTTCATTTATGGGTTGTCTTTCCAATAGCAATGTGAAGCCCTTAGTAACCCGTACCAGAAGCGTATCATGTGCACCAGCTACACTGTTTGTTTATCAGTCTGTCTGTGTGACCAGCCCATCTGTACTGCAGGAGGAATATCACATTGTGTTTTATAGTGAGAGGCTTCACCAATTTTTATTGATTTAGAGAGCGGGGTCACACACTTGCTGTCTCTCATCCAGCGTTTGGGGCTTGCAGGATGTGCTCACAGGTCTAATGTCTGGGCATTAAGTCCAGCTGGCAGGTGGGGGGAGCGCGTGTGTGTTCTGTGTCTGTGCGCATATATGTGTGTGTCTGTGAGCACGGATCTTTCCGGTACCCACGGGAGAGCCGTAAGGAGGAGGTTGGCTGTTGCAGGGTAGGGAGAAGGAGAGAGAGAGAGAAAAGGAGTGGGCTTTCTTTATAAGGCATTGAGAGATTGTGAAATGAAACCGCTATTGATTGCACTGGGTGGCGGATCCAGGTCTCTGAATCACATTAACCACACACACACACTGGCCTCCATTGGCAAATGAGACACAGAAACAAGGGCCCCCAGTCACACAGATAGTGAGTTGTGCTCCTGCTTTCCAACATGCACACAAACATTAAAGACATTCTTTATACATCAGTTAGTACATAAACCACACAGTTAAATTGTGTGACGTTCCTAAATTGAGCGGACAGTGTTTAAAAAGCTTAATGAAACACTTGGAAAAACCTTTGAAGACTTAATTGGGGTTTTGTGGCTGTTCCATGTCTATTAGTTAATGTAATTTTAGAGGTCATTTATGTGCTAGTATACACACTATTGAAATGTATGGTCTTTCACTTGCAGGAAAACAGACCACGAATTGAGGCACCGATGTAGATAAATGAATTACTTTATTACTTAAGCCTTTAAGCATTTTAAAAACTGGAGCTTCAGCCTTGCGTTCCTCATAGTTTTTCTCCATTTAATAAAATTTGAAAGATAACCCTGCTGAACTAGCGTAAGGTAGTTGGCTGGTCTTACATTAACTGGTTTAAGATGGTTTTAGCTTGTTTTCCATCCTGACCCACTGATTCAATTGCTCAAAACCCCTTTAAAACCAGCTTGGTGGCAAGAAAACCACCTTAGGCTTCTTTCGTAGCGCAAGGGGGTGTTATCCAACAAATATCCATTAACTTCAAAAATGCACCAGAGATGGTCACCATCTGGGCCTCTTTAGCATACTATCATCAATCAGTATTGTTCTTAAATAAGCATTTGGTCTTGAAATGGAACACATTTATGATTATTACTATATAAGGTATGCAGCAAAGCATTTGTGAAGCCACAACACGCACAGGCGGATGGGCTACAATAGCAGAAGACCCCACCGGGTACCACTCATTTCCACTACAAATAGGAAAAAGAGGCTGCAATTGGCAAGAGCTTCACCAAAATTGGACAGTTGAAGACTAGAAAAATGTTGCCTGGTCTGAGGAGTCTTGATTTCTGTTGAGACATTCAGATGGTAGAGTCAGAATTTGGCGTAAACAGAAAGAGAACATGGATCCATCATGCCTTGTTACCACTGTGCAGGCTGGTGGTGGTGGTGTAATGGTGTAATCTTGGCACACTTTAGGCCCCTTAGTGCCAATTGGGCATCTTTTAAATGCCACGGCCTACCTGAGCATTGTTTCTGACCATGTCCATCCCTTTATGGCCACCATGTCCCCATCCTCTGATGGCTACTTCCAGCAGGATAATGCACCATGTCACAAAGCTTGAGTCATTTCAAATTGGTTTCTTGAACATGACAATGAGTTCACTGTACTAAAATGGCCCCACAGTCACCAGATCTCAACCCAATAGAGCATCTTTGGGATGTGGTGGAACAGGAGCTTTCGTGCCCTGGATGTACATCCCACAAATCTCCAATTCTCCATCAACTGATAGATGCTATCCTATCAATATGAGCCAACATTTCTAATGAATGCTTTCAGCACCTTGTTGAATCAATGCCACATAGAATTAAGGCAGTTATGGAGGTCGAAAGGGGGTCAAACACAGTATTAGTATGGTGTTCCTTATAATCCTTTAGGTGAGTGGGTCCAAACAAGACTGAACATATTTTAAGTTATACAGGTCTGGATTGACATGTGTAATTCATAACAAAATTTTAATTTTAAAATAATATGAAAAAAAAGGTGACCAATTGTACCCTATCCCATAATTCACAAATTCCTTCAAACCTGCACATCACAAACCCCAATCTGTCTCTAGACACCACCTGGGCTAGCACCTTTCTTTCTCTCTCTGATTTGGGGATTAGGACCGGGGGAGGTTTTGGGTCCACTGGTTGCTGTGGCACATCTATTGATGTCAAGTACGCGATAACCTGTCTGCCCTCATGTCTGATCCTAGCCGGGGCGCCTCAGCTCAGAGTCCCCGTCTATCTGCTTTCACACAAACACACAGACATATCACACGTCGAGCTAGCAGAACAAAGCACGCGTCACCTCACGCTTGAAAATGCAACACACATTTGTACCGTAATGGCAAACAAAACACACACCTGCTTTAGGAATCAACTTAAAATGCAGATGTGGGCTTTGTTCGCTCTAACTGTGAAGTTTCATTCATGAACACATTGGATTTTCTCTTCGAGGAAGGGTTTTCAAGGTAAAGGTGATGATGAAATGGATTTAAGAATATTTTTCACACCTTGAAACTTGACAGGACTATTTATTTTCTTTCAGTCGTTGAGGTGTTCGTAACAATACATTTTGCTTCTCGTACATCGTCGAATTCGTAAAACATGACGTGTTGCCTTCAATTGGAGCTGCACGAATTGATATAAAGAGTCTCTTAATTAGATCATGTGATATTGATATCTCCTCAGTTATAGCTGATGGGATTATTACAGCTCGCTTTTTATGCCGTCAAATACAGTATAAGAGTGTCCTTGCACCAAATATTGATATTACGGAGCATTTTGTTGTAGCATAAATCAGTGATGGATATCTGTTTATTCAGCCTTTTTTCCCTTCAGTTTGTTTACTCATTTTAAAGGCGTTTAGCTCTGTAAAGGATATCAATTTCAGCCTGTATCCGAAGTCATAAATAAGCTCTCCTCACTTTCTCTCGTGTCTGTCATGAGTGATAAATTCTCTCACCTGCTGATCCATCACCCGTCTCGTCCTGCTCGCGCTTTCCGACGGCACAAAGTTGAGGAGAGACTCTCGGCCCTCTCGCTCCAGCCTTAGACTGTCTCAGACACCAGACTATACGCTTAGTATGTATGACGGCTATTTCTGTGCTTTCTGAGTCACTAAACTTAGGGCTTGTCATATATGATTAATGCTCTCAGATGTTATTCTAAAAATCGGACTGTTTGTTTAGTCTGCTGCCTTCTTAATCCTATAACCCTACTGTGTTATAGGCTATTTGATACGCACATTTTTAAGATCCATAGAATTTTTTAGCCATTGAAATATCTGCAGCTGGACCAGATTGAATTTTTTTTTTATCTGTTTTGGGCTTCTGAATAAAAGTGTTTTTTTGTTTTTTTTCTCAAGTATGAGCTTCATATTCTCCTACATCAAATCTTGATGTGTCAAATATGATGCTCAACAAACTATTAAAATATATTTTTTCTTACTATTATTTCAAATGTCAGGGTTAACATTTAACATTTTCATATGCAACGATTTTATAAATGCAACTTTTGTAAGGCAATGTTTGGAATAGCATGCTACCCTACTATTACTGCAGGATTTAGTATGTATACTGTTCATAGTATGCATTTCCTGGATGCACAGAATCCCCAGGGGACTTGCTTGCATCTGCCGAAATGTGCAGCATATAACCATTGTGCACTGCACAAAATGCTATAATGTATCCCACAATGCAGTGGACTCTGTTTGACCTTACATTTCCATGGTGACAAATGATTATTTTGCTGGACTGCAAATATGTTTTTACACAAAATGCCAAAATAATCATTTTTAGTTCAGATATCATTACTAAGTTTTGTTTTTAGAACAATCTGAACTAAAAAAGATACTTTATATTACCGGTCAAAAATTGTGAATATTCGAATGACGTTCTAATATTCAGATAACACGTTAAACCGAGGTCCTGACTCTCTGGTAATTAAAAATCGCAGGATGCGTTTTGAAAAAGAGGTGTAACCCCGGCATCCTGGCCAAATTTGCTCATTGGCTCTAGAGCCTGAACGATAGGGATTTTTGGGGGCCGATGGCGATACCGATAAAAAAAGCCAGATACCGATATATCAGCCAATATTATTAATGTGTATATTATAATACAGTAGCAATACTATGTATTGTAGTACATTACCAGTCAAAAGTTTGGACACACTTTCCTATTGGTGTGTACAAACTTTTGATGGGTAGGCACGTGAACTGCAACTTGTCTCATAAATGAACCGAAACTCAGCGTATAGACCCCTTTTCAGTTGGTAAACATGATGACGTTTTTTTGTGGGCGGAGCTAAGATGGAGGCAGAACGATCCCTCTGGCCGCTCTACTAATGCAAGTATTGCTGCAGCTTGTTTTTTAACAATGACTGGACAAAATCTGATTTTACCTTAATGTGTAAGGTCATTGTTCTTTCCAAAAGTTATTTTTAACGGACGGAACCAGATTGGCCGACCTGCAGCCGCCTACACGCTCACTCAATGCATGGACGATCTGACAGGATTAACGTTACATTACCTCGGTTGAGTGGCCTGACTTCTACACTGACCTTATAGAGAAACCGATCGTAAAGAGAAACTGAGGGCATATAAATCTTTAGATGCATATATGGTCCTGTACAAGACTTGTGTGTACGATCTGCAGATCTGCCGAGCCAGCGCCGAGACGACGACAATATAAAGAGTGACATTACGGTGCGATTTTAATGATGCGAATATTTTCTAGAAATAAAAATTCCAGATACAGCATATTCATTTTTCATCAATTCTTGCACCAAACAACACAACAAGATGACATTTAATAATAGTAACAATAATTTAAGCTCCTATTATGTAGCCGAATCTGTGCTGGTTTGTATTGGCCGCCTCCAGTTTTCACTTTGTTTAGCCTCCAGCTAGCGCTGTGACGTAACTGTGATGTCAGTGCAGAAGGGGTCTATAGACCTGAAAAATATATCTATATTGAAATTTAAACAGAAACAGAACAATTCAAAAGGAAAGACAGACCGCTCTCTGCTCTAATCCGTATGAAATGTGCATTTCTCTCTGGCATGTTCACTGAAGATCACGAGTCAGCGTCGTCAACTTTGCAGCGACACTGACTCATTAAATGTCAGTTAAAATGTCTCCTTGCTATATTTGATGTATTCTCAATCATTACTTTTGCCAGTTCTTTGTGACAGCTTTTATGTGCTTATTGGCATCGCCACCCTTTCATGAATCACCACACCCGCATTTTTATCGCATTTATCGGCCATTATAAATGCCGATACCGATAGTTAGGAAAATGCTTAATATCGGGCCGATAATATCGGCCCGCCGATATATTGGTCAGGCTCTAATTGGCTCTATCACTCTGTCTCGTCTCCACATTGGTGGTAACTTGAAGAGATTCCCCCCTTCATTATGTAAAGCACTTTGAGAACCCAGAAAAAGCATATAAATGTAACAATTTAAATGCAATAATATTTCACAATATTACTGTTTTTACTACACAATATTACTGACGGCTACACAGTCTTGGTGTAGCCTCGAAATCTGAGACACACCCTCAGCGGCAGCAAAAATTATTTGCAGCAAAGCGTGGTCTAGCAACTCTCCATAGACGTTTTAGCTGGAAAACCCCAAACTTGGAAGGGCCAATCACATCGTGTATAGAGTCGGCGGGCGGGCTTAACAAAACGACGACAGTGTTGCGACAGTTTTAAGTCGTTCATCGCTCGGATGTGGCCGGCAAAAAAGCTGTGGCGAAACGATCAACTTGTCGTATTTGCCACGCTCGTGCTGTTTCGTCCAGTATAAAGGCTTTACTCCTTGTCAGTGCGCGCTGATCGGTTAAGGTGCCGAATCATCTTCCCACCACTTCAAAGCACCACTAATCCGCCTCCATTTTCCTCGTTAAGCTTATATTAGTATTTAAACATTCTCTATGATATAATTTTTTTAATGACACACTGTCTCTTTCTCTCTCATCGACACACAAACACACACATACTGTCGCTTTCTCTCGCACACTTATGTAGGCTAGTTATAAACTTCTTTAGACTTTTAAAGATTAGTGTTTTATTTTTTAAAGTTTGTGGGTCGTGTAAAAAACTCCCTTATTTTGGGGATGGATTCCAGGGAAATCTCCCTTATTTTCAGTGTTCAATGTTGACAGCTATTGACTGGATACGGTAAACGTTTAATATATCAACTTGCTCCGCTGACTACGTCACCTTCTTCGTTGCTCTGATTGGCTGTAGCGCTATCCAGTTGCGTGCATAGAGAATTTGAAAGACATCAAATTCTCCCGCCCTTCGGATTGAGCCCCGTCAATGATGAGTTCCCCAGACCTAACATCTTGATGTAAGTCTGGCATGCCAGGCTAGTCTTGGTGAGTCTTCTTTTAAATACATAACTCTTAATTGTTCCAAAACTTTTGACCGGTAGTGTATTCTTAAGTTAGAAAATAAGAAATGTTTAATTCTTAAAGGATTAGTTCACTTTTGAAAAAACTTTTGCTGATAATTTCCTCACCCTCATGTCATCCAAGATGTCCATGTCTTTCTTTCTTCAGTCGAAAAGAAATTAAGGTTTTTGATGAAAACATTCCAGGATTTTTCTCCATATAATGGACTTCCATGGGAACCAGACAGTCCAAGCTCCAAAAGATCGTTAATAACAGTTTCAGATGCAGCTTCAAATGTCTTTAAATGACACCAGACGATGAATAAGGGTCTTATCATGCGAAACGATGGGTTATTTCAAAACTTATTCCAAAAATGTAACTTTTCTAAGGACAAATGGTAGCCTAGCTCTATTCTGGAGGCGCGTTTGTCACGTCACGAATACGTAAATTATGTTTGAAAATTTCACAAGCGACGTAGCTGGAAGTACAGTGTCAGTAAGTTGAACACATAGGTTGAACGTGCAAACTAACTCAAACGCCGTTTACAAAAAAAAGGAATTAAAAGGTAGAATCGACGATGTCGGACGATTTTGATTGTACTTCCGGCTACGTCGCCCGTGACCTTTTGAACGTAATTACGTGGACGTTGCAACGCGCCTCCAGAATAGAGCTCAGGCTACCATTTGTCCTTAGAAAAGTTACATTTTTGGAATAAGTTTTGAAATAGCCCATCGTTTCGCATGATAAGACCCTTATTCATCGCCTGGTGTCGTTTAAAGACATTTGAAGCTGCATCTGAAACTGTTATTAACGATCTTTTGGAGCTTGGACCGTCTGGTTCCCATGGGAAGTCCATTATATGGAGAAAAATCCTGGAATGTTTTCATCAAAAACCTTAATTTCTTTTCGAACTGCAGAAAGAATGACACGGACATCTTGGATGACATGGGGGTGAGTAAATTATTAGCAAAAGTTTTTTCAAAAGTGAACAAATCTTTAAGAATGTTTTGTAAATCTGTCCCCCTGGTTCTTTTATCCAACTGGAATTCCAAGGTCACACGTAATTGAATCATGGCATATAATATCCATGCGCTGTGCTGTACACTACACATTTGGAAAAAGCATTGTCCTTACAGTATCCATACTGCACAATTACTGTAGTAAGAGTATGCTAGACTGCATGTTTGAACAGCAGGACAGAATGGATACACTTTACGGAACAGATCCCGTGTTTTCAAGTTGTTGGATCTTTCTGTCAGGTTTGCTGTCGCGCAGACAGGCCGGGCGTCAGACAGCTGAAGGTGAAAACGGGCCTTGGCGGCTCCCGCTGCCCTCCGTGGCGCTGGTCAGATCAGAACGCTCGGTAATGGCGTGAAACAGGGCAGAGGGAGATCTGAAGAGATGAGAATCGAAGGTGAGGATGGCTCTAGGCGCCTCAACCGCGGGCCCCCTGTGGGAGCACGGCCCACCCCGCCTCCGTTCCCACCCGTCGCCCTCCGCACATCTTCAAAAGCACATCCCTCACCACCCCCTTCTTCCTCGCGGACACAGGATAATGCTCTCTACTCTTTGATTACACTTAGCAATTGGAGAGCCCTCCGTTCGAGAGTGCTGGGTATTATCAAAACCAATCAACATGAAGGGTTTTTTTTTCTCTCTCCAACCGCACCCACTGGAGGGCGAGAGCAAGGGGCGAGAGATGTTTGGTGGGGGTTTTAGAGGGAAAAAACAGTTATCGTTGAAATAGAGACATCAGAGTCAATGGGCAGTCTGTTGAGAGATGTACACATGACTGAGAGTTGGAGAAAACCTGACTGACGGATTCTGAGCGCCATATTGTATTGTGGGTCTAAGACCGAAATAGAGAGACAGGAACGCTGTTGCTCAGTCCCGAGGTCATTTTCTAGAGGGCACCACTGTGGGAGAAACGGCTTCAGTTTTATAACATCATTTGAATATTAGTTTATGCACGGATGATGAATTAGAGGGACGGCTGTCGTTTGTTAATAATTCAGCGGCGCGCGGATGGTGGGATAGACTTGGACAAATACTCTGGCTTCATTCCTCTGAGGATATATGAATAATGCTCGTTTGAAATCAAGGATTGTGTGAAGGGTGTTTAAAGGTTGTCGTTCGACAGCGCAGCAGGAGATTATATATATTTCTTGCTGAAGCACTTAATGTGACTAATGTGACTTATGAGTGTTTGTTTCATAGGGATGAAACCAGACAGGGAGTTGGGAAAAGATTCCTTGCGTCCCGTTGAGTTCTGTGGGAAAGAAACATCCTAAATGAGATCTCCTTAATATCTCAGTTGTTTTAAACTAGGTTGCATTGAGATTAATTGGGCTTTTGCTAAAGTTTCCTGATTCTTTCTCAGTTTGTAATAAGATCTCTTCAATATCGATATATCAATTTTCTTAATTCTTTCCTGGTCAAATATTCTGAGCCGCTATCAACGTTCAGTCAGTAGCTCTATATATACTATTACTATTAGGGCTGTCAAACGATTAAAGGGCAACTCCACC
This sequence comes from Hybognathus amarus, assembly GCA_030378365.1. Taxonomy (NCBI): domain Eukaryota; kingdom Metazoa; phylum Chordata; class Actinopteri; order Cypriniformes; family Leuciscidae; genus Hybognathus; species Hybognathus amarus. Next base: position 82,941 of record JAQIUQ010003676.1, on the reverse strand, counting down.
CATTTGCATTAAGCTTTCCATTGTTAGAAACCCAGTTATACTATTGAATGGTCATGCAACACTTTATCATTTTCCCCTGAGGACGAGAGAAATCTGCTATTTACCTTTTTCACTTCCTCCAACAATGACGCAAAAATCGTCATTTTACGTCATTGTTGGCGGAAGTGTAAGAGAGGGCGATTTCAGTAAAAACTACAAGCCCGAGTCCCCACCCTTTCAAACCCGCCAATAGGGGGTTGGACCTATGCGCTAACAGACCTATCACAGATCAGTGCCAATGCGTTTGATTTCACTGGCAGAAACGTTTTGAAAATGTGGACGAAACTACTGAATACGACTGGCAGATGCGTTATGGAGGATTGGGATTAACATTACACATCTTTTTTGGACGCTAAGCTAGCAGGCTCTTGTTCTGTGGAGAAGCGGAGTAGTAGGGGTTACCGTCCTCTTTTTCCTGGACATGTCCGACGCCGTCGATGTACGGGATTCAGCTTTTAATTTCTGAAGTCGCCATTCATTGTTTACATGTAAATTACAGCTTTTGTTTCAATCTAACTCAATTCCTTATGATTGGTGAATCTGACTGTTGTGTTTACATGAACGCCAAACAAGTGATCGGTTAATGCGTTTAACATTGCTAAGAAAATTCCTGCTCCTCCGTGAGAGATACAGACCGAATTAACTGACGTCTTCAGGTGCCAGCTCATCGAGTAATCACCGCCACCGAGCCTGACGCAGTTATGCAGACAGCCGGCACTCAGTCCCAGTGTCAACACAGTAAACCTGGCTCGTCTCGCGCCGTTATGCAGACAGCCGGCACTCATCCCGGCTCAACACAGTGAACCTGGCTCGTCTCAGCGCCGTTTACATACAGCTCGCACTCGTTCCGCTTGCCACAGTAAACATGATGAATGACGACTGTAGAACGCAAAAGCCGAATCAGCGGACATTTCGGGCGATCTCGAAACACATTTTCGGACAGACTCATCACGGAGAATCACTAGTAGACTGTTTACATACTGCGAAGGTTAGCGGTAGGCGTGGCCTCCTAGGGCAGCGAAAGCAAATGAATTCTGGGAGTTGATGTTTTTCATTCACATAAGCCAAAAATACATTTTCTGTCTTTTCTCAGTCTAGAAAGCTCCAAATTAAAAAATAATTTCACATTTCTTCTACATAAATGACCCATTTTAAATACACATTCATCTTTCCAGAGGTGGAATTGCCCTTTAATCGCGATTAATCGCATCCAAAATAAAAGTTTGCGTTTACATAATTTATGTGTGTGCACTATGTATATATTATTTTATATATATAAATACACACACATGCATGTATATATATACAAAAAAAATCATGTATATACTTTAAATATAAATATTTATATATAATATATATAATAATATAAATATTTTATATATAAATAATATTTTTTTCTTAAATATATACATGCATGTGTGTGTGTATATATACATATATATATATATATATATATATATATATATATATTAGGCCGGGAAAAGATTAATAGCGATTAATTGCATTCAAAATAAAAGTTTGTGTTTACATAATATATATGTGTGTAGTGTGTATAATTATTTTATATATATAAATACACACACATGCATGTAAACATTTAAGAAATATTTGCATGTATATACTTTATATATATTTATACAAAATTAATATTATACATAAATATAAATATTTGATATATTAATAACACATTTTTCTTAAATATATACATGCATATATGTGTATTTATATATACAAAATAATTATACACACTACACACACATATATTATGGAAACACAAACTTTTATTTTGGATTGCGATTAATCGAATTAATCTTTTCCCAGCCCATATATATATATATATATATATATATATATATATATATATATATATATATATATATATATATATATATATATATATATATATATATATATATATATATATATATATATATACATACATACAAAAAAATTATACACAGTACACCCACATATATTATGTAAACACAAACTTTTATTTCGGATATAGTAATTAGGGTCAAATAATATAGTCAAATGATTAATTGCAATTAGTGAATGATTTACTTTTTTGACCCTATAAAATTAGGGAGAATCTTAAATGAATCAAAAATGAGAAATGTATTTAGACTCCTGAGCTATGAAAGAGCAACCTGTGTACAATGCGTTTCACATGCGTTCGATTTGCATCCTGTAGGGGAAAAATGAATGTTAATGAAGACTTTTTATCTTTTGCTTGTTAGTTATTGTTTTTTAAAATACATTTTCATGTATTACATGTATACTTTATTACAGTGAAAACAAAATAGTGTAATGATTTGCAGAAAAATCTAACATCTAAAATCAAATTAGCTCCTTATTTAACGTCTTTAATGTCAGAGCTGTCTAGTTTTGTCCCTTCTATGTTTTATTCCTGATTTATTTTTTAATTAATATTTTATGGAATATTTTATTGTGCATGGGTTGCTCTTTTAATAGGAGTCTTAATGGGGAAAATGTCCTTAATTTTCATGAAAACAACGGAAAAAAGGGAATATTTCTGAAACCGCCTTCATGTCCTTTAGGCAAAATATCTATTTTTTTATTTTTTATAGTGAATTGAGATCTGGGTGTTTCTTTTTTAATGAGATTTACCCATTAACTCTCTCGAGCTATGAAAAGAGCAACCTTTGAACAATAAAGTCTTCCTTGCATAAGTGTGTGAAGATGTTGTAATGGAAGATGAGAGGAAAATCTGATGAGGACAGAAACTGTGAAGGAGGAGAAAAGATTATTTCCCCTGCGCTGACATGCCGTTTTTGTGTTCATGTGTGTGTAGAGTTTCAAACTCAACGTGGACAGTCACAGCGCTCTGAAAGACGGTCTCCTGGAGGAGGGACGGCAGCTCCTGGAACTCATCACCTCCCACAAATCAGGTACAGTTCTGCCGAGCCACACATTTATTATTAATGTTTGTATTAACATAGTGACCTTCAGAATTTATAAATCCTCAAGTAACCGCTTCTGAACCGCCGAGCGCAAGCCTTTTCACATACATTACAAATGGCGCACGGCCCGCTGAATTGAGTTCTGGGATAAAGCGGAGAGGCAGGTGCTGCGGCCAGCCGAGCACTTCCAAAGCCGTATATGAAGAGAGCGGGAATTAGGAACAGCAAGTTGAGGAGTCAGAGGCCATTGCAGACACTCGTTCCTCTACAATATCTGTGATTATTCGGTGCTCGGCAAATGCACAAATCCACTCAGCTGACCTCCCTGCTGGTATGTCTCGTCTCCACTGGGTAAAGCCGGCTACCATTAAATATGCAGATGGTTCTCGGAGGCAGGAGCGGTTCCTTATAATGCCCTGACAGTCCTGTCCTGCGGTGCCACAGCATGACAACAGCTCCCTGCCTACACAAACATGCACTCTCGCACCTTTACTATAACCCAACCTTCCGATAGGGATCTTCCTTAAAGGGGCCAGTCTATACATTTTTCCTCCTTTGGATCTTTAGGACAAGAAATGTGTAATTAGGAAAGTAAATAGTAAACATTTTGATTTTAAAGGGACCATATTATACAGTTCTTACATTATCGTTCAAGTTTAGAGTCATTTAGAGTTTAGAGTGCATTTATTTGATCAAAAATACAGTAAAACAGTAATACTGTGTGTGAAGGATTGTAATTAAAAATGTCTTTAGTGTTACATAATCCTTCAGAAATCATTCTAATATGCTGATTTGGTGCTCAAGAAACTTTTCTTTATCTTCTTATGGCAAAAAGAAATAGTGCTGTCAAATCTAATAAAGAAATTGTGGCAACAGATTTACAAGCAATAATATTAATTAAATTTAACAAATTAGAATTAAGTAATGATTAATCAAATTAATGCCTTAAAAGTTAACCATTTCAAATGAATAAAAACTTACAACAACAACAAAATATATATATTGGAGTCACCATTATGGTGATCAGTATTTGTTTTAGGTTTGTTTTAATATGACGGTTTTCTCCTTCAGTGATTCTGCTTGATAAACATCAGGTGTCTTCAATGTTAGCAATATAAAATAAAGAGTTCTTAATTAATCCTTGACGTCTGTCTGTCTGTCAGTGAGATATTTTTGTTAATTTTTTTTGTGTAAACTTTACAAATTTTTAATGGTTAACTTTTAAGGAATAATTTGATTATTGTTACTCAATTCTAATTTGTTAAATTTAATTAATAATATTGCTTGTAATCTGTTGCCACAATTTTGTTGATTAGATAAAGCATATTTATTTTTACAATGCATCTTAACAAACCAGTTTTTGTTGATATTATATACTTTATTTAATACAAACTTTTGTTAATGCGATTAATCACGATTAACTGATGTGACAGCACTTTGAAAAACGTTGTGCTGCTTATTATTTTTGTGGAAATCATGCTAATTTTGTTTAGGAATCTTTATGAATAGAAAGTTTAAAAGAACTGCATTTATTTGAAATAGAATTCGAATAAATGTAATATTATAACTGTCTTACGTATATTAATGTATATATATTATTATAATTATATAATTATATATTAAATGTCTTTACTTCAATATACATTAATCTCTTGCTTGTTAAAAATATTATTATTAGTAGTATTTTTTAACTTATCTAACCTCAAACTTTTAAATGGTAGTGTAAGTGTAAATTAATGAATGTTTTGTTATATGCCATACATTGCTACTTCCATATTTTGGGTTATTTGAAGGCGAAATTCAGTGTGACACAACATTTTGAGATCACATTGAAAATCTTTTTGGATTTTAGGATCTTGAGAAACCAAATTAAACTCAATATATATATATATGTAGTGTATGTATGTATGTATATATATATATATATATATATATATGACACTCATTTACATGCACTCATTTACAAGCATTCGATTAGTGACATATACTGTATATATATATATATATATGTGTGTCACTAATCGAATGCTTGTAAATGAGTGTCATTGATCATATGACTTTTTGAACGTGAGGTTAGATTTTCTTCCATTAAAGCTCAAGATGCTCTTTGGATCATTCTCAAATCATACTAGAAGAACATCAGGTTTTGATTTCACCTTCTGTGCTGCTGTCATTTAAGCAAAAGATGACAAACTAAAGACTTTCATGAAATAATGTACATTTTCAAGTTCATTTTTACACTTAAATTGTAATGCTGATTTAATTATTAATGAAAATGTTTGAATTTAATTAGAAAATATGTAAAATATAAACTTTTTTGTTTCTCATTTTGTGTCTACATAGCAGACACTCATAGTACGTACTCATTTCAAAAGAGCAAGAAAATTCTTGTTTTCCCCTTTAATTTCAGCTCTGTGATTAGGAGCAAATCTCCTATCAACTTCCCACCTTGACCATTATTGTCTCGTATCTTAGCAACTCAGCAGACGGGCATCACTCCACAGGTACGAGTCGCAGCTTCCATCACAGAACGCCGTCGGCTGCGACGATAGGCCTGATCCAGGCACAATGCGGGGTCACACTCCAGAAGCCCGACTTCCGCCTCGACCGTATTTACTCTTAATTTATGCTTTTTAATTACTTTGAACAAATAGGGTTTGCAGACGGAGATGCTGATTATGGCCGGTGAAGACGCAGCGGACACATGATAGATTTTGAATATAAAAGCATGCCATAATACTGAGAGATTAACTGAACTCTCGAGTCCTCATCAGATGCAAAAACACACTCGTGGTCTGGCTCGGGTCACCACCATCAAGTGGCGTGAAATTCAAACGCCTTGTTTTTTTAGGCCTTGTATCAAACGCCCACCATCTGTTGATTAGCAGAGAGGAAGATATTATCATTTAACTTGTTCAATATTTTATTTTTTACCAGAGGTTGGTTTTAATGATTTAGATGATGGTGGTGATTATGATAATGCCATGAGCATTATTATTAGTGATGTGTTTGAGTTTAAGAGGGAAAAAGAAAGCGAAAGTGCGTCTGTTGGATCATTAAGGGGCGAGTCGTGATAAATGGTTAAATCACAGCACATTAAAGGCTCATTAAAAACAACTGTAGGGGGATGTGTGTGTGGGACGGTGCCGGCTGGACGGCAGGAACATCGCACTGTAGGGTTTAAGTGGGTGTTCTGCCCATTGGCTGACATTAGCGGTGTGCATATATGCCTGGAACAGGCTGTATTCAGAATGGTATACTAGCAAACTGCATAATGTGCTGTGTTTACTGCATATTACTACTTAAAATGGCATGAAACAGTGTGCATTAAAGGAGTAGTTCACTTTAAAAAAAAACTTTTGCTGATAATTTACTCACCCCCATGTCATCCAAGATATCCATGTCATTCTTTCTTCAGTCGAAAGAAATTAAGGTTTTTGATGAAAACATTCCAGGATTTTCTCCATATAATGGACTTTACTGGTGACCAAACGGTTCAAGGTCCAAAAGACAGTTTCAGTGCAAACTGTTCAAAGGGCTTTAAACGATTCCAGACGATGATCAAGCCAAACGATCGCTCATTTAAAAAAAAAAAAATAATAACAAAGTTTAAGTTTTATAAACTCAGATGCGCGTTCGTGACTCTCCTGTTCGAACTCGTTCATCAAAATGAACAAATCTTTATCCGAGTCGAATTCGTTCATTTCGTTCGTTGAATCAACCAAATGACACGAAAAAAGATTTTATAAAACTGTCTTTTGGACCTTGAATCGTTTGGTTCCCATTGAAGTCCATTATATGGAGAAAATCCTGGAATGTTTTCATCAAAAACCTTAATTTCTTTTCGCTGAAGAAAGAAAGACATGGACATCTTGGATGACATGGGGTGAGTAAATTATCAGCAAAAGTTGTTTTTTTTAAAGTGAACTACTCCTTTAAGATTTGCATTGTTGTCAGATGATCTCAATACGTTTTTCATTGAGTAGCATCCAGTTATCATCTCCCAAATGAATTTTTAAACCCAACTTTGTATGGAAATATCTTTACCCATTAAGATATTTATAAAATAAATGCTGTTCTTTTTAACTTTCTTTTCATCAAAGAATCATTTGTTTCCACAAAAATATTAATCAGCACAACTGTTTTTTCACATTGATATTAATCAGAAATTGAGCAAATCAGCACATTAGAATGATTTCTGAAGGATCATGAGACACTGAAGACTGGAGTAATGATGCTGAAAATACAGCTTTGCATCACAGGATTAAATTACAGTTTAAAATATATTCAAATATTATATTCAATCAAAATGTTACTGTTTTGCTGAATTTTTGAACTTTGAACGTTGGTGCACATATGTATGTTTATAGATAGTAGGACGGCAAGTGATAAGAGACCATGGTTACAATGTTTTTTATCCATATCCAATATTCTTAATCTTATATTCTTATTAGTTAAGGCACAACATGAAGTGCAGTGGTACCTTTTTTTAGATGGTTTAATTTATGTATATAAATATATTTTTTTGGTTTTGAATTTCAGAATAAATGAATCAGAATAAGCTAGTCTTTTGCCAGATGATACAGTTGGCAGTGTTGTGCCAGTTCATACTTAAAAAGAACTAGCTCAAAGTTCAGTTCACACAGATTATAATGAACTAGTTCACGTTCATAGTTCATTTTTTTAAAAAATGAACTAAGTTCACATATCTAAAAATGAACTAGTACACGTTCATTTGTTAAATTCTTTAGGCCACTATCTTACTCAATAGAACCTCTTTACCATCCATTACCAGCTGCAAATCACTGCCACTCCAAAACTAATCAAAATTATTGTACCAATAAACAAGAGACAATTATTATAGCCAGGAGAAAATAATGTATTACCCCTTAAATAATGTGTAATCATGATATGTAGCAATTGGAAATAAGGTGCAATCAGGGTATACTGTATGTTCAGTGAATTTTATTTAGCCAGCATGAACCAAATTACCCAGGACTTTAAAAAGGTATATTTAGGTTCATGGGAAAAGATCAGTCTACTGACAAAAATCCAGCATATTCTGAACGGCAGTAACTATGTAAACCAGACCAAAGTAGTCATGTCCTGTAATGTCATATTAGCTTGGGCTTACCCTGCTCAATGTGCAATATTCAACCAACACATTTTCACACCTTCAAAAGGAAGTAAACAGTGAGTAAACGATGAAAATGCCATTTACATTGATTATAATAAAACAATCTTCCTGATTATATTTGTCTAAAGAAAATGAACAGCTACCCGCTGAAAAACTTAACTTACTACGTACAGTAGGCACTCTGATTCCATGTATGGGGCATTTAATATTCATATGACACACAAACATAAGTAGATAAGACCTGTTTAGTTCAAAAGATCACTTGTTGTGGAAAAGCGCAGATCATAAGTGATGATACGAGCAGCGCACGGCCAGATCTACCTCGCGCGCGCGCGCCAAGTATGCACACTATTGCAACTCCCCTGCCTTCACGACACGTTATCCGTACTATGAATACTTCGACCTCGTCTAACATACCCCAGAGGTGATAATAGACAAGGTCTCTACAACAATACTGTCGGGGGTTGGATTCGGCGACTCAAAACGGGAGTTGGAGGTAAAACCTGACTTTTCAAATGAGCGTGAACGTGAACTGCGCGTGCTGCTCGTTCATTCCGGACAGAGTGAGCGACGCTCTCGTTCGCGTTCATGGTATGAAAAGTGATTCGTTCAGTTCAGCGTTCGGCGAAAATATGAACAAGTTCAGTGAACGTCGTTCATTAACGCGTTCATGCACAACACTGACAGTTGGTGTGATAAAGTGTTGCAGTGTGCAAAAAAGGGGCTGATATCAGCTCCAGTTTATTTATCACTCAAAAAATAGAAGCAAATAGAAGGTCAAACTCATTGAATTGTGGTATGCTTTTTCACACAGTGCGCATTGGGATAAAAAAAATGCATACTTTGCATAGTATACATACTATTATTCATTCAAAAAGGATTAGTAGCATGCCATTTTGAATATACACAATGTGTTAATAATTAAGATCTTTGTTCATTTGCAAACAGTTTATAGATTTTCATGGTTGTACTGTATATTACTTCAATATTTTTTATCTATTTTACTGCTGTTTTTATTATTTAATAGTTTTCATTTGTATTTAGATGATGCTTAAATGAAATGACCATTTAGATGGAATTTAGAGGAACAGACCTTTAGTTAAATCAGAGACTATATAAATAGAGACATGCCACTTTCTCAATCCTTAATACAACTATATAGGAAATACCCGAAAAAAACCCCAAAGATGACGGTTGTATCCACATGCTCCTCCCCTCCTGCTGGAAAGCCAATCGTCTGCTTTTAACAGTCAAGATGTACAACTTTCATTTTATTTTTTTTAAACCACGCATAAACATTCTCTTAAAAAACCAACATGTACATACATGTTGTTCACATATTATGGTAGCCCATTGAATTTACACCTTTGCCATTAACATGTTTAGAAATATCCTAAAAAAGCACAAATGTCAGTGCATGTCAAAACATCCCAAGGACCTCAAATACACCTTGGTCTCCAGGGGGTTAAGCCTATCGTCTGGTTCCACTCGACGCATGCGCACAGTTGAACTTTGCGACAGTGGAAAATATGTTACTGTTTGAAAAGGCGGCAGTTTTGATATGTGTTAGTTGTGTAATTATTCAGACATCCCAAGTCTCCCGGAAGTTCCGGGAGTGTCCCGTACCCTGATAACCACAATTTCAGTTAAAATCTTCCGGAATCTACAGTGAGCGAGCAGTATAGCGCGCACGACAGAGAGCAAGAGAACCCTTGCACATGCAAAAGTATAACCTGTGGTGAAAAAGGCGTTTACACCTTATTTTGGGCTAAAGTCATCAAACTTTTTCAGCAATTTTTATCATATTTTATTTCTGTTTCTATACAAGCAGTTTTTATGTCCCGGTGACCAGTGAAAGTGCAGTTCTGAGTCTCTGCCCATTCATTTAGATAGAAGCCTGGTCTTGTTAGTCCGAAATAGCTGCCCAGAGGTGTTGCCAAGATGGCGGCCGAGTGGCATGACTTGCCTAATGCCTCGTTTCCACTGAGCGGTACGGTACGGTACGGTTCGGTACGCATTTATTTGCGTTTCCACTGTCAAAAGTTGTGAATGGTACCAAAAAGCCGAACCTGTACCGTACCACTATTTTGGGTACCCTTTCGTTGGGGTACCTAGCACAGTGAAAGGGTACTAAAAGGTGGAGCTAGACTCACTGCAGAACGGTGATTGGTGGACAGAGTATCGTCACTCGGGCGTGCTAAGGGCATTAGAAGCATACAGTTGAAATATAATTCTACTGTTATTGTGTCACGAAATGTAGTTTTAAGAGTTTTTCAGGCGAGAAAGTAGTTTTTTAAAGCTCAAATCTGTGGTTTATTTATAGATTTATGATAATTTGACTGAGATCCATTTCAAGCGATCACCGGACGCTCACGCTCGTGTCCCCCGCCTGGAACAGCCTTTCATCGGCTAGTCATCCTGACGTTTGCCGCTGACTCGGACATCTCTGTAGTGGTTAAACATGAGATATAGTTCGTCTTGTATAAACCTAACAGGTGATCTTTGGTCTCGTGAATCTATAATTCGTTCCCTGGCCAATAGCTTTGGGAGAAGGCTCCGTGAAGTTTCCTATCTTTGAGCGCTGAATTTGTATATTTGACTGACTGAATTGTTTCTTTATGTTATTTAAGCTTTACTGATAATCTGTTGTTTATTGCAACATTTGTACCAATACGATATGCAATACATTACATATTGCCTGGAATATGTTTAATATTTTTACATTTAAACGAAAAGAGGCAGGGTTGTGTTTTATATTTAGTTTTGTTATAAATATAACGTTACATACATGCAGTGAATATAATCAATAGGCTATGCGTTGCCTGAACCACATTTGTGTGCTTTATCAATGTTTAAAATATATTGAAATGAAATCGAAAAGAAGCAGAGTGGTGTTTTATAACATATTTCGTTTTATTATTGTCTAAAATGTACATACAGAGATAACCGGAGTCGCAGAGAACCCAGAGCGAGCTGAGTGCTGCGTTAAGAACGCGCTGTTCTATTAGCAGGGATCATTCTCCTGAGTCGGACTTTGCGATGGCTACTTGGTATTGAGAAACGCCTAATGCCAGCACTTGTTTCTAGTGACAAACATGCTGAGAAGCAAGAACAAGATCTGCTGTCATCCATTGTTGTTTACTATGTCGCTTTCTTCACGCGAAAATGACGTCGATCGCTTCTTTCCAGCAAACACCACGCCTATCAAGTAAGGGTACTGTTGGCGGTGGAAACGCAAGCCTGATCATGGTGTACCCGACCCGTACTGTACCGTACCGTACCCCTCAGTGGAAACGAGGCATAAAATGACTTTGGTTAAGTTGACAATCACCTCTTTTTCAGGTTTGAACATATAGAGGCTTTGGATTTCAGACCCACTACACCATTGCATTTATAATGTGTGCATTGAGCTTTAGAAGCCATTCACACAGAACGCCTTTTTGAATTCCACTGCGTTGCTTTCCCATAGTTTTTCCATGTAAACATGCACTAGAGTAGGCAGGAGTTGTGCTTGCGTCTCGTGTCTTGTGCACCATCTTGTGCATGATATGGCATTCTAAAAACACGGAACTCAAGTTGCAAGAACTTCTAAAAAAGGCCTCTCAAGACCATGCGTTTTTTTCTTTCCACTGACCCATGTTTCACGTTTTTAACCACAAAATGCCGTTCTGTGTGACAGTATCTCTTTATGTGTGCTCACAGGGCTGCGGGACATGCTCCATATGATATCCCACCAGTGGCAGGAGCTCCAGAGACAGATCCGCCGTCAGCACAGCTGGATGCTGCGCACACTGGATGCCATCAAAACCCACATCCTGTCCAGCGAGAGGGACGAGGAAGAGCGGGAAACTCTGCAGTCATCACGGCAGCCCCAAGGTACAGCCAAACGTGACACCGTCAAGCCGTAACAGCCCCGTATCCCGAGCCTGAGTCGTTCCATCTGTCTCAGTTCCTTTCTGGTAGCCCGTGGCCATGCTCTGCTCGATCAGCAAAATAAACAAACAGGGCCAAGCTCCGCTGCTGAGGAGCGCCGCGTATTTCCATAAGAAACGGCTCAGAGGAAAGGCTCTGCAGGGAGACATTCCTTTCAGGGAGGAAACAGGGGAGGGGACACGCCATTGGCGTGATGCGAATGAGAATTTTCTGTCCGTAAATGAGCATGAGACGTTTCATAGCTCCCACAAACACACACAATTATGCTTTAGAGGCAATGCGCTAGACTCAATTTATACTTCACACTTAATGTGTAATTGCAGACATAGTTATTTAGGAGACCAATTTCTCATTGTTTAATTGTCAATTGTGATTGGGTAATTGCACTCCAATTAGGTGGCGTGTTTGTGTGCCGGGCCCTGAGAGCGAGGCCTGGCGGAAACCGAGAGGCATGTTTGTGTTTCTGTGTGGCGTGTGTGTGAACAGCAGCTTTAGGAACAGCGTGATCTCAGTTGGATTTCCCCCGGGAGCGTCGGCATCGCCAGGGCGCAATCTCCCTTTCTCCTCTGCTCCGTAATCTCTTCTGCTTCATCTGCGGAAAACAGGAACGCCAGGGCCTAATATTTCTCTCTCTGTTGCTCTTTCTTCTGTCTTTTCCCCTTCTCCTTTAACTGCTCAGATGGTCCGTGGTGATGGACTAGCATATTATTAAGATACTACTTTTTCTATTTCAGCAGGATACATTAGTATGAATAAAACACTTCTGCATTTACCAAAGGTGCAATATGAACCAGAATTAGAACTTATCTATTTTCACTCTTTGATTATTTGCAAAATGTTTACAAAAATTTTACACAAAAGTGGATTAAATATGCAAAATAATCCATGGCAGTGCTTAAAATGGAATACTACTATGTGCAGAGTATTTGCTGTACAAATCTAAAATCTGGCCAGGCCAAGTTTTCTGAAGAGATTTGATCGCTTTATATAATGAACAGATTGAATTTAGGCTTTTATTCACATAAAAACATTCATCAACACACTCATTAGATATGGTAAACGGCTCAGAGCGTTTGCTTGACGTACGAGAACCAATGAGGTTCATGTTGTGTTATGCAGCAAGTTTGAGCTTTCGCAAGAACCAATGAGGTTCATTCTTGTTACGCAGCATGTTTGAGCTTTTGCAAGAACCAATGAGGTTTATTCTTGTTACGCAGCATGTTTGAGCTTTTGCAAGAACCAATGAGGTTTATTCTTGTTACGCAGCATGTTTGAGCTTCAGCAAGAACCAATGAGGTTCATTCTCATGTGTTACGCAGCATGTTTGAGCTTTTGCAAGAACCAATGAGGTTCATTCTTGTTATGCAGCATGTTTGAGCTTTTGCAAGAACCAATGAGGTTCATTCTCATGTGTTACGCAGCACGTTTGAGCTTTTGCAAGAACCAATGAGGTTCATTCTCATGTGTTATGCAGCACGTTTGAGCTTTTGCAAGAACCAATGAGGTTCATTCTTGTTACGTAGCATGTTGAGCTTGCAAGAACCAGTGAGGTTCATTCTTGTTACGCAGCATGTTTGAGCTTTTGCAAGAACCAATGAGGTTCATTCTCATGTGTTACGCAGCATGTTTGAGCTTTTGCAAGAACCAATGAGGTTCATTCTCATGTGTTATGCAGCACTGTTTGAGCTTTTGCAAGAACCAATGAGGTTCATTCTTGTGTTATGCAGCATGTTTGAGCTTTTGCAAGAACCAATGAGGTTCATTCTTGTGTTACGCAGCATGTTTGAGCTTTTGCAAGAACCAATGAGGTTCATTCTCATGTGTTATGCAGCACGTTTGAGCTTTTGCAAGAACCAATGAGGTTCATTCTCTGTGTTACGCAGCATGTTTGAGCTTTTGCAAGAACCAATGAGGTTCATTCTTGTAGGGCTGTCAACTTTAGTCGTTTAGTCGACTAATCAGTCAATGCCGTCTTGGTCGACTGACATTCTTATTGGTTTTTTTTATTATTTTTATTTTATTTATTTTTTTTACCAATAGAAATACATTTTCAATGATTTACTCCTTTATATTTATTCCTTTATAAAGCAGTTATTTATAACTGTATTCTAAATATAATTAGCCTATGTTTTATTTCCAACTTTAAATGCTTTAATTTAGGCTATTTTTTGTAACTGCGCCACAGTTTAGCGCACACACATAACACACTCGGGAACCGCACCTGTGGCTGGCTGCGCTGCTGCTCGCGCTCAGTAAGGGATGTACCGGTCAGGTAGTTTTGCTGTATTCATTCAGTTCACGCTACTTGTTTAGTCGACAAAATGTCCAAGAAATCTAAATCTTTTGTCTGGCTAAATCTTTGTGGAGGTAGGCGACCGCGATCGCGTTGCTCCATTATGAGCGCACACATCGCGTGCCTACATTTGAAATAGAACTTGAGCGCGCAAAAGACGTGAGCTGCCCTTTTAACGGCTTTATCATGCTGACTCAATAGATTATGTTTTCTAAATACGTTTTTGTTTTTATTTGTACACTTGACGCATTTGAAAATAGCCTAAATAATGTAACAAACTCCTTACACCACAGCCTTTTTCAGATTGATTTTAAGGATATTTTGTTTTTTTGTGTGTTGTTTTAAAACACCTAGATGGCTAGATCAGCTGGGCAAAAGTTAACCCATAGCTTTGTAAGTAAAGAAGAATACAGCCTGTATAAACGAGAGCTTTTGTTAAGATTTTTCATTATGTGGCAGATCAGTTATATTTTTTTGTAGCGTTTTGGTGTAATCAGGTGCGCAATTGTGACCTAGGACAGAGCTCCTCACTTTTTGCAGTTAAAAAAATCACTTAATTTTCAAAGAATTGTACTAATTATTGTAGTTTTATTTATTTTTGATGTTTTTTCGTTGTTGTTTTATAAATGCTCTATGACAATTGTTTAAAAAATGTTCAATCAAAACATCCGATTTTTTTGTCGACTAATCGTTGCGCAGGACAAGACCTTGGTCGACTGAGGATTTCTTTGGTTGACTACAGCCCTACATTCTTGTGTTACGCAGCACGTTTGAGCTTTTTGCAAGAACCAATGAGGTTCATTCTTGTTATGCAGCATGTTTGAGCTTTTGCAAGAACCAATGAGGTTTATTCTCTTGTTTACGCAGCATGTTTGAGCTTTTGCAAGAACCAATGAGGTTCATTCTTGTTCACGCAGCATGTTTGAGCTTTCGCAAGAACCAATGAGGTTCATTCTTGTGTTACGCAGCACGTTCTGAGCTTTTGCAAGAACCAATGAGGTTCATTCTTGTTACGCAGCATGTTTGAGCTTTCGCAAGAACCAATGAGGTTCATTCTTGTGTTACGCAGCACTGTTTGAGCTTTTGCAAGAACCAATGAGGTTCATTCTTGTTATGCAGCATGTTTGAGCTTTTGCTAGAACCAATGAGGTTCATTCTTGTGTTACGCAGCACGTTTGAGCTTTCGCAAGAACCAATGAGGTTCATTCTTGTTACGCAGCATGTTTGAGCTTTCGCAACAACCAATGAGGTTCATTCTTGTTATGCAGCATGTTTGAGCTTTTGCAAGAACCAATGAGGTTCATTCTCATGTGTTACGCAGCATGTTTGAGCTTTTGCAAGAACCAATGAGGTTCATTCTCATGTGTTACGCAGCATGTTTGAGCTTTCGCAAGAACCAATGAGGTTCATTCTTGTTACACAGCATGTTTGAGCTTCGCAAGAACCAATGAGGTTCATTCTTGTTACACAGCATGTTTGAGCTTTCGCAAGAACCAATGAGGTTCATTCTTGTTACGCAGCATGTTTGAGCTTTCGCAAGAACCAATGAGGTTCATTCTCATGTGTTACGCAGCATGTTTGAGCTTCGCAAGAACCAATGAGGTTCATTCTTGTTACACAGCATGTTTGAGCTTCGCAAGAACCAATGAGGTTCATTCTTGTTACACAGCATGTTTGAGCTTTCGCAAGAACCAATGAGGTTCATTCTTGTTACGCAGCATGTTTGAGCTTTTGCAAGAACCAATGAGGTTCATTCTTGTGTTACGCAGCATGTTTGAGCTTTTGCAAGAACCAATGAGGTTCATTCTTGTGTTACGCAGCACGTTTGAGCTTTTGCAAGAACCAATGAGGTTCATTCTTGTGTTACGCAGCATGTTTGAGCTTTTGCAAGAACCAATGAGGTTCATTCTTGTGTCACGCAGCATGTTTGAGCTTTTGCAAGAACCAATGAGGTTCATTCTTGTTCACGCAGCATGTTTGAGCTTTTGCAAGAACCAATGAGGTTCATTCTTGTTACGCAGCACGTTTGAGCTTTTGCAAGAACCAATGAGGTTCATTCTCATGTGTTATGCAGCATGTTTGAGCTTTCGCAAGAACCAATGAGGTTCATTCTTGTTCACGCAGCATGTTTGAGCTTTTGCAAGAACCAATGAGGTTCATTCTTGTTACGCAGCACGTTTGAGCTTTTGCAAGAACCAATGAGGTTCATTCTCATGTGTTACGCAGCATGTTTGAGCTTCTGCAAGAACCAATGAGGTTCATTCTTGTTTACGCAGCACGTTTGAGCTTTTGCAAGAACCAATGAGGTTCATTCTCATGTGTTACGCAGCATGTTTGAGCTTCAGCAAGAACCAATGAGCTTAATTCTCATGTGTTACGCAGCATGTTTGAGCTTTTGCAAAAAAAATAAAATAAATTCATAGAAGGTCAAGTTGAGCTCATTGCATTGTGGGATGCAGTATTCCATGCAGTGTGCCTTGGCTGTTCACTGACCATTTGGGCAAATTTTGCATTTCATTAAATGCATACAGAATACTTATAGTCTGCATAATACTTTCTTTCAGAAAACAGTAGGTGGGATTCTGAACAAACTTAATGTGAACAGGCCCTACTTGTCTCTAGTTTGTGGGCACCGACATAAATAATCGGGGTGCTTTTAAATTGTTTTGTTGCAATTAGAAATCACCACAATCAGTGTGATCAGTCAGCGTTGACAGCCATTAGCCGCTTGGTTACAGCGAATTAAGAGAGAGAGGGGTGAGTGATTCATTATCTGAGAGCTGTTAATGATGATCGGATGCATTGCCTAATTAGAGACAGGCCACAGGATTGTGGGAAGGTCACACAAGGAGCCACAAATCTCTCTCTGTCTGAATCAGGGCGGATCCTCTAGGTCGAGTGCAGGTGTTGTGAATATAGATCTATGTGGGTCTTGTGGGATCTTGAGCCTAGATCAAACCATACAGTATGTGTCTTACGTCTGATCACTGGTGTTGATTTCAACATGTCCACCCTTCAGTTACGTTGATGTTCTAACTAATGGAATTTTTGTGCATGCTACTGTTTAAATGTTTGGGGTCAGTACGATTGTTTTATTATTTTTTATTATGCGTTTATTCAGCAAGGTTGCATTAAATTGATAAAAAGTGATCGTAAAGATATTTTGTTTTAAAAGATTTGTATTTATATTTCAAATAAATGCTGTTCTTTTTTTGTAAACCCGTTGCCTTAAAATTATTAAGTAGGCCTAAATAAACGTAATGCTTAATTGAAAAAATTAAGTTAAGCTTTAAGTTTATTTACTTAAAAAAATTGAGGAAACCCATTGCCTTAAATGTATTAAGTTAAGTCAACTGATCACTTTTTACAGTGTGGTTTCCACAGAAATATTAAGTAGGACAACATTGTTTTCAATCTTGATAATAATAAATGTTTCTTGAGCAGCAAATCGGCATATCAGAATGATTTCTGAAGGATCATGTGACCCTGAAGACTGGAGTAATGATGTTGATAAATCAGCTTTGCATCACAGGAATAAATTACATTTTAATTGTAATAATAATTCACAATATTTACTGTTTGGTCAGGATATATATTGCTTTATAAAAAGTATTGAAAATAATCCAAAATATTCCTTTAAACCTGAACTTTAATGTAAACTAAAGTTCAGGTTTAAAGGAATATTTTGGATTATTTTCAATAATGTTTATTTATAGACCTGATGTGATTTACGTTTCTTACACTAACATAGTATAATTGCATCAGACAAAGTTTGTGTATAACTTTACTGAAGGGTATGCGTGCTTTCACGCAGGTCAAATACTCAAACAAATGCTTTAAAGAGCCTGTCTCAGGTCACCACATGGCCCATAGATTCATCTTAATGGAGGATCAGGGAATTCATATCACTTTCAGATCCCTGTTTCACTGACTAAACAATATTTGGAAACTGCTGTCAAGGCGCTCTTTTCAATGACAAGCCCCCCTCTTTGCTATTAATTCCTAATGCTTCACTACAACAGGTGTCGTTTGCGGTCATTAATTTGCTTTGGTTAAAAAACGGCTCACAAATGAGCAATGCTTGCCGTCAGAGGAGTAATATATACCGCCTTACCCAGACACTAAGTCTGTCCCTAGAATGCCATTAAGGTGTGTACAAAGCAGGCCACATCTCTCTCGACAGCCATAACGGTTTGTTATTATAGCTGCAAACATATGTTCGCATCCACGTCTTGCCGTCGCATTGTGTCGTCTGAATTATTTTCTCAAGACCATAAAGTTTTAACATGGCTGGATGCTGGTCAAATGGCAATCCTGAGGGAATCCTGTCTAATTTAGTTATTCGCCTCTAATTAAACTGTAGGGGGAACATCACATAGACAAAAGTGTGGAGAGAGGCAATCATTAACAGCATGAAGCAGCAACAATCCACTCTCAATTGCATGTTTCTTAGAAGAGAAAATTGTCACGCTCAAACCCGCCAGTCTCTCTGCTAGACGGAGACATTCTTTCATATCTGCACTAACATATACTACATGTGACTTTGATTAAATCGGCTAAATGTCACAAGTCACGAGGAAGGATAGATGGCTTCATATGTCCTACATATGTGTTGGGATTCATGGGTAATATTTGATACGTGTTGACCAGGTGTGTGCAGTGAAGAGTTGTTTCGCACCATCATATTCACTGTGGGAATTCTCTGATCCGATGTCAGGCTGTGACACATCTTCGTTCTTTTCTTAGTGAGATTTATCCACCTATAGAAAGGGATTGCATCCATTCGCTGCCTATTACGTTCACTCAAATCAAATATGTGAGCACTAAACCCTGCTTTACCCGTATAGACGCCTACCATCCAGTTTTTTTAGATTAGGCAGAATGTCAAAGACCAGCGGGATTGTGAATGTAAATAAATGCGGTGGTGTTGTTTAACAGCAGTGTGAAATGATGTACTGTTTTCCATTTTAATGCAGCAACTGTTCTAAGGTTAGTGGATGACTTTCTAGAGCATTTAAGCTGTGACCCATTTAAAGGAGTAGTTCACTTTTGAAAAACCTTTGCTGATAATTTACTCACCCCCATGTCATCCAAGATGTCCATGTCTTTCTTTCTTCAGTCGAAAAGAAATTAAGGTTTTTGATGAAAACATTCCAGCATTTTCTCCATATAATGGACTTCAGTGGGAACCAAACAGTTCAAGGTCCAAAAGACAGTTTCAGTGCAAACTGTTTAAAGGGTTAAGTTCGCCCATTTAAGACATGAAGTTGTATGCAATCCTTATCAGCACTATAGTGTATATACACTGACCCACTCTGTTGTCACCCCCTGGTCAGAGTTCTGACCGCTGGAAGTTTTTGAATGAAGTAATCCCGGCTACTTTCCGGGGCCACAAAACTGTGCGTTTTTACGTGAAAAAATGATTTGCATTTCAGAGCTTGATTAATTTAACACACAAAAAACAAGCCGGTCAAAATTCATACATCAGTTTTAATGCGGCACTATTTTCCTTCCGTTTCTATCAATCCGCGCTGCGCAACGTCAACAGTGCGCACGTGACGATCAGCTGTTCCATAGTGTTTACACAATCGATCGACAACAAGGTAAAAAATATTAAATTAACAATGGTGCTAACTTGTAAATTCCAAGGCTGTGACAACAAGGATGTACCGGGATCACCGTTCAGATTCGTTTTCCTGTTTCTAATATGACTATAGACAGCTTTGGCTGGTTGCCATCGGCTACTCTGCGGGAGCTAAATTATCTCGAATAAAGGATTTTCGTGTGTGTAGTGCTCACTTCAGCGAAGACGATTACATCTCCAACCAAGGAGGAAAAGGAAAAAAATGATTTTAAAGAGTTTTGCTGTACCAGTACCACGGGTAAGCTCTATTTACTAACTTTATGATCCCATGTCTAAACTATACGGTAAACAAGCTGATGTAATATCTAATTGTATTATTGTCCACTCAGTATAATAATAGTAATGCAGTCAGATAGACTATTATATAGCCAACTAGTCAAGACAACGTTAAATTAATAAATAAATAACTACAAAGCAACATGAGCGATCACACTTACTCTGCCGTCATCTGACCGTCAAGTCCAGCTGGTTTGGGTCGCTTTTTCCAATTTATTTTAGGTATGTAGAAGAACGTCTCGATCTTAGGACACCTGCATTTAGCATTGCAGGGAAAACGTCATTGGATGTAATGCAGACTCCTCGTCAATCGATAGGTTTTGCATCTGTGGCATGATGAGTTCCCATTCGTGGCAGCAATAGCTTTCAACCTCTGTTGGCATAACTTGACAATTGGAACAAGTGCACCATCATTTGTCGTTTATCCTGGCTCTTGCTACAGCTGTGGGCCCAGCATCAACTTGGACAACTTCATTTCTGTCCTCTCGCTCTCTCTCTTCCCGTTCTTTCTCCATCTGCTGAAGTTCGGCATCGGTATACTCCGGTTCATAAAGGTATCCCTTTGTCGTTGAGTTAAAATTACTTTCATCATCTGATCCGTCTGACATTGTGCTAAAATTAGTTTCATCATCTGAAGTTTCGTAGTCAGACATGTTGTCAGCTAGTGGCGCTATCAACAGCTAATCGTCACGTGCACACTGTTGACATTGACAGCAGCGCGGATTGATAGAAACGGAACGAAAATAGTGCCGCATTAAAACTCAGGTATGAATTTTGACCGGCGTGTTAAATTAATCAAGCTTTGAAATGCAAATCATATTTTCACGTAAAAACGCACAGTTTTGTGGCCCCGGAAAGTAGCCGGGATTACTTCATTCAAAAACTTCCAGCGGTCAGAACTCTGACCAGGGGGGTGACAACAGAGTGGGTCAGTGTGTATACACTATAGTGCTGATAAGGATTGCATACAACTTCATGTCTTAAATGGGCGAACTAACCCTTTAAAGGGCTTTAAACGATTCCAGACGATGAATAAGGGTCTTATCAAGCGAAACGATCACTCATTTAATGAATTAATAACAAAGTTTAAGTTTTATAAGCTCAAATGCTCGCCTTGCTCTGGTCTGTGACCATAGACTGTAAAAAAAGATGGACGACGCCCCTTCGTTCTTTTCCATCAGAGAGAACTGAAGCCGCCAGTGTCTCGATATGACGCTGACATTTTGGGACCTGAGTCTGCACACTTGCGTGTTTTCAGTCATGCGCAGTCGTGAGCAGGAAGTAGAGCCGCGAAATCAAGGCTGCGCCCTCATTCGTGCTGAATCAAACGCAATCACACGCCCCGCACTTTCATTAAGTGCCCTCTGTCTGCTTCGTTCCTCTCCAATGATGTCTGATGATTGCAGAACCTCGTTAAAATAAGGTAAATACAACTACTAGCCACAGAGTCAACATTATGAAAAAAGTCTGCTGGTGCTTCAGTGACTACCTCGCACAGAGAACCTGTCAATCACAGCTTTCAATCATGACGTCAGAGCACCATTTTTATCATCACATAACTAACTAAAAACAAACTTATTTTAAAAACTTTTAAAAAATTTTTTTACAAAATTTATCAAAACGATTCCATTTACACCTGGTCAAATAAATGTGTTTTTACAAAACCGATATAAATCCGATCTTCAATTCTCGCGCTATATACAGATTTAATGATGTGCACGTCACCGAAATCAACAGATATGAGCTGCATTTTGATCATCGGCTAATTTCAAAATCAGCAAAGACGGCAATAAGGGAGAGCGGCACCAGTCCTGGTGAGATCAATTCATTTCTTGAATGGTAGTGGTTCTTGAATGGAAAGCGTCTGCGACTGCGACTTAAGCGTTAAGCGTCTGCGACTTACTTTCACTTTGATTTGCGTTTGATTGCGGTGCGTTGGCTTGATGAGTAGGAGTCTCCCGCATATGATAGCGTTCTCCCTGATGGCCGCAAATTAGTTCAAATCTCCCGGAATACGCGCATAACATACATAGCGCGCGGCGCGTGCATGGCAGAGAGGGAGTGAACGAGACCTTGCGAATGTGCCACGCGAAAGCTAGTCCAGCGCTCTCCTATTGTTAATAAGAAGGCGATCTTTCAAGAAAGCGAGAGAAGAAAGGGCCGTTTCACCTGGTCACTTCAGAAGTATATATATATATATTATTTAAATATATATGAAAGCAATATTCGAATAGTAACTTTAGCATTCGAATAGTATTGATTTTTTTTAAATATTCGAATTATATTCGAATTTTGAGAATTCGTTTCAACAGCCCTACAATGCATATATAATACAAATTTAATCGAACTCTTGAGTTGATCCAAGTTCAGTTTACTTTAAAGAACCCCTATCATACCATTTGAAATGTTCCTATTTTTGTTTTAGGAGTTCCCAAAAACAGTTTAACATGCATGCAAGGATAAAAAACACTTTATTTGTCTTATAATATGCATTTATTTTTAACTGATTTGCTCAACGATTCCCAAATGATTCGTACAATGACTCATTTTTCCAAACCACTCCTTTGCGTGATGCTAATCGGCGGTGATTGGTCAGATGACAGACCCAGTCAGTTATTGTTTGTTAGCATAACGCATAAACACTGATAAAGCACTGCAGTACTACAAGACGCTCTATTCTTTATGACAACTCCAATAACAGTGACAAACATTTCACATATTTAAAAAAAAAATTGACATTGGAGACCGAGAAGCTGCGCTGAGCGTAACTTCACACACACGCACACACACATAATTATTGCGCCTTCCCTCCTCACGCCCGACGCTACAAAACCGTTAACCCATAAAAGCAACAATTATTAATAATACTCACAGGTTGTGATTTATAGGAGGAAGCTGATCCATATACACTGGATACTGAGCCCTCCTTCAGGAACAACTGCTTGCGAATCCACATTTGAATTCATTTATGTTTTTGAACAATTCGTAATTAAAATGATGAGAACACAATCATGTTATACTGTTGTGTTCTCGTTGCAAATATGAACTCTAACCACAGATTCTTCACATGCTCGTCCCTGGTAAATGAAAACAAAGTGGCTGAACTATCTTTGCATTGTAGAACACAGCGTCTTCTCGACATGATGCTATGATGAAGTATTTGAATGTGTAGACTTCAAGTTTACACTTCCGTCTGCATGCAGTAACTGGGCGGGGCCAATATGTCTGTACGTCACGATGTAACTGCTAATGACTCGTTTTCAAAAACAATTCGTTTCATAGACTCTGAGTCGACTCTCACTTTGAAAGACAATAACTTTATATACGGTGCACTTTCAGATAAATCTTTGCAGGATGTTTTCATTCCCTTAGAGCTAAAGTCCACACTACATGAACAGTCATTTTCAAAAATCCATGATAGGGGCTCTTTAATAAAGGGGTTGGAGTTCACTTGGACTTTGCGAAGCTCTCTCAGACACCTTAAACGAAGCAAGTAAACGCCCTGAAAGTCCCGTCCCTGATTAGACCATGTTATTTCTCACTAGCCAGTCTAATCCTGTAACTAACCTTGTAAAAATCGCCCTGGGGTTAACAACTGAGCCACGGTGCTCTAACATTTACTCATATTTTTTTGGGGTCAGAATTTCCACACGCATCCTCTTTACCGGTTTATCGACTTGTTGGGGACCACCTCCTCCATGGCCCGAAGAGTTTGCAGTATCTGCGCCCGTCCCTCTCGCAGCGGCCGGGCAGAGTGAAGTCCCTGCCAGCTGTCTGTGGCATATTCCTGCACTGTTATATGTATGTATGTATAAGGCAGGCAGGACTCTTATCGGAGACTCCTTAGAGACAGCTTGTCTGCCCCGGGGCGGTTATTTCACCCCTTGCTCTGCGCTGAGCGCGACACACTGAGGAGGAGGAGGAGGGGGAGAGGGAGGGCCAGGTTCGTTCGCTGGCATATGTTAAAAGCAGCCATGCCACTCTACGCCACCCAGCCATGCATATGGAGCAGTCTTAGGTATATCAAAGTCCCCATGCTTAAAAAGTGACCCGGGGTTATTTCTGGGGAAAATGAAATTACAGGAGGTGGCAGCCGAAGTTTTGGAGGAGAGCAGGCCCGGCCACCTCTGTGTTATAGACTTTAAAAGTAGAGTTCACTCCAAATTTGATGTTAGTTAAGAAATTGGGAATTCAAATTGGACTTCTTAAGGTTTGATGTATGTTTAGCCGCACTGTGATAGAGTTATAAGTTTGACATGCTGCAAATTTAGACGGGAAGGGAAGTTTGGGTCAAGAAGTCTTCATTTTCGTTCTTTGAGTATTTATGGTTCATCCTGTTATATATGCAATACATCCATACATACACCCAAACAACTGCATATTTTACTTAGAAAACATAGTTCATCTTTATAAAGTTACAGGGCTCGACATTAAGGCTTGTCCGCTTGTCCGGGACAAGTGGATTTTTTGTAGGACAAGTAGAAGATAAAATTGGTTGTCCGAACCGGACAAGTTAAATGTCAAACAAAATAAAATGCCATGTTACTTCACGTTATGTGCCACTTGTTCCGTCTATTTTACAGATGTAATTTTGCCGATTTGAAATGAACACATTTTTCGCGCTGCCTGTGAATGTCCTGAATGTGACTCACAGAAAGACGCGCGCCAGTATAATGCGCATGCACAGACCGCGTGCCAGAAGTTCTCTTTCGTGCTTGAACAAACATCAACAACACACACAATTAAGCCAAAATGTAATTTGTCGAGATATCTTCATAAAATAAGAGCAGTCTTATGACATAAAGAGTTGTGACTCGTGAGAGAATGAGGCGCGTGTGAGATCCGCGTCTCTGTCCACAGCGGCTGCTCTTAAAGGGCCAGCTACCAATAAAGCGTTCTGTCAGTAAAGTTAACGAAAGAACAAAGGGAACAGAGAAAATTACTCACTGCTCTTGACTAAAGAACTTGTGTAGCTTTAATAAGGAGTAGTCTATATATAATTTAATTTATGCAGTGCAGACTGTTTAATAACTTTATTCAATTTCTACTGTCCTACTTGTTAGACAGTTCATTTTATTCAAATTCAAAATGTCCTACTTGTTAGACAGTTCATTTTTATACAGACATCAATGGCTTATTAATCATTATAGGTGTTATCAATCATTTAGTTGTTATTGCTAATTTCATAATTATCACTAATCTGTGTGTGCATTTGGTTTAGAACCAAACAAGTTGATTCATGAATCCATTTGTTTATTATATCACAATCGCATATAACAACCGCAATATTGACCTCAATAATCGCAATATGACATTTTCCCCTAATCGTGCAGCCCTAGATAAAATTATAAATCTTTACACGGACAAGTGACTTTTGTGCATCGACAAGTGAAACATAAATTTACTTGTATATTTTGTTTAGTTGATTACTTACAATATCCCAAATGTTTCCAACTATTTGTAAATCGTGCAAATAGGAAACGGGGCGTGTGAGCAGGGGTGAGGAGTCGCCAGTCAATGACGTCATATTCGCGTTACCCCCGGTTTCCGCCAGCTTTGACCTCGTTCTGCCATAGTAACCATGGCGACAGATGTGGACAACTGGGTCGGTTATGCCAGTTATGCGTGCTCATCAGCGTGAGCGTCCCCAGCAGGGTTTTGTTCAAACATTATGGACCATAGCAAGCAGACTTTGAGACAAAAAGAGGTCTAAAATGAAGATCAACATCTTTCGAGATGCCGAGAGCTCCACGTCCGAGACTAACTTTAAGTGTTGCATGTTACTTGACCAAACAGGTGATCAAATCAATGTATATAAAACTAATCAACTAAATATGTTATACAGTTCAACATGATGAAAATTTAGAGTATAATCTGTATGTTATTTTCTAATGTTAATTTAGCTTAACATTAGAACAACCTTACTAACAACATTCAACACAGTCAAATGCCGTTTAGTGTGATAGTGAAACTGTTAGAGCAAGTGAAGTAGCGCTGTATTACCTCAAGTTGAATTCCTCTAATAAACTGACCTGTGTGAGTAATTCAGCGTGTAGTTCGGTAGAATTAAATGTCCTTATTCTTTTATATCCGCGGATTCACGTTGCGTGTGGCGCTGGTATACGTCTAGCAATCGCGCCCTGCTTCATACGACAGTCATGTTAAAAACATCACTGTATTCACTCATCCATAAAAGATACATCAGCTTGACGACAAGATCCATAATTATGCTTAATGCGGAATATACGTCATCAATATACGCCTTTGTTATTGTAAGAGGTTAGCGACCCTGGTGGCGAAACGATCTTGCATATTGTAGCTTTAAACAAATCAAAAGACAACAACGAGATCTTACATAAGCTTTCTATTTCAAATAAATGCTGTGCTTTTGAACTTTCTATTCATCCAATAATCAAATAATAATTATGTTTAATCCTGGTTTCCACAAAAATATTAAGCAGCACAAGTGTTTTCAACTTTGATAATAATCAGAAATGTTTCTTGAGCAGCAAATCATCATATCAGAATGATTTCTGAAGGATCATATGACACCGAACTGGAGTAATGATGCTGAAAATTCAGAAAAAAATTACATTATAAAATACACTCACCGGCCACTTTATTAGGTACCCCATGCTAGTAACGGGTTGGACCCCCTTTTGCCTTCAGAACTGCCTCAATTCTTCGTGGCATAGATTCAACAAGGTGCTGGAAGCATTCCTCAGGGAGTTTGGTCCATATTGACATGATGGCATCACACAGTTGCCCAGATTTGTCGGCTGCACATCCATGATGTGAATCTCCCGTTCTGACCCTACCATCCGAATGTCGCAGCAGAAATCGAGACTCATCAGACCAGGCAACGTTTTTCCAATCTTCTATTGTCCAATTTCGATGAGCTTGTGCAAATTGTAGCCTCAGTTTCCTGTTCTTAGCTGAAAGGAGTGGCACCCGGTGTGGTCTTCTGCTGCTGTAGCCCATCTGCCTCAAAGTTCTGACGTACTGTGCGTTCAGAGATGCTCTTCTGCCCACCTTGGTTGTAACGGGTGGTTATTTGAGTCACTGTTGCCCTTCTATCAGCTCGAACCAGTCTGGCCATTTTCCTCTGACCTCTGGCATCAACAAGGCATTTCCGCCCACAGAACTGCCGCTCACTGGATGTTTTTTCTTTTTCGGACCATTCTCTGTAAACCCTAGAGATGGTTGTGCGTGAAAATCCCAGTAGATTAGCAGTTTCTGAAATACTCAGACCAGCCCTTCTGGCACCAACAATCATGCCACGTTCAAAGTCACTCAAATCACCTTTCTTCCCCATACTGATGCTCAGTTTGAACTGCAGGAGATTGTCTTGACCATGTCTACATGCCTAAATGCACTGAGTTGCCGCCATGTGATTGGCTGCTTAGAAATTAAGTGTTAACGAGCAGTTGGACAGGTGTACCTAATAAAGTGGCCGGTGAGTGTATATTCTAATAGAGAACACTTATTTTGAACCGTAATAATATATTTCACAGTGCTACTGTTTTGCTTTAGTGAGCATAAGGCCCCGTTTACACGAGAACGATTCCGGGTGAAAACGTAAAAATATTTTTATCGGATGTGCCTTTCGTTTACACGGCGACGGCGTTTGAGGCTTAAAAACGGCAAAAAAGTGAAACCACCCTCCAGAGTGGAAATCTTAAAACGCTCCACCGTCGCGTTTCCATGTAAATGGTAAAACGCAAAAGTCTGCTTGACAGTGAAGGTTGTACGCAGGCGCGCGGGCTTGGTGTTGTTATAGTATGCACTCCTAGCCACCTGGAGTGCATACTACATTGAATTTCACACACTTTTGCGTCACCATTTGCACGCGAATTTCCCACACAAAACGCTCGTCTAAACGCAGAATAAAAAGTGATGACGCAACGCCACTTTTGCGTTTTCTCTTCAGAATCGTTTCCGTGTAAACATAGCCTAAGAGACTTTCTTAGTCGCTAATCCTTAAGGATGCGCAACAATACTAGAGAAGGTTCCTTTAGCAAACAGCAATAATATAATATAAAAAAATGAAACTGAAACATGTTTGCAAATCCATTCCAGACTCATGAGAGCTTCTTTAATATAACTTCCGTTAATTTTGAAAGACTTAATATTCATCCAACCCCTCCCAACCACCAGTTTATAAGTTCTACATTAGAAATGAAAAATAATCAAGGACCCAAATAGGTAGTCATTTATTCCAGGTCTCTCTGCTTATATTAGCATGCAAAAGCACTCGAGCTGTAATTCATAAAGTGACTTAAAATTGACATACCTCTTTAAGTGTTTTTTTTTCTCTCTCGCTTTCTTTTGCTAGCGGCAGTTTGACAATTGAAATGAATGTTTTATGAAAAAATAAATAGTGCCTAGTTTTTGCAGACAGTTTCAAATATTTAATCACACAAATGATATGAATTAATATGCAGACAAGGTTTAATTCATATTAATTTTTTTCTTCCAAATGAGATGTACGAGCAACGTGTTTTGCAATGAATATTGTTAGCATGACTTGAATAAGTGGCTATGTGAAATGTGCACTTCATAACTGCCTTTGCCTTCGCATCCATTCTTTCCTGTGTCTTTTTCCAGTCGTCCTAATTTCAGAGTTCACCAGGAGATGCACTGGAATATTGTAATTTCTATTTTTTTTTTATGAAGGATGCATGGAGACATAAGAATTTTCCAATCAGCCGTAGACATGTTTAAAGTCGTAAACCCCCGGCCTATGCTGAAAAACTCCTCTTGTGTGACTTAATTCGTTTTTTTTTCTCCCTATATCCCTTGTCCTTTGGCTATATATCGTGCC
Source organism: Hybognathus amarus (assembly GCA_030378365.1). Taxonomy (NCBI): domain Eukaryota; kingdom Metazoa; phylum Chordata; class Actinopteri; order Cypriniformes; family Leuciscidae; genus Hybognathus; species Hybognathus amarus. The sequence continues at coordinate 53,871 of JAQIUQ010003676.1, read as the reverse complement.
TGAGAAAGTCTGGAATATAAACCAGATTGTATGTTTTTTTTTTCATTTGTATTCTGCATTCTGCACTCGGCAATCGGATCAAAGATTATCCAACTTGCTTGCGAAATAAAGCAACAAGGATCACTTTAGGCTGTAATTATTGGAATCAAAGAGCTTTTCCTGAAGAAAGCACAATGCAGAGGGATGGTACTGTCATTTCCTGCGCAGTCTCGAATGGCACGACTGTAGATGTTTAGTCAACTCTGTCAATCGAAATCAGATTAAGACTGATCTGATAAACGTGCTGTGATATTTTGATGTAGCTCTTGAAATGCGTTTGATTTTTTTTCCCTTTAAAGGGATAGTTCACTTTGAAATGAATTTTTGGTATGTTTTAGCTTACCTCAAGGGCATCCAAGATGTAGGTGTCTTTGTTTCCGCAGTATTTTCAATTTTGATATTTTTAGGTCAAACCGTTCTTGTCTGTCACTCATATAATGGAGGTCTATGGTCACCACCTCAAAGAGCATGCACAGAGAAGTCCAGATTAAACATGATTTAATGGCTCATAGGACACATTGATGGCCTAAGACACAAAACGAGACGGTTATTTATATCTTTTTAACCTCTTGTAACCACAGCCACAAAGCGCCCGCGCCCTCAGATCAGCTTGGATGCGGCTGTGATCACAAGAGGTAAAAACGATATAAATACTGTTCATTTCTCAAACAAACCGCTCGTTTCATGTCTTAGGCCATCAATGTGTACTTACATTTACGAGTCATTAAATCATGTTTAATTTGGACTTCTCTGTGCATGCTCTTTGAGGTGGACCCCATAGACCTTCATTATATGACTGACAGACAAGAGCGGTTTGACCTAAAAATATCAAAATTGAAAATACTGCGGAAACAAAGACACCTACATCTTGGATGCCCTTGAGGTAAGCTAAAACATACCAAAAATTGTATTTCAAAGTGAACTATCCATTTTAATACACAGTTAAAAACTTTTTAAAAAGGAGAGTTTCACAGTGATGCCATAGAAGAACCAAAGAACCTTTCAAAATCTTTACTAAAAAGTAAAAGGGTCCTGCCGATACCGATACAAATATTTTAGGGTTTCAAAATCCAATATTCCGATATATTGGCCGATATTTTTTTATTTAAATTTTTTTTCAGAAACGCGCAACAAAACATTAACATATTTTCCTAACATTAGTTATTTTTAATTATTTATGAGTTTTAACAAAAATAATATGATAATGCATTTTAAAAGAAACTTTCTTTTTATTGTCACAACAGAACCGACTGATGATGGTGGCATTAGCTAGTTTTGTGGTTCGCTAGTCTATGATGAGCCATAATTTAGCAATGATGACGTCATACAGCAAATTGTAAAACATACATTTTCAGTGTAACAGGCCAAGGAGAGATGATACGTCTCATTGCTATAACTGTCACGGGCTAGTAAAGAAATACTTCAGTCACATTGTCAAAAGTTAAAAGGACAGTCAGTCAACTACACTGTAACAACGTAACGTAATTATTACTAAATAATTCCGAGACTGATGGGGATGTTCTTTTAATTGTTATTCAAGCAATGTATGTCTCGTGACACACTCGACGAGTGTTGCCAACAGGGACGGTGTAGAGTGCCCTCTTGTGGACACTATCAACTCATGACATGGTTCAAGCGTGTTTCGTCCGTTTTTATTTTGTTATTTTTGAAATATTCATTTATCGGCCATTATAACTGCCGATACCGATATTTTGGAAAATGCCTAATATCGGCCGATAATCTGAGTACTGCCGATATATCGGTCTGGCTCTACTTTTTATCTATGGTTCTATGAAGACATTTAAACCTCCTTTAAACCTTTCCAACACAAAAGGGTTTTTTCATTGTGAAAAAAGGTTCTTCAGATTATTAGAATGTTTTTTTATTTTTTTACACCAAGTTCGTTCATAGCAACACTGCAAAAAATGTAATCGTTATTTTTAATGTTTTTGCATAAACATTTAGCTAAATGCTCACAGTCTGATCTATATGGGACTGAAAGTCTAGAATGAGCTTGATTTTGATCTACAGGACATCGACCGAGAAACATGTTGGAAAAATGGACATTAATAATTGCATGACTCTTTATTCTCATCCTCTCTCTCTCTCTCTCTCTCTCTCTCTCTCTCTCTCTCTCTCTCTCTCTCTCAGAAGCGAGCTCTTAGCCTTCAGTCACTGCGGAATAATTGTCAATGAATATTTAACAAGCATTCAGTAGGACGGATAGGCATCTGAGAGGCATCAGACGCGCTCTCTGTATTATTAATATTGGAAATGCTATAGAGCACACTGTAGTCAGTGGAGCAGAGTGCATACTGGATTAGCAACTGAAAATGATACAAATGTGAATAAACTAACTCCACCACCAGTCCAACGTCTGCTTGCTTGCTGCAGAAAACAAGTTTGAGTCAAATTTCTTATTTCATACTGGGGTGAATGTCACAGGACCTGTCAGGAACATGTCCGGACCACATTTTATCCTGAAACCGTAAAGAAAGGAACAGCAATTCCTATTTTCTATAAAAAAAATGCAAAAATTAAGTTTTATATAATATAATATATAAATAATATAAATTTTTTTTGATTTTGGAATGAAAATCGATATTATTATATTTGAATATTTGATTTTGTACTGAAATTGTCAAACATAATATAAAAATATAATATCTGATTATGCTATTTTTTTAATTGCTTTTGATTTTGGGATGTAAAAAAAGTAGTTCCTAATTTTAAGTATGTAATTTTTATGCTAAATATAATTTTGTTTATATGTTGGAACAAACTTAAAAGTTGAAGTATAAGCATCTTTTTCTGCATGCAAAATATAAATTAATTTCTTCTTTAGATTTTTGGGGTGACTATTTATAAATATTTATACATTATTTTCTTTATGCAAAATATTTATTTTTATTTAGTTATTTTTATTTTTATTTTATCTAAGTAAGTGATTGTATGCAAAACATCATTTTGTGTGTATTTAGGAACATTTCACCCTAAAATGAAAAAAAGCTAATTTTTATTTTCAAAATATATATTTTTTTCTTTTGATTTTGTAAAAATGTATGTAAGCTGGACATGGTTTTATAAAATCATCCCACAGAGATGCACTGATTTTAATATTTGGAAATGTTTTTAAAGTTCTCGCAGGATTTGAAACCCTTTTTTTTCAATTTGACATGTTCTGCCTTTTTTTCTTTGTCTAAATCAGTAATGCTTATGGCCGATCTGGTAAACATAAACCTGTCGGCCATGCGATGAAATGCGGTGTGGTGGAATTACCTTATCACGAGCGCACATTTAAGCATGCCTCTCAGGTGAGATGCACAAAAACACATCCCATCATTTTCTCAGTCCTCGATGACTGTCAGAAGAACCTCATGTTCTCCGCTCTCTCTGCTTCCCCTGTCTTGAAGTGATATAAAATTCTAATGTCTGCCCTCTGGATCTCTTTCTCCTGAAATCTGGCCAAAGCACTGAAGGTATGCGAGCTCAGTGACATGCATGAGAAGGAAAACAGGAAGATGAGGTGAAGGCAGGAAGCCTCACTCATGAAATATATTCGGGTGATAGGGGAAAAAAAGAAAGATGAAATAAAATGGCCTTACTTTGGTATTTGTATGTATATTTTATAGTTGTAGCATACTGCTACAAGCGCTTTGTTCTGTGCATTTGGATGCATTGATGAGCCATAATGATTTCCGTCAGCTTTTACGACAGGCTGTGGCAGATGCTCAGACTTGTAAAATGTTATATTACCCAGAAATCAGAATTGGTGCCCATACTAGTCTGTGTATGCTCTTAAAATTAAAGGTTCTTAGGTTCTTATCAAAAAAACATTTACACTTAAAGGTAGGGTAGGCAATTTCGGAGAGGCTAGCAATAGCAAGCTAGCTTTGAACGCATATGATCCCACTCTCCCTTCAGAGCGTCTCCAAAGCCAAACCTTCAAAACACATGAACGCTCACAGCAGGGAGCAAACAAAAGCGCCACGAGAGAACTACCTCATGTCTCAATTTCAAAGCACATAACATTTCATTAATTCTTTTTAATATTTAGACCACTTCTATTATTTATTGCTATCAGGAGAGTTTCAACCAGTATTAACAAAAAGTGTTTCTGAAAAACTTAGCCTACCTATTGCTTTAATTGTTCTTTAGATCAAAAATAATCTTGCTGTCACTTTAAAGGTTGTATTTGGTTTCTTGGTTCTTTATGCTTAGTTACATTATCATCTTTCTTTACTGTGTAGTGTTGCTGTTTGAGCATGAAAAAGGTCTGCAAAGTTACAAAGTCAATTCAAAGTGAGTTCGGGCCATTGCACACTGAGTCCGAAATTTTCATATGCGTTTTTCGTGTTCGTCAGCCTACAAATTCGTCACGCACAGAAATTTGCACACTGAGTACGATGCGTATTTATTAAACCTTTGCAGGAAATAACGCAGTCGCATATGTGCAATGATGTACGGAACGAGCTTCAGCCGGCCCTGAATTGTCAAAAAACCTCTCAAAATGCTGGCTGTGGATGCGAAAAACGCAGAAAAACGAACTCGATCTCGAATTTTTTTATGACGGACGAAAGTTTCGGAGGCGGTGCGCAAGCGTGATTGACATAACGTGAGGTCGATTTTTTTTTTTTGTTTTTTTTTTTTTTTTTTTTTTTACGTGCGAAAATTTCGAATGCGAAATTTTGGACTCGGAGTGCAATGGCAACTTCCTGAAAGCGTCGATTGTAGTCTTGAGTTTTCTTCTAGGAACAAACCCGTATTTCTCAATTAAATAATTCCAGTGCAGGGCATATGTAAAAAAGGATCAAGTTTTTCACTAGTGTTTTGAAACTGGTTATAGTAGGGGACTGTGACATTTCCAAAAACGGAGCTCGAAGCGGTTGACCAATCACAACACACTGGTTCAACCGACCAATCAGAGCACATTGTTCATTTCAGAAGGAGGGACTTCATAGAAACCGGCGTTACTGAAAGATTGTTTTACATTGGTGCTGCAACAAAATTTGTATGTATACTGGTGAAACTTGAAAAAAATAAAAATAAAACCATACAAAGGTTCATTTATTTCAGTAATTCAACTTAAAAGGTGAAACTAATATATTATATAGACTCATGACGTGCAAAGTGAGATATTTCAAGCCTTTATTTGTTATAATTGTGATGATTATGGCTTACAGCTTATGAAAACCTATGGTTCTATATTCTAAGTGTTCAACTTTCACCTTTGTGTATATATATATTAGGGCTGTCAGTTAAGCGGTTATTAACAGCGTTAATGCGAAACCCATTTTAGCAGTGTCAAATTTTTATCGCGTGATTAACAGTCTTTTGTTCTAGCAAACTTTGTAGTGTTTTTTCACATGCTTTTGCAACAGGACGCGGCATGCGTGGGCGCAGTAATATTGTGAAATATTTTGACAATTTAAAATGACTTTTTTATGTTAATATATATTAAAATGTAATTTATTCCTCTGGAAAAAAAGCTGAATTTTCAGCATCATTACTCCAGTCTTCAGTGTCACATGATCCTTCACAAATCACTCTAATATGATGATTTTATGCTCCAAAAACGTGTATGATTATTATCCATGTTGAAAACAGTTTTTTACATTTTTATTTCAGGATTCTTTGATGAATAGAAAGTTCAAAAGAACAGCTTTTATCTGAAATGGAAAGCTTTTGTTACATTAAACACTACCCTTTAAAAAGTTTGGGGTCAGTAAGAATTTGTATTTTATTTTTGGGGGAAATAAATAAGAAATCAATACTTCTATTCATCAAGGATGAGTTACATTGATCAAAAAGTTACAGTAAAGACATTTATAATGTTAGAAAAGATTCTAATTAAATAAATGCTGTTCTTTGAACTTTCTATTCATCGAAGAATCCTGAAAATAGAAATGTTAAAAACTGTTTTCAACATGGATAATAATCATACATGTTTTTGGAGCATAAAATCATCATATTAGAGTGATTTGTGAAGGATCATGTGACACTGAAGACTGGAGTAATGATGCTGAAAATTCAGCTTTTTTTCAGGAGGAATAAATTACATTTAACATAATATATTAACATAAAAAAGTCATTTTAAATTGTCATAATATTTCACAATATTACTGTGTTTTGTGTATTTTTATAAAAAAATTGCAGCCTTAGTAGCAGAAGAACTTTACTTTAAAAACATTAAAAATCTTACCGACCTCCACCTCTCGACGGTGTGTATATATGCATATATATATATATATATATATATATATATATATATATATATATATATATATATATATATATATATATATATATATATATATATATATATATATATATATATATATATATATATATATATATATACTCAAATTTATGTTTTAGATATCTACTTGTGAGTACAAGAAAATAATTTTGCTGATATTGTTCACGTGTGCCACTTGGCAAATGTGAAGCACCACAACAGGGACACATATAGATCTTCATACTTTGACAACAGGTGAAGCGTCACATTCTGACTGAAACAAACTGCTTCCTCCAAGACACAGCGCATGTCTCGTGTGGCCTTGGTTTGAAGCTGCCCATGAGACACGGACTGACAGATTGATTGAAAAGTGTTTAAATATGCTTGAGCTTTTGAGTATCAAAGGTCAAATGCAAGTTTTAGAAGGTTTTTCATTGAGACTTAAAGTCCCCTAAAGAAAGTCAAAACAAAAAGGCTTATTTTCATCCTTTATTTAAGGAATATTTGTACAGCTTTTAATGTTAAATAATGTTTCCATGTTAATGTTTAATGATGTTTCAAAACCACTTTTTTTTTTTTTTTTTGCGTGGACCAGAATTGTTTATCAACAACAAACTGTCATTATTTATCAGTTCATTAGAGACTTTTATATCAGAAGCATATTTTTAGTGCTTAAAAAGTCTCTTAGGTTTGGGCTCATGGGTGCAAAAGACTATTCTTATTATTACTCTGAAAGTTTTGCACAATTTTTAGCATCACTTTAGAATTATAAAACACTTAATTTTTTACTTTGACCTCACTATGCTGTATTTTTAATTCAGTGATTGGCGTCAGAGTTGAAAAAATCATTTAAATTTTTTTATTTTAACTTAAGTTAAAAGAGTCAAGAAAGAGTTCAAAATAAGTTGATGTCACTAGTTTGTGACTGTAAATAGAAGGTCAAGTCAAATGCATTGAATCGTGGGATAAGTTTTGCTTGTGTGAAAGTCATAATTTGCACACTGACTTCAAGCACAATTATTATGTAGGCTATTGGTACATATACAATATCATAAGTCTGTAAGCGGCATCTTAGTTATATTTAAGATGAAACGGGACACCAATTGTATTGTGTTAGATGGGATGAACAAGACGAGAGAGCGCATTTACTAGAAAATGGAATTTCACTTTTGTGTTACTTCAGATCGTCTTTTATTATACAAAAGTTTTAAAGTGATGCTCAAAATCGTGGAAAACAATCACAGAACAACAATTTACGGAAGGTCCAGCGTTGAATGCATCACATTTTATTTGTTTATATAAAACTGCCCTCACAGATAATAACTGGGACATTTTCACTCATCAGAAATGCACGCTTATCATTTCCAAGTCGGATCCTATTCCGTTGTTTCCTCTTTCTTTTCCGAACCCGATGGAATCCATTACTGCATTGTGGCAGTTACAAATGCCGGGCTTTCTCCAAACACAGAGAGGCTTGTCTGCGGGATTACTTTTGATTTATGCTCCAGCTGTGATATTGTAACTCTGTGCGATAGTGTCCTTGGACGTAAATGTAAGTAAACGGCGGGAAGGGCTTTGTGAAGGCCTCTGTATCAGAGCTCCTCTGTACCTTCATGTTCAGCTCTGCTGCGGTGCAGGCTATCCCCTGGGAACTGTTGCTGATGTGCGTCAGAACTCTGTGATCCTCCAGAGCTGAGTTTTCCCAGTTTCTCCCTGTGTTGTTCAGTACACAGCCGATAAGGTGTGATAGGGCAATGAATTGCTAGGATACCATAGTAGGTTTTTCATTTTTTATTCAAATGTTTTCCTTTTTTATTGATAGTGGTAGTTGGGAGAAGACCAAGGTGTGTATATACACTCTCCGGCCACTTTGTTAGGTACCCCATGCTAGTAACGGGTTGGACCCCCTTTTGCCTTCAGAACTGCCTCAATTTTTCGTGGCATAGATTCAACAAGGTGCTGGAAGCATTCCTCAGGGAGTTTGGTCCATATTGACATGATGGCATCACACAGTTGCCGCAGATTTGTCGGCTGCACATCCATGATGCGATCTTCCCGTCCCACCACATCCCAAAGATGCTCTATTGGATTGAGATCTGGTGACTGTGGAGGCCATTTGAGTACAGCGAACTCATTGTCATGTTCAAGAAACCAGTCTGAGATGATTCCAGCTTTATGACATGGTGCATTATCCTGCTGAAAGTAGCCATCAGAAGTTGGGTACATTGTGGTCATAAAGGGATGGACATGGTCAGCAACAATACTCAGGTAGGCTGTGGCGTTCAACGATGCTCAATTGGTACCAAGGGGCCCAAAGAGTGCCAAGAAAATATTCCCCACACCATGACACCACCACCACCAGCCTGAACCGTTGATACAAGGCAGGATGGATCCATGCTTTCATGTTGTAGACGCCAAATTCTGACCCTACCATCCGAATGTCGCAGCAGAAATCGAGACTCATCAGACCAGGCAACGTTTTGCAATCTTCTATTGTCCAATTTCGATGAGCTTGTGCAAATTGTAGCCTCAGTTTCCTGTTCTTAGCTGAAAGGAGTGGCACCCGGTGTGGTCTTCTGCTGCTGTAGCCCATCTGCCTCAAAGTTCGACGTACTGTGCGTTCAGAGATGCTCTTCTGCCCACCTTGGTTGTAACGGGTGGTTATTTGAGTCACTGTTGCCCTTCTATCAGCTCGAACCAGTCTGGCCATTCTCCTCTGACCTCTGGCATCAACAAGGCATTTCCGCCACAGAACTGCCGCTCACTGGATGTTTTTTTCTTTTTCGGACCATTCTCTGTAAACCCTAGAGATGGTTGTGATTGAAAATCCCAGTAGATTAGCAGTTTCTGAAATACTCAGACCAGCCCTTCTGGCACCAACAATCATGCCACGTTCAAAGTCACTCAAATCACCTTTCTTCCCCATACTGATGCTCGGTTTGAACTCCAGGAGATTGTCTTGACCATGTCTACATGCCTAAATGCACTGAGTTGCCGCCATGTGATTGGCTGCTTAGAAATTAAGTGTTAACGAGCAGTTGGACAGGTGTACCTAATAAAGTGGCCGGTGAGTGTACATCTGAAGTGGTCAAGAAATGGTGCCTGCCAAACTCAAACTTGTATCATGAGAAACACATCAGGAATCATAATCAATACTGGTCTGGAAACAATCTGTAACTTTAAAGTCCCCCTGTGGTGAAAATCAAGCTTTAAATGATGTAATGAGGTGCAGTGTTGGGGAAGTTACTTTTAAAAAGTAGTGTAACACGTTACTTCTTAAAATCTGTTACTTTACTTAGTTACCCCATATGGAAAGTAACTTATTACTTTACTCGTTACTTTTACGCTACTTTTATGTTGCTTGATTTTGGGCAGAACCCAATAGAGAGAATGCATTGACGTCACTTTCCCGCCGGAACAACCCCCCTCGGCCTGACTGAGTGGCAAAAGATCTGCTGCGTGACTGGATTTAATTGCGAAAATGCGACTAAAACGAACCATTTTATCAATTTAAACTAAATGTTGGACTCAATATAGTGTTCCTTACAACTTACTAAAGATCCAGTGATCCATGGATATTGACATGCAGCCAGGAATCGTGTTGCCTGACATTCATGTTTGCCTGATTTCGACACCGGGGAAATAAAAGCAATATAGACCTAAACATAAAGCAAATTTGCCTGTGAAAGCTTTATATAAATACAATATAGGTAGGTCTAAATACGAGTAATCACTTATATCAGTGTTATAGCATATCATTATATCGATCCAGCCATAAAACTTTATAGTTTTTTTTGGTCAGTGTTTATTAAAAAAACATCCAATAATGCAGAATATGCAATGATAAATATTTAATTGATGAGTTGTTAATATATGTAACAATACAAAATATATGGGTATGGTTTTACAGCTAAATTCAGCATATTGACACAAAATGAAAACTGCAAATCCACCTTTCTCTGACTGGAGTCCAGTTGTTTCTGTGAATTGCAGCGATCCATTTGCTCCTCTTTCTATAGCAGTCTGTAAAAATATACCTCCGATTTTTTGTCGAATCTAGTTGTACAGTCAATTGCAAAGCTCTTTCCCACTTTATATGTGTGTGTGTTTGTTTTTCAGGGGCATTCAGCGCTGAAAACAAATACAGCCGCTTCAGTCTTTTTGCCACTCAAAGTAACTCCAGGCACTCCGGCCGACGGTGACCCTTTATATTTGTTCTAAAATGTGTAGGCCTACATAAAGTTCTACTATGTATAATGCCATATATAATGCATAAATGCATAATGCATTTATCAAATTTTTTAATATTTATGAATAAATGCCCGTTAATGGATAAGCATATGCATGGGCGGTGCTAGGGAGGGGCTAGAGAGAAAGCCCCCAATAAAGACCAAAACTCCCCGTTTGCACCCCCAAAATAATTTCTGGAAGCAATTATTTTCAGGCTGTATTCTATGAAGTGCTGAATCCGCATGGTGAAGAGAAAAAATAAAGATGAAAACTTGATCTTGTTATTTCAACATAATAAGGGTACATTCTAATCTGCAAAAAGCCACATTAAGCATTCTTATAATGGTTTTCTCTGGGAGGAAAATGCTTAACGTGTTTTTAATTAAACGCATTGCGTTCATAAAATTTTTTGTACATAGTGTAGCACTATTTATTATGATTTTAGTATCATAATGATTAATAAATGCATACACAATTATTAGTGAACTTGATAAATGTTGCAGATATGTTTTAATATGCACGTAAACAAATACCTTATGGGTGCAAAATTCTGAATTAAATGAATGTGCTGCAATGAATGTTTGTAGCCATTAAATAAGCGCATTTAGTTTCATATTTGTTAAAATAATATAATGGTTTTTTTTTCATCGATGTTGATTATGAAAAGTGAACAGCATGAGTAAGATGAATGCACAATATCGCAGAGACATTGAGTGGGTCAGACATGATTTTGACCACTTTATTAAGTTTGTTTTGAAGAAAGCCTTTCTTTAAAGTGTAATTTCAGTTTTGTATAAATTGTATCTTAATTTTAATTATTTTTTTATCAACCAATTGCTTGGATTTAATAAATAAGAAGCAAATATAGTAGACAGTATAATCATGACATGGAGAGCGCCAACGCGGTCACTTGTCGCGCATGAACTGGAGCGCATCTCATAAATTAACCGAAACTCAGTGTATATATAGAAAGCTTGAAATGTCTTTAAACAAAACAATTCAAAACTCATTGATTATGTAATCAATTATTTGCATTTCTCTCTGTACACCTTCACTAAGAAAGATGACGATCGCTGTTAAATCTGTCAAAAGATGGAGATCGGCTGTCAATATCTGTCCCTGGGAAAAGTAATGTTGCGCCGAATTGAAAAAGGAACTACGTTCGTAACCAAATTTTCAAAAGTCACAGCGTTACACTACTTTTTACCCGAAAAAGTAATTACATTAAAGCCCGTACACACCAGCACGAAATATGCAGCGTGCGTTATTCATCAGCGTTTTTCAACGTGTTTTCTGTGTACACACCCAAGCGTTTTTCACTGACGATGAGCCGAGTGAACATGCAAATTCATTCCCTGACATTAGATGGCGCCCATTTGCCATGTCAATACCACTCCATAACAGTGATCTTTTATCAAGATGTTTGTGGTCCCTGTCGCATTTGTCATATAGTTCTTTATGTTCTAACACCAACGAGACCAGCAGCTCTACATTAATCTTGCCTTGCATCTTCCTCGTCTTATTTCCTCCTGACTGTGTCAGCGACGACGCGTATTTTTTTCTTCACCGTTGCATATGTGTGCTTCGGCAAGAGCCGGTTTCGAAGTTTCAGCGCCCCAAGTTGTGTTTTACTGTCTCTTCAGAAGCTCCAAACATGTGAGCAAAAGCAGCAATATCATTGGCCAAATAGTTTTTGACGGCGTGTAAACTGAAAGAACGAATACCGAGGCGTTTTTTAAAAATGAGTTTCAGCGCATGTGCGTTTTCGGCGTCGAATATGAACACTCACATTGGCGCCCTTTGTTTAGTCACGAGGCGTTAACGCGGGTGGATGACGCGACACGAGAATTCGTCCCAAGTGTGGAACAGGCCTTTACTTAACGCATTACAAAGTAACACTGATCACAACACTGATGGGTGTGGGTTTTTAATATGCTTAAGACAAACCATGTTACAAATGCATACAGTAAGTTGCTGAGTATTTCTCTTGAAAACTGCAGTGAACAGTGAAGTTTGAAATACCGCTGCGTGTTTGTTCAGAGCAACACAAACTACCTTGCAACCAGTCACCCTTTGCAATTAGACAGATGGTTTTCTAATTGCTCTGTCCTGCAGCTTGTTCGCGAACACTGGCCACATATCAAATGTGACAATGTGCCCATGTAATATGAAGTTCCTGCAGAGTGAGTAAGTCACCGGGAGACTGTGAGGAGATTTCTCCTCACAGAAATCTTTAATCACAGGTTTTTGCAGAAACAGTCAGCAGAAGGAAAATGAAACTGTTCATTCCTTCACTACGCTGGTCTTTGCTTCCTTTTTTTGGATTGCTTTCCTGAAGAGGGTCTACACATAAAAACATCTCTAGGGCCCTGTTACATGGAAGACTCAAGGTGAAAACGTAAAAATATTATTACGGAATGCCCTTTAGTTTACACGGTGGCGGTGTTTTTGGAGCGTAAAAACCCAAAAAGTGAAACCACCCTCAAGAGTGGAAATTTTAAACGCTCCACTGCCGCGTTCTCGTGTAAAGGGGTAAAAAGCAAAAGTCTGCTAGACAGTGAGAATGATGTCGCACGCAGGCACACAGACTTGTGTTGTTATGTGGCAATGCTTTACACTCGCCACCTCACCGCCTAGAGTGCATACTACATCAAATTTCACACACTTTGAGTCACCATATACACACGGATTTCCCACCCATAACCTACGTTAAACTCAATTCAATTCAAGTTTATTTGTATAGCGCTTCACAATACATATTGTTTACATAGCAGCTTTACAGAAAGTGCATTACAAAAAGTACATGGAAAAATACATTTAGTTAATCATGTAATATTTAGGGCATAACATATCGCCGGCGTTAGAGTCATCTCTTCACAGGCGTTGAGTCGGTCTCATCGCAGGTGTTCGCGCATCAGCGTCAGCTAATAAATTAGAAAAAACAACACAAATTCTTTCTGGCATACGTTTTTGCTGTGATTTAATTCAAATAAATGTATGAAAAACATGCATAGTCTGCAGTATATTTACAGAGCGGCAACAATGCAAAATTCTCCTAAATTTTCGACGACAGTGATGGACTGATGACGTCTGATTACAGCTCCTTCGTTGATTGGCTCGCGGCAACAAAGCGTCGCATGCAAATCTTCACGCTAAAGTTCAAATTTTCTCTTGCAGGAAGACGGTTCAAGGCAAACCGTACGCCACAATTCAGCGTAATTCGCAATGACACGCAGCGAATGATGCATCTATTCGTGTCTTTGCATTGACTTTGTATGTAATCTACTTGTGCAACGATTCAAATTACGTTCAAGTATGAACACAACATAAAGGGATGCGTCTTTAATCTAGTTCTAAACTGTAACAGCATCTAGCCTAGATCCATGTCGGAAGCTCCAGAGTTTGGAGCTAAGTGCGATAATGCCCTCTCCTACTTTAGTGGACTTTAGAATATCCTCGAAATAACCAGAAGCCTAAATTTCAGTGATCTTAAAGACAAATAGATTGTAAGACAATAGAAAGGTCCATTAAATACACAGGAGCTCTCAACCATTTAGGGCTTTATATGTTCAGTAGTAGTACTTTGTAATTGATACGGAACTGTAATAGGTAACCAATGTAAGAGATGATAAAATCTCTGTTTTTGTTTTTACAGTTAGTGCATTTTGCTTGTTTATTTGAGGATGCAGGACAACCGGCTAATAAAGCATTACAGGAATTATAGCCTTGAGGTCATGAATGCATGAACTAACTTTTCTGCATCAGAAACAGATAGCATGTTACGTAGCTTAGCAAAGTTTCTAAGGTGGAAAACACAGAATAAAAAGTGATAACGCAGCGCCACTTTTGCGTTTTCTCTTCAGATCGTTTCCGTGTAAACATAGCCTTAGACTGCATACTTCAAACCTATGTATATATATTAGGGCTGTGCAAAGATTAATTGCGATTAATCGCATCCAAAATAAAAGTTTGTGTTTACATATATTTGTGTGCGCTGTGTATAATTATTTTTGTATATATAAATACATATGCATGCATGTATATATTTAAGAATTATTTGCACTTAAATTCTGTAAATATATAAAGACATAATCTATATATAAATATAAATATGTTATATATGAATAACACATTTTCTTAAATATATACATGCATGTGTGTGTATTTATATATACAAAATAATTATATACAGCACACACAAATATATTATGTAAACACAAACTTTTATTTTGTCTGCGATTAATCACAATTAATTTTTGCACAGCCCTAATATATATATGGGGGCACATAACTTTTTTGGTCTGGTTCTCAAGGGAGCACCTGGAGATGCTGCTTGGCACTCCTCACACTTTACGCGGCACACTTATCCTACAAGCTGTCATCATCACTTCCTCCCTGACTGTCTTTTTAATTTTATGAACATTAATGACACTGAAAACAGCAGGAATATTAGGCTTCTGTCACTTTAAAACCCGAATGTGCAGGCAAAATATACTGACAAACATCCGGTTCCTTTCTTAACTGTTCACTTGGGACATAGCCAGAGACTACTTGCCAGAGATGGTTCATTTTGACATAATTTTGTGTGTATGTGTCCATTCAAGCGCAAGTAAACATGAAATCAATTCGGTGTTGGGAGTGTTGTCTAAAACGTGCATCTCTCTCTCTCTCTCTCTCTCTCTCTCTCTCTCTGCGTGTGCGTGCTTCGGGTGTGTGCGGCTGTGAGCACATATAACAGCTCACGAGTTCTGATTTTCTTCCACTCTATGCTGGTTAAACTTAGCAGTTAATCCACGGAATCGGCATGCATGCCGAACCTGGTCAGTTGCAGCCCTAGTAATTAATGAACACACTTATCCTCCAGTAAGTAAACGTGTCCCTGTCAGCTGTCATCCTTCAGAAATCATCATAATATGCTGATTTGGTGCTCAATAAACGTTTATTATCAATATAAAAAAAAATTTGCATAATATTTTTGTGAAAACTAGTTTTTTCAGGATTCTTTAATGAATAGAAAGTTTGAAAGAACAGGATTTATTTATTTGAAATAAACATCAAGCATCTTTTGTAACACAAATCCCTTTACTGTCACTTTTGAGCAATTTAGTGCATCTTGACTAAATAAAAGTATTAATTTCTTTTAAAAAATACCATTTCAAATCAATAGTGCATAATTATTTAATTTTTTTTCCACTCAAATCAGTTTGATTGGATTTCTAGCTCACTTTTTTTTTTTTTGTTGTAAAAAATAGTTTTTTGTTGTTGTTTTTCCTAACAGTAATATAATACAAATTCAGTAAAAATACAGAAGTATTCAATGTTTTTGGAGTAGGTTATCCAGGGTTTGCCACTCTAAACAATTGCCATTCATGTCACTCTCTCTAGTTGTCTGGTTCCTCAGTCACTTCCCTTTCTTTTGTAACCTTTTTACAGTCTCTTCTTTCCTCTTTTCCTCTGTTGTCAGCTTTCTACATCTGTTTATGCGTAAGGCAGCCACCTTGAATCTTAAACGCCACTTATCAGCCACACTTTCTCTTCAACAAAAACACTTTTCTATCTATCACACGGCTGACTTTAAATTGCACTTAATTGTTGCGAATTACCCAAAATACCTTGATTACTGATCATTTCCCCAAGCACGTTAACGTTTGCACACTTCCCGTGAAGTAAACAAGTGAGCGTGACTGATTTAATTTTCTTGTTTTAGGAAAAAACTCCTGATTTCATGGGTTACAGTTCAGAAAACTAATTTGATTCTTCGTTGCAACCTTCAAAAATAGAAATATGGACATTTTGGCATTGTTTACCTCACCAGTTATGTTGTTCCAAATTCATAAGACTTCTTTCTTTCCTTCTTTCTGTGGAACACAAAAGGAGACGTACAGGAAAATGCCCTTTTTCATCTTGACAAATTCCAAAAAAAGAAGAAAAAGTCTATGCAACAGCGTTTTGTTAGGTATAGTGGGTCTTTGATTGATTGTCATTGATGCCGAACCTGGTGAGACACATTTTGATGTGCTAATTTGTATTTTTTTGTTTGCTTTGTATCTATTTTGCTCAGTATTCTAACATGTATGATATTAGGTAACTATCATGGGAATATAGTGCATTGACAATCCCTTTATGGTGTATTTTTGCACAAAAAGAGAATTAAAGTCATTTCAGATTTGGAACAACATAAGGGGAGGTTATTTTTTTTTTGGTGAACTATTCTTGCGTCCTTAGAAATCATAGGATTTCTATCTCAAATATTGTCCGTCAAATATTTTCCGTTCAAATGTCAAATCTCTCATTTGCCCCATTTGATTTGATCCTATTACCCATAAGTCCTGGTGTCCTTGTGCTGCATTAGTGCGCACAGTTAAGGACTTGAGGTATCAGAGCACCGTTATAGAGATTGCGTTTTTTTTTTTTCATGAACCTCTTCAACAAATCATATTTGATTTCATGCGTAATTAGTTTGTCCATCAGCAGCCACGAGACCCTGTCTCTGCAATATCTTTGAGCTCTGATGACAGAGGCTTCGGGACAACAGCCAATATGCATTAGAACAATAGCACAGTTCAGCCCCATCGCACCGGATAGAACTAGAACTCATTTCGATACTACTAGCAGTTCGTTACTATGCTCGCTTTACCTCGCTCGCAGCGAGGCGAACATCTCAGCGCTCACTGGCAGCCTTCAATATTTGATAGACGCTTTGCCTTCCGTATTAAACTGGAAGATTTAATTATATTTTGAAATGATATTTTAATTAAATATTAAGGTAAGCAAAAATGGATTTCAAAATAATTACATCAAACATCAAAAAAGTGAAGGCCCTTTTTTTCTGCTTGGACAGCAGAAAAAGTAAGAAGCCTTATTTAAGTCTCTCAGAGATTCAATCTAATTTAATTCTCTCCCCTCTCTAAATAAACAGTTCTCCAACCTTTTTTCATCTGGGGAGAAGAGATGATAGGGGTAATCAATATTTCTAGCATTTTAATTAAAACCGTTCAGTGGAATAAATCCATTTAATTATCAGTTAATGAAATACAAGGTCATTTACCTGACAGCAACTTTGAAGGTGGCTTACTGGTTGGAATGAGAACGCTGGTGAGGTGTCAGAGCCGTTTAGCAGCTGCCAGAGCTCAACTTGAGATTCTCCTCGCCGTATTAACCCCTCTCTGTCCGTCTGCACGTCGCTTGACTCGTACCTTCTGCTCCACACACACCCAGAACACACCAAACATCAAGGTGATTCGGAGCACACTGGGTCTCAGTGGTACAGTATGTGTGTGTGTGTGTTTATATATATATATATATATGTATAGAAGATTCAGATGCAAAAGCCTCTAAGTGCCATTTGAAATTTTCTTCTAAAATGATCATTTTTATCAAGCTTGTATATTTAAGTTCAGTAATTTCACTTTAAATGGCAATGAAGATTACCTATTAATTGTCATTTAAGTGAAATTACTGAACTTAAATATACAAGCTTGATAAAAATGGTCATTTTAGAAGAAAATTTCAAATGGCATTTAGAGGCTTTTGCTTTAAATGCATTTGTAGAGGCTTTTATATATATATATATACATATATATATATATATATATATATATATATATATTATATATAATATACATTTATATTTAAAATATGTATGTGTATTGCATATAATATTACGTACATGTATGTGTGACTGTGCATTATATATTTCCTCACCCCCATGGACTTTACTGGTAACCAAACGGTTCAAGGTCCAAATGAGAGTTTCAGAGCAGCTTCAAAGGTCTTTAAACGACACCAGACGATGAATAAGGGTCTTATCTAGCGAAACTATCAGTCATTTCAAAAATAAATAAAAAGTTTAAGTTTTATAAGAACAAATGCTCGCCTTGCTCTGTTCTGTGATGCGCGTTTGTGACTCTCCTGTTCGAACCGTTCATCAAAATGAACGAATCTTTTTCGAAGTCATTTGGGTAATTTTTTTCGTTGAGTCACACCGAACACTGTGTTTTCGCAGTGTTGGGCAATGTATCCAATCACAGACATGACTGTTGGTTTCTTGAATGCAATGGCCAATCAGATGCGTTTAAGAATCCAATCACTGCTCAGAGCCGGAGTTAGTGCTGGATTCTTTATGCTCGCAAATCCTCGCATTATAACCAAGTGTAGACATTTTGTAAATAAGCAACATGTCATCATGACTTTTGCGTAAACATACACGACACTTTCGAGTCAAGTGGCGTGTTATCTGTACACATTTTGAGCTATCCGCGTGTATCCGCGTGGATGTCTACGCCATTAATGTCCGAGTCATTCCGTGTGTATGTACACGCACGTCAAATGTCTGAGCGAAACAAAGCAAAATGTAGATCTACATCTGGGGAGCTATCTTTTTTTCCTAGGATGGTAAGGGAACGGTCATAAATGCCATTAACCCCAGTGACGGGTAGGTTTAGGAACGGGGTTGAGGTAAGTCATATATTTATATATACAGTAATAACAGTGAAGTCAACGGCGTTCATAAACACGTTGAAAAGCGATTATGCGTGTTGATAGCACGCCGAAAATGGAAATACGAATTGGCGTGTCATACACACGCTACTCATGCGATCAGTCTGAAATAAGATTCACTGTGCAGTGTAAACAGCTTCATTGATTATAACGGAACTTTGTGAGATTGCGTCGTTCGATGAACCAGCCTGTTCTCATCCCAAGGCGTCATATACTGATGCTTTTGACATTTCGTCTACATCCAACGCACATGGCACCCTTTAGCGTCAATATGAGACGCAGATATATATGGGCCAGAAGGCGCCTCCTAGCGGTCTAACCCTAAACCTACCCAGAACTAAACCTACCCATAACCGAACAAAGCTCTGTGTGTGTTATTAAATTGACGCTAAAGGGTGCCATGTGCATTGGATTTAGACAAAATTTCACATGTAGACGAGTGTCATTAGATGACGCCCTAGGATGAGAATGCGTTGAATGAACTGAGATGAGTGACAGATTTTTAGTGATTATAAACGGAGCTTTCTTTACATGCTATCTAGGAGATATATAATCAATTCATAATTTGAATAAATCTTTTGTTTTTCATGCTTGATCAGCAGCCTTTGGAGTGACATCCGTTAAATTCATGCGTGATTTTTTTTTTTTCCTTTCCCACAAATAATTATTTTGGGTCTCATTTCATTAGGTGGACCAGCCGTCAATCTGAGTGGGCCAGTGCCTTATAGCCTTCCCACTGATTTACATAATTGAATAAAATGTATGTAAATGTAAATATCTATGTTTTTTTACATAGATATTTACACTCTGAACAATGCTGGGTTGTTTTATCCCAAAATTGGGTAAAATATGGACAAACCCAAATGTTGGGTTAAAATAAAATTAAAAATTTTAACCCAACTTCAACTTTCACTTTCAACTACATTTTTAATTAAATTTTTAACCCAACGTTTGGGTTTGTCCACATTTTACCCAAATTTGGACCAGCCATCAATCTGAGTGGGCCAGTGCCTTATAGCCTTTCCACTGATTTACATAATTGAATAAAATGTACGTAAATGTAAATATCTATGTTTTTTTACATAGATATTTACACTCTGGACAATGCTGGGTTGTTTTAACCCAAAATTGGGTAAAATATGGACAAACCCAAATGTTGGGTTAAAAATGTAATAACAATTTTAACCCAACTTCAACTTTCACTTTCAACTACATTTTTAATTAAATTTTTAACCCAACATTTGGGTTTGTCCATATTTTACCCAAATTTGGACCAGCCGTCAATCTGAGTGGGCCAGTGCCTTATAGCCTTCCCACTGATTTACATAAATGAATAAATGTACGTAAATGTAAATATCTATGTTTTTTTACATAGATATTTACACTCTAAACAATGCTGGGTTGTTTAACCCTAAAATTGGGTAAAATATGAACAAACCCAAATGTTGGGTTAAAAATGTAATTAAAAACCCAACTTTCACTTTCAACTGTGACATTTTTTATTACATTTTTAACCCAATGTTTGGGTTTGTCCATATTTGACCCAAATTTGGGTTGAAATAACCCAGCATTTTTTTTGAGTGTATATATAAATATTTGTTATTAATATATTCAGATAAAATAAAATACCTTTAAGTTTATTATCTTTTGATGACAAAATATTGGGGAAATAGAGCCCTTTGGTACATTGCAAGACATTGCGGTTAACATGGTCAATTTTAGGATAATAATATTTGAGCGTTTGTTTGATTAAGTCTTGGAAAGTCCGAATTTTATAATCTTTCCACTTTCAGTCAAGACTTCTAACATGAACACTTTCGGATATATGACATAATGTAGAAACTAAAATGAATGTGTTTTGTTTTTTGAGCTGTCTTTGTGTGTGTGTTTGTGTGTTTGGAGGCAGAAGCTTTTAGCGTTTGGAGGTGGCGCTGGGATTTGTGTGATGGGGTTTATTTCAGACCCAGTTCTCTGGGGCCAGAGGAACAATAGTCTCTCAGCAGCCCTTCCTTCACCATCTGGAACAAATACAACAAATAATAAATAGAGATACAATGGGGCAGAGAAATGGAATTTAACTTGGCCTGCAGCACTTACCTGAAATGTGCATATAATGGTGTGGAGCATTTGTCATAGGGAATGCTTTCTGGAGTTTCTGTCCTACTGTTAATGAAATAGTAAACTTGGCTCTGTACATTATGCTCCGGCTTTATGCATCGATTTTTGCAATTGCTTTCTTTGTCTTATTACTAAAATCAATTTCCTTCTGTGATTGCCAAGAAGAGCATTTAAAAGCACTTACTTCATGTGATGTTTTCTGACTCCGTTCCCCAGCTCTGCGGCTTTTATTCTCCATGACAGCCCTTCCAACAACAAATGCCCAATACATATGCCATTCTTGGAAAACGCCTGGTGAATATTAGAATCTGCCAAGGGCGCTCAGTCATACTGAAGACAGACATATTAAGACATTCTCAATCCTGTTCTGATCAGTCTAATTGCTGGGTATGGTGATGTTAATGTTTGTTTAACTTTAACCGCTGTGAAGCACTACATGTGCTGGATCAAGATGTCCTCTCTTGCTTTATTGTTCATGGACCAATATTATATTTATATATTAGGGATGTCACGATCAAGTTTTTTGTGCCCCCGATCCGAGTCTTTGAATATTGAGTATCTGCCAATACTGAGTCTCAATCCGATACCTGTATTTTCCTAGTGTTTGGTGTACCTTCAAGTACAATAAAGTTATTAAAATCAATCCAATGAATACAGGGATGTGAAAAATCTCTCTCAAATCCTCTAATAATAATTCTCTCTCTCTCAGGAAATGCGGGCAATTACTCGACCTCTGTTCCTCATAAATACTTTAGACAGACAGACAGATACTGTATGTCGTGACAGACATATATGTCGTGATGTTTAAATGATGTGGATTTGAAAGCAGAGTCGTATTTGTATAGTGACTATTATTTATTTCTTGGCCAGCAAGCATTTAGTGAAGTTATTGATGCCCATGAGTCTGTCCATATTTTTAGTTCTAATATTCCAGCCTGACAGTTTCTGACAGACGTGATAATGTGCGTAAGGAATGAACTATGTTTGATTTTTGGGTAATTTTAAAACATCTTGGAGACGTTCAAAATGCTTTTGCGTAGTTCATTATACTTATTTTATGGAATGATGTTTATTTCGTGGCTTAAAAAAATCACGTTACACTTGTTTGGCTCGTCAAAAATGTTACATTCTGAAGACTTTTGAAAATAAAGTGAATGCTTATCAGGAAAGGAGTGGTTTTGATGCACAAAGTTGTTTTTTGTTTAAAAATAATTTATTTGAACCCATAGAAATGCAAGTCCTGCTATAAATAATAGTGAAAAATCCGGTAACACTTTACAATACTGTGTGCACTAATATGCATTAATTTATGCTTAACTAATGCACAGATAATCATGAGTTAATGTATAACTAATGAAGAACTAAACCATTAATTAATGATCACTGTATCAGCAACTAATAAATAGTCTATATGATTAATACATCAAGTAATACATGAATTGCTATTAATTCACTGTGTCATTGTGTATTAATTCCTTAATAACTTATTTTATTAACTAATAGTGTAAATTAATGTGTTAATTATCACAATTAGTCAAAGCTATGCACTTCAACTTCCAGTTGTCTGCCTTAATTAATCATTAGCTAATGATTTGCAAAGGTATCATTATGTTATGACTTTACTTGTTGAGGCACATCATTATTAACTAGTCATTTAGTAATTGTAGTAATTTGCACATGAATTTGCATTAACAATTAATTAATTAATCATGTATTAATGCATATTAGTGTACCTGTCATATTATCTGGAAGTTGAAATACAAGGCTTTGGCTCATTCTGGTAATTAACATATTAATTAACACTATTATTTAAAAAATGAGTTATTATTGAATTAATCCACAATTACATATTTAATTAATAACAATTCATGTATGAACTAATACATTAACCTTACAGACTCTTAATTAGTTCCTAATGTGGTAATCATTAATGAATAGCTTAGATAATCATAAGTAACACATTAATTCAGTATTATCTGTGCATTAGTTAAGCATGAATTAAATGCTTATTAGTGCACACGTATATTGTAAAGTGTTACCAAAAATCCAACACTATCTCACAACCAATTCGCAATCAAATTTACGAATGATTAAAAAGTGTCTAATTCGTACTAATTGAACTAATACCTCACTCGTACGAATTCATACGATTTTGTTTAAACCTGCGTGATGGGTAGGTTTAGGTTGGGTAAGGGGTAGGTCATTTTGTGACGAATTCAAACTGAATCGGCCAATTTGTAGAAATATTATCGATTTGGCAAAATCGTACTAATTTGATACGAGTGAGGTCATATGAATTGTTACGAATTAGCCACTTTTTAATCATTCATTGAATTTGTATCAACTTGCTCGTAGATCTGGTTGGAAAAATCACTTTTTAAATCTGTTGTTCCATTACTACCCCTTAGCAGATTTTGACCTGTTTATAACATTTTGAAATGTTATAAACAGATATATTAAATTGTAATAACATAATAATGTAAGGGTTGGGAAGTGTCGGTATGTGATAATTCTACTTTAACCCGAACCATACCTACAACTTCTATAGTTATAGGGTTTTTTTATTGGTGAATGACTTTTTTAAGGACCAACAAAGAATAATCATCCAGGAACAGGTCGTACTTGGCTAAAACAAGGTACAATAATTAACCCTTTTTCTGTAAACGTGGATTAATTCTCTCTCTCTTTCTCTCTCTTCTTTCTCTCTCTCTCATCACACACACACACACACACACACACACACAAGCAGCCTGCAGGCAGTGGCTCTGATGACTTCAATACACTGACAGTGTTTGAGTTCAGTCTGTTCAGCTCAGAGTGGCCAGTAGAGTTCAATCTATCCTCTAGATATCAGTCTGATTCACTGGTGGTTTATAGTTTCATTTGACCACAATCCACTTTGACAAACAACCTGCTTTCATTCTCGATATCTCCCCTCCCTAAAAAAGCTCATTTCTGCTCTGCAAACCTCAAAAGAAACCTCTTCAAGGTAGCCGCGATACCGTCTCCTTCCGATTTCAATTGAAGATCAGATTTTTTTATGTTACTTAATTATTTCCTAATTAGTTTGCATGTTAATTAAAATGGTGGCTAATGTTAATTACCTATATTAATGGATTCTCATGTAGCACCTGCCCGAAGCGCTTGGCTCAGTTTGCCAAATATCTTCATCTAAGCCGGTTGATGCATGCCGTCTCGCTTTGTTGAAAAGCGGCGAGGAATTGAAGTCAGGGGATTTTTGAAGCAGGTCGCACTGAAGTAGTCAAACTAAACGCACACTTTTGTCTTCTGCTTTCATTTGAAAGCTGCATTTGCAGAGAGGACTGGCATATTTGGATTATAGTCGTATTTGTAAGCATGTGTTATCTGTCTATTAAATGGGTTATTCTATGAAACGCCTGCCTTTTCCATTTTGAAAAGGTAATTTTTTTTAAAGGAGTAGTTCACTTTAAAAAAAACTTTTGCTGATAATTTACTCACCCCCATGTCATCCAAGATGTCCATGTCTTTCTTTCTTTAGTCGAAAAGAAATTAAGGTTTTTGATCCTATAACACCATTGATAATGCAATGCAGACTGAGACTCTCATAACTAAAAAGATGTTTGAGCCCTCTTTATTGTCCTGGTACAAATTAATGCTTTTTCTTTGTTCAACGAGCAGTTCATGGGTTGAAGCCCTTATTTTTTATCTTTTAGAGAGCACAAGATTGATGCATTTAACCTTAAAATGTCGCAAAATTTTAAAAAGTTTTAGACATTCCTATGGGAAAGAACGACCATTTATTAACTTTACTCCAGCATAGTACAAAAAAGTTCCTTTTAAATCAGTAAAACTGTAAATGCTATCGGCTATTAAAATCGTGCTGTGCGACGAGGGCTGGTGGTCTACGAAATTTCCCGGTAGATTTTTTGGTCCCACTCCGCCCCTGATCCAAATTAATAGATTATAATAGTTGTTTGAGTCGCACTTAAAAATGCTGAAATTTTCTAACTTCACTTTATCATTTTTGCATTGACTTTTAATGAATTGGTTTAGCTGTGAGCACTATAAACTAACCAACAATCTATTTTTTTCCCGAAAATTTTGTGTGTAATATATTTCTTTTAAAATAAATGGCACTTGCACCGATATGAAAAATTTGGCAGATACCGATAACCAATAATTATATTATATTATATTATATTTAATTTTGATTTAAAAGTTCGACAATTGGCCGATAAATTTTGAGAGCCTGATTACAAAAACAAAAGTCTCACCATTAAAAGCCATGACCCAATCACACAATTATAGTGATGCTCTCATTCTAATTGTATGTTGCCAATATGACAGACTTGTGTTGTGCATGTTACACTAAACTGTATTTTCCATTTTTGAAGTGATTTCAATCATATTTCAAGCAATTCAAAACCATCATGAACAGTGCGCATCTGAAGTCTCTCAACTGAAGGAAATCCATTATTTATCAGCTCGAACATATCAGACGAATTTTCTTATCGGGCCGATAACAATAACATAAAATATGATCATTTATCAGCCGGTACGGATATGGTGGTTGATATATCGTGCATCCATCGCACTTAGTTTGTAATTGTATTACATAATGCAAAGAGATTACTGCAGCAGTGTGACTTTTATATATTTAATGGACCGCTATAATTAAGCTTGATGGTATCAAATGTTAACGATCTACTTCCATATTTAGATTTTTAACATTACGAATTTGCTAATGCAGCAAGAAGCAGGCAAAGACGGATTGGATTTTGTCGATGTGGAATGCCTATAATAACAGACATGCACTGTGAGAGGGACACAAACCTGTTTTTGTATAATGACCCAGATGTTTCCCATCCACGATGGCCGCATCGACTTTGACGTTCTTGACACACACCTGGTGCGATTGCTTGGCATGCATGAGAAAGCTAAAGCAAAGCAAGACCATATTAAAGCGAAGATGGTCTCTATTAGATTGAAAATGATCACCCGATCAATGCGACCCCTGCCCTGACTAATCCATAACATGAACATTGTTTCAGACCCCTGCGCCTTTTCCTGCTTGTGTCTTGGGGTGCTTAGACTTCATGGAATCAAGGATCAGCGATTAAATGTCACCTTTCTGCAACAACATTAAATAAGAAGCAGCAATTTGGCTCCTAGCAATTGCTAATTTCACGCCCTGATAAATGTTGCAGGAGCTAAAGCTTTCAAACTGCCTGAGATATGCCTTCTTAAAGAGACGGCAACATATGCAGGTAAAGGCCTGGTGCGTTCCTTGGGGACAAACGCACACTTTCCTTTCAAGGTCAAAGGCGTTGTTTTGCTTTGAAGCTAAATGTAAGTCATCGCTTATTACCAATTAAAAATTTATCCTGACCTCATCAATTAGATTTAGAGTGAGAGCTTTTTTAAAATAGATATTTAAAATGCTGTCTTGATAAATGATGGTGCGTTAGGAGAAATTTGACATTTACCAGAACAGTATACAGGGGCGTTCACACACACCTGTACAGTGATTTACTGCGAGCAGAAATCCTTCATTTTCAGCTGCATGAGCGACACTGACCGTTGGCAATGCGATATGGGCATGTCTGAGAAGGGCGAACTGAGAATAAGACCGACCGACTCATGCAAAGATGAATGGGTAAAAGTGGAGTGCTCAGGATTGTGGCTGTAGGTTGGGAAGTCCTGCTTTTTAGGTAAAAGAGCCAATGGCCTTTATGTTTGAGGCTGGTTTTGAACTTGTTTTAGTGTAATTTGAGCAAAAACAATCAAATAAAATGTATTTAATTATTTAAAATGTCATTGAAAACCGTTTTGGAAGTATTTGTATGACTGAAAAATAGGGCATAACAGTGACCGCTTTTCCAGCTGTCTGAGTCTCGGAAGTATTTTTCCAATTTATTTTCTCCATTGGCATTTCAAAATATTCTAAGCCATTGAACCAAACCATCAAGCTCCAGATATGAATCACAACCTTTCAAGCAACATACTGATGATTCAGGAAAAACGACAAAGGTAAAAACCCTGAAGCACTGCAAATTGAATAATCGAATCAAAAGGAAGATACAATATCATACGTATTCATATTCATTGATTAACGACTATCGTTGGGATCCTTACGTTTTTTTAAGAATGAATGCCGTTCTTCATTAAGGATGCGTTAAATTGATCAAAATTGACAGTAAAGACATTTATTATGTTCCAATTGCAAATGATTTTTATTTCAAATAAATGCCTGTTTTTTTAACTTTCTATACATCATAGAATCCTGAAAAAGTGTCAATTTTCCTACAAAAATATAAAACACAGCTTAAAGATAATAAGAAATGTTTCTTCAGCAGCAAAGCAGCATATTAGAATGGTTTATAAAGGATCATGTGACTCTAAAGGCCGAAAAAAATACACTTTAAAATAAATTAAAATAGAAAATATTTATAATAATAGTTATAATACTCTTACTGTATTTCTGATCAAATAAATGCATCCTTGGTGAGCAATAAGAGACTGTTTTCAAAATCATTTAAAAAACTATTATTGACTCAACTTTTTATAAATACACTGTACAAAAATATTTCATGATTTGTAATCACAAAATTTTTCTTTTCTAAATCAACTTAGATAATTTATGTAGTTCAGATAACATAATATTTTGAGTTTCTGGTGATTAAATTAATCTCCTTCATTGTATTAACTCCATTTTTCCATTTCAATGAAATTAAACTTTTAAGGCAACCAGGTTATAATTTTTTTAAGTAGAACCAACAATATTTTTTTACAGTGTAGTAACATTTCAATGTTAAGTCAATGCAAAGACG
Source organism: Hybognathus amarus (assembly GCA_030378365.1). Classification (NCBI taxonomy): domain Eukaryota; kingdom Metazoa; phylum Chordata; class Actinopteri; order Cypriniformes; family Leuciscidae; genus Hybognathus; species Hybognathus amarus. The sequence goes on along the minus strand of JAQIUQ010003676.1, from coordinate 25,935 downwards.
CGTTGCGCGTGAAAAAAATCCTGTGGCGCGAATGAGGCGCTGGAGCGCGGTGCGGAAGACGACGAATACGCCTCATTCTGCGCGTCAAGTTCGTGTGAATGGCGCGAATTGAGTGTCCTGCGCGTTACGCGCGAACTAATCTCAAGTTAGTGCCATTTGTGCATTCACGCGTCTTGACGCGAATCGCGTCTGCCGCCCGAGTCTAAAAATCTGAACTTTGCCGTAAATCGCGCCGCATTAACCAATCAGGAGCCTAGCTGCTCACTCACGTGGTGAAGTGTCTGGATGCTTCAATAAATTATTTTGTAATATGACTAAATGCATGGTGGGATTATGCACAACAAAGCAGATATTCTATCACTTAAAACATTATTTCTATATATGAGACATGTTCATTTTGTATTGAATGATATTCATTCCATATGTAGATTATATGAAATAGTATTATGATGTAAAGACAATCAACATATGTTCATAAGTCTTTGTGTCCTGGACGTGAGAGAGAAAAAATCACAGGACAGGTTAATAACTGGCTCTATTTATCATCAAAACAAAAATAAATGACAGCTAGATTAGGTGGATGAGGGCGAGGGTGATCCTCACTCAAATGCGGACAACAGGTCATCAAACTGGGCGCGGGACAGGCGGAAGTACCGCTGACAGCGGCCGTTCATCAGGCGCAGCTCCTGGAGTGAGCAAGTGGTGAAACTCACCAAACGGTTCGCCTCCGAAGGGTCTGGTGGACAGAATATGGCGACGATTATCCCACGCCGCTGTTCTAGCTCTCCAGAGCAAATACAGTGCGGTGAATCTCTCGACTGAATGTCTCGATCAACATAAACAAAGATGGCCGTCAACGGGTTTCCGGTTTTGACGTGTGAGACGTGCGTAAATTTCTCTTCAAATTTTTTATTTTACCCGTGTGAGTTTCGCTCTTGATGCTGCGAATTAACACAAAGTGGTCAAGCGTCAAACTAGATGCGGTAGACATCGAATTTGACGCGTGAAGTCGCGTCTGGTGTGAACTGGAGCATTATGCTACTTACCACTACTTCTATTTTAAACATGATTATGATTTTTAACATATTATTATTATTCCTTGTAGCTTGCACATAAAAATATGGCATGACTTAACAGCCATAGTTTATCTCAGATTCTCAGTGGAGAAAATGAATGTGATTTGACTTCCTGAAGTAGTCTGTTGCGCTCTATAGTTGGCCACTGAAACCAACTGACTTGCTTTAAAGGTACTTTGCATTTATGTACATCAACAAGAGCATAACTTCAAGAATCTTAATTGAATAATGAACCACATTTTGCATCTTGCCAAGTGTTTGTTTGATAAAGCACAACCTATTCATCTTGCACCTATGGTGGCATCTATTCCAGCGACAGTGTAGATAGCTCGTAGAAATATGCCCCCCTTTGTTTTTTTTAGTGCATACATAATCAAATTTATTTGACCAAGCAGTCAAACAACTGCAAATGAATGTGGTCTGTATCAGCAGCTGGTTAGCTGCAAAAGACAGATAAGCATGAATGAACGAGAGCAACTTGTGTTCTTACAACACTGTATAATCGCCATTATTTTAGCCATAAAGTTGCGTGATTCATGTCGGAAGACCCCACCACACATTAAATCCAGCCTTTATGACTAGTGATTTGAAAGTAATAGTTTCCAAATGAGTTTCATGCCTTCTACAGCTCCTCAGAGGCCCGCTCTTCAAAACAATCTCCCGTTGTAACTTTTCCGAGGACGAAGAAAATGCCAGTTGTCAGGAATAGCAGAGCATTCTTTTTCCTGCTTCTGAAAGTGAAAATGCTCAAATGAAATACAGCCTCTTAAATGACAATTGGGGAATTTGTTTTTTTTTTCTTTTTCAGACAATATACGACTGCCTTCCCCAGCCACGTGTAGAGTTTGTGAAGGTAAAGCTATGCTGGCGTATTTGTACATTTATGAGCTGCTTTGATAGAACCCTTGGCCATTTACAGCCGCCGCCTCGACCCCACACAACTCTCGGCTGAATTTATTTTCCGAGCATGCCTGCGTGTGTGCCGCTCGCCTCCGATACTACCTCTGAACATCAGGATGAACCTGATGGGAGACATTTCAAACAGGCCGATGTATGTTCTGGCTGTTTTGAACACCGGTCGTTGGGCCGGCGATGGCGGAGACTTCCCACCGTTCTCCAATCTCGCACAAGCTCCTCCGCATTCAGAACAGATGATAAAGAAATGAGAGACCCCTGTGTTTTGTCACATAGCTTAAATGTAGAATTTAGGAGGTATCCATCGACCCCTGTCCAGCAGTTCACTTGTTTTTCTGTACTGCACACTAGAGTTACATATTTCTCTTTGTTAGTTTATATCGTTCTCTTCAGCTGCTTTCAATGAGACACTATCCTGCTGCCACATGATTTGTCTTCCCATCTCTCCTCTCTCTCTCTCCCTCCCTCTCTCTCTCTCTCTCTCTGTTTTTTTTCCATTGCAATGAAGCCACAGAAGACGTTACTCAATTCTGTTTGGATTATATTTGATCCAATGAATTCTCGCCCTCCCTGTTCGATGTGAAACACATGTGCCTCAAAGCTCAAGGACGACCATGTCCGCTGATTTGTTTTCTTCCAGTGCATATTTTCTAAACACAATCTGCAGATTTTTAGCAGTCCTGTCTAGCTTAACGAAGGCAAATCAGCCAGGTTTGTTTATTCTTTGCCTGACGGGCCTTTAATAGTTTATTATTATTGATGTGTTTTTTTTTTATTATTATTTCTTTGGTAATATACAGATTTGTTGGGGTTTTTTTCAAATAAAGGAATTTTTTAGTGGTGTTTGCTATGGTTATTGTTTGATTGTTCATATTAATTGCTCCATTTGTGTTATTATACACTTACCTTGAAAGATTATTAGGAACACCTGTTCAATTTATCAATAATACAATTATCTAATCAACCAATCACATGGCAGTTGCTTCAATGCATTTAGGGGTGTGGTCCTGGTCAAAGACAATCTCCTGAACTCCAAAACTGAAGGTCAGAATGGGAAAGAAAGGTGATTTAAGCAATGTTGAGCGTGGCATGGTTGTTGGTGCCAGATGGGCTGGTCTGAGTATTTCACAATCTGTTCAATTACTGGGTATTTCACGCACAACCATTTCTAGTGTTTACAAAGAATGGTGTGAAAGGGAAAAACATCCAGTATGCGGCAGTCCTGTGGGAGAAATGCCTTGTTGATGCTAGAGGTCAGAGGAGAATGGGCCGACTTATTCAAGCTGATATAAGAGCAACTTTGACTGAAATAACCACTCGTTACAACCGAGGTATGCAGCAAAGCATTTGTGAGGCCACAACACGCACAGCCTTGAGGCTACAACCTTGATTGGCTACAACAGCAGAAGACCCCACTGGGTATCACTCATCGCCACTACAAATAGTGAAGAAGAGGCTACAATTTGCCAAAGCTCACCAAAATTGGACAGTTGAAGACTGGAAAAATGTTGCCTGGTCTGATCGAGTTCTCTAATTTCTGTTGAGACATTCAGATGGTAGAGTCAGAATTTGGTGTAAACGAATGAGAACATGGATCATCATGCCTTGTTACCACTGTGCAGGCTGGTGGTGGTGGTGTAATGGTGTGGGGAATATTCTCTTGGCACACTTTAGGCCCCTTAGTGCCAATTGGGCATCGTTCAAATGCCACAGCCTACCTGAGCATTGTGTCTGACCATGTTCATCCCTTTTATGACCACCATGTACCCATCCTCTGATGGCTACTTCCAGCAGGATAATGCACCATGTCACAAAGCTCCAATCATTTACAAATTGGTTTCTTGAACATGACAATGAGTTCACTGTACTAAAATGGCCCCCACAGTCACCAGATCTAAACCCAATAGAGCATCTTTGGATGTGGTGGGACGGAAGCTTGCGCCCTGGATGTGCATCCCACAAATCTCCATCATCTGCAAGATGCTATCCTATCAATATGGGCCAACATTTCTAAAGAATGCTTTCAGCACCTTGTTGAATCAATGCCACATAGAATTAAGGGCAGTTCTGAAGGCAAAAGGGGGTCAAACACAGTATTAGTATGGTGTTCCTAATAATCCTTTAGGTGAGTGTAGACATGAATGGCATCTCATATCATGCATCTTGTTCTGAAGAGTGTGGTATTGTTTTTCTAAGCAATTGGAAGGATAATCATAGAGAGGGGCTCACCCAGTCGTGAGCTTAGAATTATAAGGTTCTATCTCCGTTTAGGGTAGTTCTGAGATATTGAGTATCAAAGTTTTTACATCCCACCTGGCAAAACTGTTATGTAGTATAATCTTCTATTATAGCTTTATCTATTAATCTTTTTTTACAAAAATAACACCACACAGGCATTAATAAACACCTAATGGATCAGATTATGTCATAAACTCAATTTTGACCAAAAGTGGAGATAGAACCTTATAATTCTAAGCTTGCGCAGTAAGTAACACCATGGCAACACTTTGGCAAACACTCAAATTTGGATACATTGAGTGATGCATAGCAGCTTTGGTTAATTATATACACTACTTTTCAAAAGTGTGGAGTTTGTACTGATTTTTTACATAGTTGCTGGCATGAAACTCTGAATCGTGCAGGCTGGTTGGTCTTTACCTTATTGGTAGCAATGTCTGTGAACGCATTCGCAGTAGCAAGTCTCCGCCAAGACCAAATATATTAACATTGCCATATCCATTACCATGCCAGTCTCTACCATACCAATCTCCGAGAGTTGTCATGACAGAATTAATGTTTTAGAAAAAAGACTTTTATTCTCAACTATGGTGCATTTTTTAGATCAAAAACACAGTAGAGTAAAAACAGTAATATTGGGAAATATGATTACAATTTAAAATAAGTGTTTTCTATTTGAATATTATTTGGAAATTGAATTGATCTATTTGATTGCAAAGCTACATTTTTAGGCAGTCTTCACTTAATTGTCACATTGAATATTTCTTATTATATCAATGTTGAAAACTGCTTAATATTTTTGTGGAAACCACAGATTTTTCAGGATTTTAAAAAATAGAAATCATTTGCAATAACAGTAATGTTTTTTCTCTCGCTTTTGGTCAATTTAAATTGTCCTTGCTGAATATTTTTTTGAACAGTGTTGTAAGTTTTAGTCTAGACGATGAGTATGTATTATTTTGTGTAAATCGGTATTTGGTATACTTAAAGTATTCTCTCTTACCGATCTTTAAGGCAACAATCTTTTTGACATTTGCTTTAAAACTACTACCAGCTGTTTAGTTTGTATACATTAATCATGTGAGGTGCACCTACGCTGACATGATGCAGGAAGCGATGATGGCCACAGTTTCAGATCGTGATTGACAGTGGAAATATATGGTGCGTCCCAAAAGACGTCGAACTGACACAGGCATGTAAACAAAAGGGCCCAAAATGACTCTAATTCAGCAGACTTTACTGACGTCTTAGTTCTCGATTTCACTAGAGGGAAGGCGGTAAGCATTCATCAAATGATTGAATTTATATTGATTCCTGCCATATTAGCAGTTTAAAGCAAGACCTCTTTTGACTGCATGAGAGAGAGAGACAGCACGAGAGGTTTTTGAATGATTCTGTTTGAAATAAGAATACGGGAGATTCACACGCAAATCCCTTCAGTCTGCATATCTGAATAAGAATATCTGTAAACGGGACAGGAGGGGGAGAGCAGCAGGAAATCCAGCCTAACCGTAGTGTGCAGGATCAGGGGGTTATTTACCACTTCGGCAGGAGGCTACGTGTTCGTAAAGAGGTCGTAACAGGAAGCCGAGAAGTGGTTGTGGCTGACGTGGAGCAATCCAGCCCATAGCAAAATTAATTCAGCGACACTTTGCTTTAAGTCAGAGGCTTACATGTGTTTTTCTTTGGTTGACATTGTCTGCCTTGAGATTATGAAAGCTTAGCCTTTATCTCAGACACTGATTGCTCTGCATTGTGGGAACAGGCTCTGCGTACATTATGGCACGAGGAGACGCATTCATCAATAGCCCGATTTCTCCTTCAAGTGCTGCATGGATGGCTGTTGAATGTAGGTTTACGTGAATGATATTGATGTTTTTCATATTCACCCATGGGAGCCACATCTTCCACAAGCTCAGACATATGCATTTAAAGATTACTAATACATTTCAGCTCGGTGTTTTCAATACATATGGGTAATTCTGGTGGGTTTTCCAATGGGGGAGTGAGATCAATGCAAATGCATGTTACCCACAACCAGCCCGCAAGCCACAAGAGAGGCAAATCTCTATCACTACAATGTCCTCGACTAGAAACCGAAGTGGCGTGCTGGGCCGAACCGTCCTTAGACTCAAGGTGGCTCGGAGAAATTGCTTTTGTCTGAGGTGGGCATCAGTTATTATTGTGTGTGTAAGCCTCTCCGGTGGGATTGAGTAATTAGGATCCTGACATGGCATCGGCGAGCCATCCGAGTGAATCAAAAATGAAGGCAAATGAAAGCAAATTCCTCCGAGGAGGGAGAGGAGAAGTCGGCACGTTCGCGTCGCTAATTTCTCTAGGGCTCCTAGTTAGGTTCATTTCATTCCTCCCAAATGAGCAAAGCGCCCGAGCCCTGCGTTTGATGCACGCCCAATAAATGGAATGAAAAGCGACACATCTTTCTGTTGATTTTCTTGTTTATTATCAAGGGTAGCTTTGATTGAGGAGCAGTTTACATTCATGGAATCGTCTGACCTTTCCAGAGGCATCTGCCGAGCAGGCGTCGGGCACTCGGTGGAGAATGCGAAGCCGGCGCGCTTCATAAAGTGTTGAGAATGAGCAAAAATCAAAGCCGTCTGTTGGAGATTTTATTGGCTCGCCTCGTATTTTGCACAATAACTGATCTCCGTTAAGCCAATGTAGCCAATTTTCTCAAGCACCGAGGAGAAATGCATATTTTTTCCATCTGATTTGAAAAGCAGGTACAAGTGCTTCCTAATCACTGCTGAAAACCAACACACTCCTTTCTGATATGGAAGGACGCCATTTCAAGCATCTCTCTTTATTGCTGCCGTATCTGATTCGGCTAAATGCTGTTTGAATTAGTTTAATAGTTTAGCAAGTTCTAATAGTTTATTGTTTTTTAATACTTCTTGAAGTTGGATCAATGACATTGAGGTAATTGTTTTCATAGAGGTTGCTGAGATTATATCTATTCTCTTCTTCCCTTTGTTTTAGTGTCAGCAAGTGGAGGTCCAACAGAGCTATCGGGAGGCTCAGAAAGATGTTCTGGATCAGATGACGGTGAAACTTAAGAACCAACAGTACTGCTCCAGCAGCAGAAGTGTCGACTTCACCCTGATGTCCAAGTCCAACAGGTACGATGAGAAAGGTGACTGCTCAACGCTTAGCGAGCAGCCTAATTTTTTGGTCCTATTCTAAAGCAGCATTACATGGATAATGCAATCCCAGAATGCACCGTGACTAGCAAGCCCAATCTTATCAAAGTTTGTATCTATATCACGAATGTCATTTGTCTTGCCATTTATAGGCCAAAAATAAGTTTTGCGTGTATATGGTACGCCGTTTTTCGCATGCATATGATACGCACTTTATGGCGTATAGACACGCACAAACTCCCCACTCCCCTCCCCCTAAACCTACCCAAGGGGTTTTTAGTGCGTAGCATATGCACGCAAAAAAACAAAAACATTTTTGGCGTAAAAATGCCATGAGAAATTACATTTGTGGTATAGATACGCACTTTCATGAGACTGTGTTGGACTAGCTCAGTGAAAAAATCCATTCTAGTAGACAAAGTTAGAAACTGATTATTAAAGGTGCCATCTGGAACTAAAAAATCTAAATATATTCCATATTCCATAACAGATGGGGGCAGTATACCTCCAGAAAGTGAGTTGTGCCGCGCCCGTGCGCACTTTCACATCTTCAAACAACAGAAGCGAGCACTGTTTTGCTATCTCTGTGCATATTATTCAAATCATTTGACTAACGAGTAAAAGGTTGGAAGACCGCAGTTTGCACTGATGGAGACATTTGGAGATTTTTAGAGATTACAAGCTCAATCGACAACATCTCAACACTAAATGATGAAGACCGTCTCATAGACGCCTGTTCTCAAAACACAAGCTGGTGCATTTCGATCACATGGGAAAATAAAAGCCTCGGTGTTTTATTCTAAGTTTACGGTATTCGTTTTGTTCATATTACACTTTTATTGTTAGTTTGAATTCAGAGCTGCCAACTCTCACGAATTCACTGCTGAGACACGCAATTGACACTTAGCAGAGCAGGTTAAGATAAGCTCTCAGATTCTGTTCAATTTCATTACGCAATTCAAACAATAAATACCGTTTTGGCGCTTGTTACATGTTACACCACAGATCCCTAGCGCACGTGAACCGATCATCTCTACTAGCTAATGGAAAAAGAACATGAACATGTTGAAAGATACAGTATGCTACAACTTACCAAAATGTATTCCTCATGCATAATGTTGACCAATGTCAACATCATTTTTGAACTCTTCCCTGAACTGAAATGTAGCAGTGGGCTGTATTTCCACACGACTGACATCAGGTTCAAGTACACACACAAGCCACGCGAGTTACTCGTCTATTGCAGTTTGGCTGGTGGTTATGTTGCCGACCGCACACCGCCTCCCATGGCCGAAACTGGTATTACGACACCTGCCGGGCCGGGGCTAGTAATTTAGCATGCTAATTTAGGTTTATATCTTGGCAGCATTATAACTTGTCAGTTTATTTAATTACATCTTTGAACTTATTTCTTCTCATTCTTTTGATGTGTGTAGCTCATTTTTTGGATATTTTTACCTCAATTATTACATATGGCACCTTTAATTCATTAAATGCTGAGAAGTATTAATTAAAAGTGTGCATGTATTACATTATTGTGGCATTCATCGTCATTTTTAAATCATTTGAGAGCCGGTATAAATATAGTCTAATTCTTCAGCGTTTGATGATGAAAATGTCCTTTAAATTTCGTCTTGTGATATATATATTTCTTTTACGAATAAAAAAATCATTTAGCTGACAAAAATGTGCAATAAGATGAAAACGCTTGTGAAATTGTATTAGACTAAACTTTATGAATATTCTTCTATTTTTTTAAATATATAAGCATTATTAAATATTAAATTATTATTTTATAAGATAATTTTTAGGATTGTATTACTGTACATTTACAATGTGAGTTGCACGTCCTCCAAAGTCATTTGTTAGTACATTCTTTTTATGAGTAGTACTTAGTACTAGTACTTTTTGATTGAAATATTGGAATTATTGTGTATTTTTAATGACATTTTCATCAGTAACAACTTACATCAGTATTACTTTTTGGTTACACTTTATTTCGATAGTCACTTTAGACGTCTCTACTAATTATAAGTACCTTTTCAACTGCGTGTCAACTAACTCTCATTAGAGTATTCAGTAGTAGACTGTCAATAGACTGTTAGGTTATGGTTAGGTGTTAGGCTTTGGGTTAGGAGAATAAGTTTACTTGTAGTCGCCAAGTTACTTATAGTCACTTGAATATCTGTTAGGGGACCAACAAAATAAAGTGTTATTGAGCTGACATTAAGCTGATATTAAGACAGTCTACTAATGCTCTAATGATAGTTAGTTGACATGTAGTTGAAAAGTTACTTATAGTTAGTAGAATGTCTAAAGTGGACTATCGAAATAAAGTGTTACTTTTTTGGAAGCCAAGTTTTCTATACCCTTTGGAGCCGTATTTATGTGACGCATGTTGTTTTCTTGTGTAAAGCGTTGCAAATCCTTCTCTTAAGAGGTTCGATGAGTATTATGAATAGAATACCAATAACGATTTTTTTTCGTTTTGTTTTGTTTTAAAAATAAATCTTTCCTTTTTATCAATACTGTAGTAGATTAGGTTTATTTTAAGGACTTGATTCAACCTTTCTCTAATGCCACTTAATGGTTGTGATTACAGACTTGCATTATCTTTTTTTCTCTCCTAAAATGACTAATCCTTTTATTTGTGGTCCATTAGTCCTCTATTCCCCCTCTCTCTCTTTCTCTCTCCTGATCCAGTAAAGTCCTTAGTGTTAACCGCAGAGTCCGGACCAGACTCCTTGCCTTGGCGTTGAATCAAACATCGTTTTAATCCTTTTAAGCTTCTCGTCGTAATGATTTATTTTGCAGTAAAAAACCCATAATGATCCTTTGAATTTTAATGATGAGCTGCCTGCTCAAGGATTCATTGTTTTGACTCTTTGGCCCTTACCTTTACATGGAAACATGTCTTAAGGGAGGCGCTGTCAAATTCGATGGCCTCCGGTGCCTCTCTCCAGCTCGCCGGCCTCATCAAGGGCTGCCGCCCACCGCCGCGTCTCCCAGCATCCCCTCGCACCTGATTACAAACTGGACGCCTGCCATTCAGAAATCAAAAGCCCTCTCCAGAAGAGAAACACAACAGACAGCGGTGAAAGGAGATGTTGAGTCCCGCATTAGGCGCCAGGGATTAGCACCATAAATTAAAGTGCTCTTTCTATAAAACTGTCACTTCGTATGAGATGTGAGGGGTGTCAATACAGCCGGCCAACCTTTCCCTGTGAGGCTCAGGGTGAACTGTGATGAATTAGACCACCTCCCCCCTCTTAGAAAGGTGGCGGCAGTGCTGAGTGGGGGGCACGTTGACGTTAAATGGATTTGAAAAGAAAGAAAGATGGAGAGGCATCCATTTCTGTCTCACAGGAGTGTCAGTGCTACGCTGACCCGGTTTCAAGTGGCTAACGGCTAATGCGTGTCAACTAAATCCCTCCATGAGCAGAGCGAGATCTGAAGAACAGGTGGATGAATCTCACAAAACCCTTCAAGTTTCAAAAAAGCAATAGAAAGGAATGAGACATTGTGTTTTGCTTAAACAGACTGAACCGTTTTTTTAAAATAGCACTATAAATTAAATTAATTAAGTAAATTTATATATAATTTCTGCATATTGAAATCCTCATCCTTTTTGTAAAACCCAATAGCCTTTGGTTAGAACTTTGATTGCTATTGCTAGTCAGAAGAAAGGTTATAAGAGGAAAGGAGCATTCACATTTGAAGAGTATTTGATTGGAAATGCTTATTGTTAGTCAACATTTTCCTCAGGAGAGAAAACGTTGGAGTTTTGGAGCACAATAACATATTAAAAAACTTACTTGTATCTTTATTTGTACTTAAATTAAAAGTAAAGCTTATTTTTATACAAAGTTTGCATTGTGGCATTATTTGCATGCACTTTTTTCGCTCCTAATTTTATTATTACTGTTTTATATAGTACTAATGTGAGTATACACATATATATATATATATATATATATATATATATATATATATATATATATATATGAAGAGTTCAGATGCAAAAGCCTCTGAATGCCATTTGAAATTTTCTTCTAAAATGACCATTTTTATCAAGCTTGTATATTTAAGTTCAGTAATTTCACTTAAATGACAATTAATAGGTAATCTTCATTGCCATTTAAGTGAAATTACTGAACTTTAATGTACAAGCTTGATAAAAATGATCATTTTAGAAGAAAATTTCAAATGGCATTTAGAGGCTTTTGCATCTGAACTCTTCATATATATATATATATATATATATATATATATATATACACAGTACATATATACAGTAATACATATATATATATATATATATATATATATATATATATATATATATATATATAAGTACATATATATATATATATATATATATATATATATATATATATATATATATATATATATATATATATATATATACAGTACATATATACACATACATACATACATTTGTAATAGATATGCCTTAATATGCATTGTCCCTATTAAATAAATAAATAAATAAAATATACATCTTGTTTATTATATTCTGTAGTGTTATATATATTATATGTAGTATTACATGCACAGACATACGTTATATATAAATACGTGTATAATATTTAATACTATATAATATAAAATGTGTATAATCCTAATGTTTTATTTTATTATTAACAATTTATACTATAACTTACACATACAGTATGTATTAAATACATTACAATAACTGATGATTAATAATTGGGAAAGGTTAATGTTAAATTTCAAGATAAATTACAGTAATAAGAATGTGAGAGGAAAATGTGTATTATCATGAAAATAATATTACAATACTAAGCTTTTTCATAATATATCTATATTTTTTATTTTGATTATGTGGGACCCCGTTTTTGTGAGATTCATCCAAATGCAGGTTTCAATCTTTAAATGAGTTCTTGTTTTAGAGAAAAGGACGTACAATCATTCTGCTCACAAACCAAAGCGAGCTGGAGAAAATGATGCTGACAGAACAATATCCCATGATGCACGTTTGCTAAATGGATCTTGCATTTTTTTTCTCCTAGTTGTTTTTCGTTATTTGTTGTTAATGTTGTTTGGATGCCCCGAGAGCTTGTTTTACAAGCATTTAGATTTATGTTAGTGAGAGAGAAAAAAAAGAGTACGAAAAACAATACGGTATGCAAGAATACAGAAAGATGCTGTTTAACTCACAAACAGCATATTGAGTTTTAATATCAGTCGAAGAACGCAGTGCCTCAGGGAGTCTTCAAACTTCCGCCGCACACGTCTGACTGTTTCTAATTTGCTGTCTTTGCCGTTTTGTTCTGATCAATGTCTTGCGTACAAACACAGCTCAAATTTTCACATACTCCCCAATGTCTTTTTGTTTAATCAGCGCCTGCTTGGAAATGCTAATTCGCAGCACTATCCTTGTTGAAATTTCATACGTGCTAGCATTCGATAGCGCTTTCCTGTTTCTTTTGTGCCTGCTCTGAATTGAAATAAAACAGAAATGTTGATTTTTCTCTCGCACCCTTGTTTGATCGTTATTTGTGTAATCTCATTCATAGTTTTTCTTCTGCGACAACAGGAGCGCTTGTAAAAGCCAGAGCTAGTTTGACAGAACTGTCAAAGCGCTCAAAAGCTGTGCAAATTCCAAACAATTTTCCGACTAATGTTTCTAAACATGCGGGCCTCCTGCTGAGGCGCAAATCTAAGCAAAGCTCAGACGCTAATATGTTTGTGTGTGCTTGTGTGTTGATGTTCTGTAATGAGCGTGCGGCTGTAGTGTAAACGTATGCACATACAATCATCCCAGTGCTGTTAAAAAACATTTAATGCGCTTCACCATCGAGCTGACGGCAGCGTTGAGCATGAGGGAGGTGAAGTCATGTTTAATTAAGACGCTCTGCCTCACGAGCCATCACTCAGAGCGCAGGTTAAAGATCCCTTGTGCTCCCGGACTCTTTTCACACTTCACATACCCACGACGCACTGCGCCTCGGTGCACCGCCCGCTAACGGGCTAGTGTAATTACCTCTGCTTGTCAAATATTCACCCAGTAAAATATGTCTGTACACCGTCTCTCCAGACCTCACCTGAGCTGGCGAAGCTGTGAACTACTTTCTGCCCGTCTCATATTTCTTCTTTTCAATCCAGCCTATCAGAGTTTGAGGCAGAGTACCAGGAGCTCTGGGATTGGCTGATGGACATGGAATCCATAGTGACGGACAGCCATGACCTGATGATGTCAGAGGAACAGCAGCATCACCTGTATAAGGTAAGCGTGTCTTTTGCATTTAAAGTTGCTAACTATAGTTGACTCGATGACTTGGTTTAAACAGTATGTGCTTTGCACTACGTGAAGCTGGTCTTGAAAATGTACCAAATTGGGAAATAGATCATTCCATTGCTATTTTTTTTTTAACTAGGTCTGTCAAGCTTGACAAACGGCACGTTAAAAATGTTATAAATTTACTTTTTGCAGAAGATTGTTAAGTCTTCTGACTGATCCATGTCAGAAACAGAACAAAAATTAAGAAGTAAAACTCTTAAATGAAACTCTCATCAGAATGTGTTGCATCAGAGTATGAAGAACTTATGGTAGGTGTTTTTGGAGCTTCATTTCACAATATAAGGAAGATTATGTTGAGAAAAATAACTGTTAACAGAGAAATATTGAATTGGGACAACATGAGGGTGAGTAAATGATGACAGAATTTTAATTTTGTGGTGAACAATTCCTAATTTGGGGGAAAATGGCAAGTAGGGTGAGGTGTCTTACTGGTTAACATCTGGGCCCAGGTTTACTAACAGCTTGCTCGAGTGCAAACCTTCTTTTGACGTTAAAGAGAGGAGAGTATTTAAATGAATCATGCAAGGCAAGGTGATTTACTAAGGATTGCGCTCGTCTATTTACTGGTGTTTACGGCATTATTCACGTCCAAAAAAAGCATATCTTAAACCTATGCTAACTGGTAGATTATTTTGGTCATTATGGACATGATCTGACTGCGTCTGTGTTCTTTAATTTCCGTGTCGATAGTAGATCACGCGCTGAACTTTCCACTTTTTTGGAATTGCTCTCTCATGCTAAATTGCCCTGTTTAGTAAATCTGGCCCCTGGTCTGTTAAAGCTGCAGTCCGTTGCCTTTTTGGGTTAAAAATGATCCAAAATACATATTATAGAAAATACATAACCAGCCTGTTTTTAATTCCAGTGGTACTGGTGGATTTCCACGGGAGATTTGAGCATGTCTTTGTGTCATTACGTCACATCTGTACACCATTTTGTTCTTATCAACCATTGTGCTCTCGGGCAAGACTTTTACATTGTGTCCTAGCATATCTAGCTGCAAAAATGACAAAAAGCACCTTAAAAATGACTTGAAAGTATCATGTATTTCCTAATAATAGTGAAGTTATGCTCATTGCCTGCATTCAGCTCAGTGATCTCATCTAGACGAGATGCATCTTGGATTGACATTGATAAATTTTAATACAGTAGTGTTCTATAGTTTTGATATAGGTAAGAACAAATTGGACTACTTATGGTACTTTTATGTTTGTGTTTTTTGGACTGCAGTGCCCATTTTAAGATCATGTCCAAAAAAGTAAAATAAAAATTGTGTTCAACAGAAGAAAGTAAGAAAGTAACAACTGGTTTGGTGAGTAAAAGGTCGTTTGTGGGTGATATCTCTGGGAAATGGCAAGTGGGATGAGGTGGCTTGTGATTAAAGATCCAGGCGGTAACCCAAAGGTTGTACACTATCGGTCAAAAGTTTTTTAAATGTTAATGTTTTTGAAAGAGTAATTATTAAAGGTTTTTGAAAGAGTTCTCTTATGCTCATCAAGGATTAATTTAGTTCATCAAAACAGCAATAACATGCAATACTATTGTGATTTAAAGGAACTTTTCTATTTTCCATTTTTTTTATATATATATATATATATATATATATATATATATATATATATATATATATATATACATATATATATATATATATATATATATATATACATATATATATATATATATATATATATACATATATATACATATATATATATATATATATATATATATATATATATATATATATA
Source organism: Hybognathus amarus (assembly GCA_030378365.1). Classification (NCBI taxonomy): domain Eukaryota; kingdom Metazoa; phylum Chordata; class Actinopteri; order Cypriniformes; family Leuciscidae; genus Hybognathus; species Hybognathus amarus. The sequence goes on along the minus strand of JAQIUQ010003676.1, from coordinate 10,451 downwards.
TATACATATATATATATATATATATACATATATATATATATATATATATATATATATATATATATATATATATATATATATATATATATATATATATATATATACATATATATATATATATATATACATATATATATACATATACATATATATATATATATATATATATATATATATATATATATATACATATATATATATATATACATATATATACATATATATATATATATATATATATATACATATATATGTATATATACATATACATATACATATATATATATATATATATATATATATATATACATATACATATACATATATATATATATATTTATATATATATATATATATATATATATATATATATATATATATATATATATATATATATATATATATATATATATATATATATACATATACATATACATATACAGAGCCAGACAGTATTGGAGTACATTTACTTGAGTACAGTACTTAAGTACAATTTTGAGGGATCTGTACTTTACTCGAAGTATCATTTTTGGGGAGTACTCATGACTTTACTCAAGTACATTTGAGAGGGAAAAATTAATAAGAAAATCTCGGAAACCCTCAATTTGTTGTTTTGCTCTCAAACGAATGTTATGTAAGCGGAGGCCAGCTAGTAGTTGCTGTGCGAGTAAACCTCACTCCCCCGATCTCAATAGGTGCTCTAGCAGACAGACGCTCAGCGGCTGCAGTCTTTAGCCTCCTTGTAAGTGCGACTGACTCTCATGCCGGAGACCCGGGTTCGAGGCCCGCTCGGAGCGGGTCGAGTAGAACCCGGGTGGAAGGGTTACATTGGTGCCGTGACCCGGATGAGAGTGAGGTTAAGGGGAGTGAGTGTAACAGAGGCCAGCTAGTAGTTGCTGTGCGAGTAAACCTCACTCCCCTGATCTCAATAGGCGCTCTAGCGACAGATGTTGCTAAAAATCCCACACTGCACCTTTAAGTAAAGCAACATGGTAAAAAGGTAAATATATGACTTGATTTTACTTTAAATTCCTTTTACATTATCCAAGGTATTGACATTAACATTTTTCATAACTCCATGTAGGACGTTTCTGTTCATAAATGTAAGCACTGTGGCAGTAGTATTGCAATATTTAGAAAATGTACTCTTGTATCTATACTCAAGTACTTTTAAAAACACGTACTTCAGTACTTTTACTCAAGTAGACATCTGACTGTAGTACTTTTGTACTTGAGTAAAATTTAGCAAGGGGTATCTGTACTTTTACTCAAGTAATAAAGCTGTGTACTCTGTCCACCTCTATATATATATATATATATATATATATATATATATTCCTGTGAGGAAGCTGAATTTCAGCAGCCATTACTTCAGTCTTCAGTGTGTTCTAATATGCTTATTTGGTGCTCAAAACAGTTTTTGCTGATTCATTTTTTGTTAAGATTCCTAAGATCCCATGTTCTAGCAGTTGTGGCATGTCAGGCATTTAAGAGGCTTAATTACTCCACCCACCTCAAAACTCATTGGACCAAAAATAGTCCTCTGCATATCAAAAATGATCTGATTGGCTGAGATTGTTCACATTGCTTGCGGTTCACTGTCAGACAGAAAAATTGCTTCTTCGTGAAAAATTGGTGTTAACCCACGGTTTTCTCCAGGGAGTCAGTCCCTGTTAACTACATGTACTGTTAGTCACTTTGAATGAGAAATGGTCTGCTAAATCATGTATCATTTTAATTCTTTCTTTCTTATCTTGAACTCGGAGCATATAATGCAAAATGTTAAATTATAGGTTTATCAGTAATATTTCAAATGAGCCTTGACTTTTGATTCTCTTAAACCAATTTAGCAAAACCACGGCTGAATATTACAATACTGCGAGTCGGCGATTAGATTGTCTTCCATTTCAATCTCTGTCATCATGTCACACTTTCTACAGCCAGCCAGACTCACTTTGTCATTTTAACACATTTCAGTAAAACGTTCATTTCAGAGGAACGAGAGAGGAAATAGAAAGAGTGCAGAGCAGAGATAGTACCTCACCCTGTTTACAGTCCATGAATTTTTATTAGTCCCAGATAAAGTGGCCTGTATTGTGTTAGGTCAATATGTTTGTTCATGATTAAAACAAACTGATTTTGCTCCTCCATATTGATTGCATGCCCACCCGCCCTAATAAATATGTACTGGGCCTCCATGTTCTTTATCAGCTTTTTTTTTTGCGGGGTTCTCCTGTGACGCGTTATCAGCCCTCTATGTGGGATTAATTGGAAGAGGGGTACATGTGTAGCCGGGACGGCGTGCTGTTTGCCCATGCTGGGGGAGTTTATCGTAAGGGGGGAGTAAGAGGGGGAGGCAGAAAGCCAGACTCGCCGGAGGCAGGGGTCGTAAATCAGCCTCATTTAGGCTTTCTTTACCGGACTGATTCCGACACTTGTCATCCTCCGATTGCTCCGAGCATATGGCATATTTCAAAAGAGCAGATTGTGAATCATAAAGAAATGAAATTAATACCCCCCTCCCCAACCCCATACTCGGACTGGAAACAACCCCTAATGACGAGAGAAATAACGGCACGCCGGCGGCCCCCTGTTCCTGTTCCTCCTCTCTCCCCTCTCTCCTTTCCAAAACGGCAGAGGTCGTCTTCAAGGTCAGAACTAATCTTCGCGCTCATCGGGCGCACTGACCCCGCCATTTGTCATATCTTACAGTAAGATGAAACTGAGGAAAGATCAGCCTGTTTTCTGCTCTTTCTTACTCTTGGAGTATGTTCAACATACTGAGCACACTATTTTTGCTTTATGCCTGTATCTGTATATGTGAAAAACTGTATATGACCTGCTATGTTTATCAAAATGTGCAGTATACATTCAGAGCTGACTCAGTAGAATATGAGAAGACATCTAAACCTTTATAAGTCTGAACAAATGAAGAATTTATTATATATGTATGTGTGTGTATATATATATACACATACATATATAATAAATTCTTCATATATATACACATATTTCAGTGCCATTTGAAATTTTCTTCTAAAATGATCATTTTAATCAAGCTTGTATATTTAAGTTCAGTAATTTCACTTAAATGACAATTAATAGGTAATCTTCATTGCCATTTAAGTGAAATTACTGAACTTAAATATACAAGCTCGATAAAAATGATCATTTTAGAAGAAAATTTCAAATGGCACTTAGAGGCTTTTGCATCTGAACTCTTCATATATGAATTAGGGCTGTCAGTTAAACGCGTCATTAACGGCGTTGACGCAAATCCCATTTTAACGGCTTACATTTTTTTATTGCGCGATTAACGGTCTTTTTTGTCTTAGCAAACTTTGTAGTTTTTTTCACATGCTTATGCAACAGGACGCGGCGCTGCACTCTGAAACCCATTCATTTCAATGGCTTGTGCCGAGGATGTTTTGTTGCTTCGCCGACCAAAGCGCAAGCGATCTAGCCTAACCGCAAACAAAACGGTTAACCTTACGTTTTGAGTGGATGGTGAGTGCCGAGACGTGGAAATGGGTGCCAATAAGATTCTAGAAATTTTACTTTTAAAAGTTGCCAAATTACATCAACAAGACCAAAGTGATCTGTGTGTTTTGTCGTTGTGAACTGAGCCATCATCATCACTGCACGTCCAGTCTGAAATACCAATTGATGATGGCCAAACACACACACACACACACACACAGCTGATGTGACTTCTCTGCCCACTCGTCAATATCAGGACCTTGTCAGTATTTCTTTCACCCTTTTATTAATGGACAGTGTTACATTGTGTGAATGCATTGTAACATTGTCTGTAACACAATGTTAGTGTGAAATTAAACACAGCATATGCCAACGTTGTTTTTTTTTTACAATTGCACAAAGCAAGCCAATCCACTTTTCCATGTTGATAAGAGCATGAAATTGAGAAAAATAATGGGAAAAAAAGAAAATCAAGAGACATTTAGAACATTTTAAAATGAGTTAACTATGACATTAATGCGAATTAATTGCAATTAAATATTGTATTAATAGTTTGACAGCAGTCTAATATATATATATATATATATATATATATATATATATATATATATATATATATATTACCAGTACATTTTCCATTATGTTTACTTTACGGACATGTCCCTCAACCTTAAAACACAATACAATGCAATGCATGCTTCAAAATCCAGGTAAAACACCTGTGGACAATCCTTCGTATCAACTTGATTCACTGGACCCTATAATGCTCAGTTTGCAGTACGCAATACAACAGTATTCATGTCTGTACATAACCTTCGAAATGCATCTCAACTGACCATTTGTCTCAGAGATTGCTGACTTGTTACAAAAAAATCATAGTTTGACCAAAATAGCTCCTATTGTTGTCTGTTCCTTTCATAAAACAACCATTGATGTGTTTTTAGCACTCTCAACCAATTAACCTGTAGTTTGTTCATCTTTTGTTTGCTCCATGCCAGGCATCAATCAGACGTTCAGCTGTGTTAACCGTTCCTGCGCTGGAAGCATCAGTATGTGTGTATGTGTTCTGTGTACCTTCTGACGCACACTGACATGCTGAATAGATCTTAGTCTAATCTAACACGCTCTAATGCGCTTGCTGATCAAAGCTCGGCTCAGCCAAACCGTACATGTTCTCTTGTGCACGCTGCCCTGCAGATGTATTCCTTTCTTACTGGTTTGTTCGTTCATGTACCTTTGAGTGCTGAGGATTATGAGGCATTGTTACTCTGTCTTTATGCATGTGAAATTAAAAACGAATCAGTTTCTTCAAAGCTCTAGAATCTGTCAAAACATGTAAAATGCAACGTAATTTTCTGTTTGGATTCTGAACTCTTTGCTTGATTGTGTTTTAATGGCTCATGTAGCGTTTCTTCAAGACTTCACAGAGCTGATTAGTGCTTTATCAGTCCCACACTACTGCGTTTCGTTTAAAACTAAGACCCTTTGCTACGTTTGCACCTCCCGTCCAGACTGAAATGGAAAAGTGACGACCTAAAACGGAGAAGTTTAGAAAACGCTGCAGCTCCATTTTGCATTTTGAATCTCTGGAGGGCGTTTCAGTAGCCTGGATGCCAGCCTGAACTCCGCCCACAACATTTTTTGGTCGGGAAGTTTGGTCTGAACTCGATCCATTGAGGAGTAATTATGATCAGGCAAAAAATGTTCCGGCAAATCAAATTGCCAGGGCGGGCTTTATACGATGATGGACAGGTGATCTGCCAGGATGTGATCATCACGTTATCAAAGAGCGCTTAACTGGTTTCTCTCAGAGATGACTGCAGCTGGAGAATTGAGACGATTGAGTTGTTGTGGTTTCTCCTTTGGTCGCACTCATCGAGGAGTAAGTAAAAGAAGCAACACTCGTTATTTAACTTCTAAAATAAGTACGTTTTGTAGTTGACAACTGTATGCAAAGTAGTTGACTTACTGCATTGTTCTGATTGGTTGTAGGTTTACCGACTATCCAATTGAGTGCAGAGGTTTTTTTTTACCTGGTTCGGTTAAGACACGCCTCATAATCAAAGTCCTACGAGCAGTTTCAGACTCATATTCCGACAAGAGTATGAGTTTGACGAAGTCAGGCTAGCGTTTTAGTGAAGACGGGACAAAACCATGGACTCTAGAAACGATGACGCAGAGGCTCACGCTTCGGCTCTGTGATTGGGTGTCATCAGTCATGACGTGTCCTTTCCTGATTCGTCGCTACTCATCACATGACCCGTTTCCTGTTTACACCGGCACGCACATGCCCAGTGTTGGTGAATGGTCACGTGATCCGCGTTTCAGTCGTTTTAATGTGGACGGAGATCAATTCTAATATCGCAGATAAAACGTTGGTGTGGACTGAGATTCGTATTCGTTTTAATTCTCCGTTTTTAAATGAAAACGCAGTAGTGTGGACGGGGCCTTAGACTCCATAAGGATAAGTGGGGGAATCTTGTAAAAAGTTGCATCTATATATATATATATATATATATATATATATATATATATATATATATATATATACACACTGACATAAAGGATTATTAAGGACACCATACTAATACTGTGACCATAAAGGGATGGACATGGTCAGGAACAATACTCAGGTAGGCCGTGGCATTTAAACGATGCCCAATTGGCACTAAGGGCCTAAAGTGTTCCAAGAAAACATCCCCCACACCATTACACCACCACCACCAGCCTGCACAGTGGTAACAAGGCATGATGGATCCATGTTCTCATTCTGTTTACGCCAAATTCTGATTGTACCATCTGAATGTCTCAACAGAAATCGAAGCCTCATGAGACGAGGCAACATTTTTCCAGTCTTCAACTGTCCAATTTTGGAAACACTTAATGACTTGCCTGAAGTAATTGTAATGCTATGTGAGATATTCTCAAGCTGTTTTATTGATGCATTTCTTTGCATCAATAGAAACTTTGAAAACACTTTGAAACACTTTGAGAGACTGCACATAAACATATCTATGCATAGACCGTCTGTTCTTCTTATTCTGTGCTTTTTCCTGTTGCAGTGGTTAGCAAACAGTGTTGCATTACCCGCGAGCCCCTTCTGGGTTGGAGTGTGGATCGCCCTTTATTGACTTTATTTGTTCGTCTGACAGCATGCACCAAATTTTATGGTTCGGGATGAATACATGAACCATTACACCCCTGATATATACCCTAATCTTGTAATATTTATGATATAGTAATACATATTTTAAGTATAATATTTATTTATTTCAGGGTTTTTTCATAGAGAAAATAAAGCCAATTTTGCATTTGTGAAATGATTTTAATGAAAATCAACCTTATTTCTTTCTAATCTTTCTTATTCCATTATGACCTGAAGGTGTTTTTCACAGGTTTTGTGAGATTCACTCAAAACACAGGTAGATTTCTGTTGTTGGGAAGGTCAGGAATTCTCCTCGATTGATGTTGTTCCTTTGTGATAAAGTGCAAGGATGTTTGTCGACGTGTTGCTCTGTGTCAGGAGTGTGAAGGCAGTAGAGCAGGCATCTGTGTGTGTGTGTGTGTGTGTGTGTGTGTGTGTGTGTGTGTGTGTGTGTGTGTGTGCGTGTGTGTGTGTGTGCGTGCTATAGCCAGAGGCTGTGTGTGAGTGTGACACATTGCTGCTTTATAGAGCCGGAGCAGGTGGTATTTAATGGGAATCACAACATCACAGCGCCTTCTCCTGTGTGTGTGTGTGTGTGTGTGTGTGTGTGTCTCGTGGCTTCCTTCTCACACTTTCGCTCTTTCTCCTTTGTCTCTCTCACTCTTTAATTTTCTCTCTCACACATTCCAGAATCTCCAAAACTTAGTAAGCTGCTTTCCAGTATACTGTCTACATAGTCAGCTGCCTTCCAAGACATGATTTACATCAATGCTTCTCAACTGGTTTGGCTTCAAGACTGATTTTACATTAGACACAAGTGGCCATTAAACCACAGTACTGAATTTTTTTTTATAGAATAATATTTTGAATTTGCTTTCATTTTTATAGTTGCAGTTTTCATTTCGTGTTATGTGATATTCTAATTTTTCTTATTTTTTTATAATTTTTTTTATTGGTTTAATTTATATTTATTTCAGTTTTATCTTTTAGCAATGCTAGTCAGTTAGTTGCTGACAGTATTATTATTCTTCATCATCTAATATTTATATTTTATTGTATTTTACTTCAGCTAATGAAAATGATTTGTAAGAGTTAATAAAGTCAATAAAAACAACATGATCAAATACTAAAATGCTTTAATATTGCCATGAACTGCATTGTGAATTTGCTAATGTTTTTAAGTTGATGGATGTTGTGATACTCTAATCTTAAAAACATAAAAATAAATGCATTTTGCTTTTTGTAATAGCCTTCTTCGTTGGCAATGTACCTATAGTGCCCTGAAATGCTGTCTAGGAAGGCAGCGCCAATAGGTTTTGAAACACAGCTGAGCTCCCACACACATACACAAAAGAAATAACCATTTTCTCCTGTTATGACTCTTTCCAAAGACCCCCACATTGACGGTATGTGCTGAATATGGTGCCGATACTGTTGGGCACACCTGCATGCGCCATTACCCACAGACACACACACAACATTTTCTCACAGCACTGTATACACACGCAGTAGCCTCAGTAAGTATGTGCTAATGTAGGTAATCGCTAATGGACATTTGTCTCAATTTGATTGCATTGTGCTTGTTTATCTTGTATTGTTCCATTTCAGCTGCTGTGGTCGGGTTTCTGTTGTTGGCCAATATGTTTTCTATAGGGCAAATAAATCCCCTTCCTCTGAAAAGCTTTTGAATGGAGTCATTTAATATTTCCGTGTCACCAGGTGCTGTTTGAAAACACTCTCGCATGAATTTACACCAGTGTTCAAAAGTTTGGGGTCAGTAAGATTAAAGATATTTATAATGTTACATACGTATCCACATAAGTTGCAAGCCTATCATTGATAATAATAAGAAATGTTTTTGAGCAGCAAATCAGCATATTATAATGGTTTCTGAAGGATCATGTGACACTGAAGAGTGAGATAATGATGGAAATTCTGAATTGACATCACAGGAATAAGTAAAATGCGTACAAGTACAAACATTTTTAATAACTCAAACAGTAGTGAGATTTTTGATAGGTGAAAAATAAATGCATGCAACAGTCTGCGCTGCTTTAGCAGGAAAAAAGACAACTGTTCATTGTGAGAGAGTTGTGATTGTCATCACAGGCTTGAGAGAGAAAGTGTGTGAGATGCTGGCAGTATTTTTGAGCAGGAGTTTAGGTGTCATTGATGTTTAGTTCTCGGTGTCTTGATAACTCTGAGATGGCTGACCCAGCACACGCTTACACTAGCTCACAGTGATCTCACACCTTCTCATCCAATATTCCAGAGAGCACAGCCTTTATCGTGTGTGTGTGTGTTGAGTGCCAGGGACTTGGACACAAAGGGCCTAGTGTTAAGGCGCTCTCTCTTCTTCTCTCTCTCCTCCTCTCTTTCACCCTCTACAACCTTCTCTCTTTCTTTTCGTTATTTCTCTTATTTTTCCTTCCTTTCCTTTCGTTTCTTTCTAACAATCTTCCCTTTCTCATTCCTTTTCATCTTATACTTTCTTCATCCTGTTTTTCCTTTCTTTCTTCCTTCCTTCCTTCCTTCCCTCCTTTCTCCTTCCTTCCTTCCTTCCTTCCTTCCTTCCTTCCTTCCTTCCTTCCTTCCTTCCTTCCTTCCTTCCTTCCTTCCCTTCCTTCCCTTCCTTCCTTCCTTCCTTCCTTCCCTCCTTCCTTCCTTCCCTCCTTCCCTCCTTCCTTCCTTCCTTCCTTCCCTCCTTCCTTCCTTCCTTCCTTCCTTCCTCCTTCCTTCCTTCCTTCCTTCCTTCCTTCCTTCCTTCCTCCTCCTTTCCTTCCTTCCTTCCTTCCTTCCTTCCTTTCCTTCCCTCCTTTCCTTTCCCTTCCCTTCCCTTTCCTTTCCTTCCTTTCCAATTCCTTCCTTCCCTCCTCCCTTCCTTCCTTCCTTCCTTTCCCTCCTTCCTTTCCTTCCTTCCTTCCTTCCCTCCTTCCATCCTTCCGTCCTTCCTTCCTTCCTTCCTTCCTTTCCTTCCCTCCTTTCCTTCCTTTCCCTCCTTTCCTTCCTTCCTTCCTTCCCTCCTTCCTTTCCTTCCTTCCTTCCTTCCTTCCTTTCCTACCCTTCCTTCCTTCCTTTCCTTTCCTTTCCTTCCTTCCTTTCCTTCCTTCCTTCCTTCCTTCTTTCCTTCCTTCCTTCTTTCCTTCCTTTCCTTCCTTCCTTCCTTCCTTCCTTCCTTTCCCTTCCTTCCTTCCTTTCCTTCCTTCCTTCCTTCCTTCCTTCCCTCCTTTCTTTCCTTCCTTTCCTCCTTCCTTTCCTTCCTTCCCTTCCTTTCCTTCCTTCCTTTCCTTCCTTCCTTTCCTTCCTTTCCTTCCATCCTTCATTCGCTTCCTTCCTTCCTTCCTTCCCTCCTTTCCTTCCTTCCTTCCTTCCTTCCTCCTTTGCTTATTTCTTCCTCCCTTCCTCCCTCTTATTCTTCCTATGCCCTTTTTTCCTTTCCTTCTGTCTCTCCTTTTCTTTCCTCTTTCCCTACTTCCTTCCTTTTCTTCATTCTATGCCTTGATTTTCCTGGCTTGATCTTCTTTTTCCTCATTCTCTGCACATATTCTTCTTTATTTAATGTTTCTAGTCCTTCCTTTCTTTACTTCTTCATTTCCTTTCATTCTATATCTTTGTCTTTCCTTCTTTGCTATTTCTTCCTTCCTTCCTGCCTTCTTCTATCTTCTTCTTCATTCTTTCCTTCTTCCTTCCTTTCTTTTCCTTCCTTCTTCCTTCCTTCCTTCTTCCTTCTTCCTTCCTTTCCTTCCTCCTTCCTTCCTTCCTTCCCTTCCCTTCCTTCCTTCCTTCCTTCCTTTCCTTTCCTTCCTCCCTTCCTTCCTTCCTTCCT
>JAQIUQ010003675.1:0-102786 GCA_030378365.1 Hybognathus amarus | reverse complement strand
TCTTACCAATCGTGCAGCACCAGCAATTGATGCCTGGAAGTAAACCCTGAAAATCTAGAAGCTCAAATCGAGGCTTCCTGAAGTATGAAACAAGTTGAAGAAATGCGCGATATCGGCGGTGGGAGGCTTCAATCTTAGCTGCGACACCTAGTGGTCAATTTGTAGGAGTTGACCGAAAGACCTTGACAACAAACGAATATAAAATGTTCATCCGTTATTATTGTAGTGTTCTCAATATGTGAAGCTTGTACCGTATGCTCATCTGCAAGAATGTTTGGCTCGTACAATCAAGAAATCAAGCCACCAGGTCTCACTTTTTAGATCTTTTAAAATATTAATCTTCTTTCTGGAAGGTTGAAAAATGTCCCCTCGGCGATTGAAATGTTCTCCAGAAATGTCCATTAGCGTGTCAGAACAGTGTAACTGCAACAAAAAAACGTGCCAAACATGCATAAAAACACCTTTAGATATTGCTTTTCACAAAAAAACAATTATCTAATTATTGTAAATATTATCAGTTTATATGTCGAATCAGTTGGTAATTGTTTAGTTAGTTAGTAAAAAACAGGCCAAAGAGATGACTACTACTCATTATCATTTAAATTATATGAGGTCGAATTAAAAACGCTTTCAAATTATAAAATTATTGCAATATTAGTAAAAACCCACAGTCACGTGATTGACTTTGATATAGCAACATGAAGCAGTGTTTTGAAATTGCCATCACTACCTTTAGTTTTATGATACCGCATTCAAATTGATTTCAACTGCAAATAACATGGAGAGAATTAAGTGCCTTTAGCAAAATGTACCATTAGCATAATAGCCGAAGTCCTCTTTATAAATGTGTTGTTCATACAAGGCAGATATCATTTAGCAGTGAACTGTGCTAGTATCCGTGACCTATCTGAACTTTATTCTGAACACAAATTCTTCAACACTTGCCGAGTGAAGTTTGTCCATGTGTGTTAGTGGTGTGGTCACTGGGAGGAAGCTACCCTGAATCAAGTCTGGCTTGTTCCTTCTTTATTTTACCATTGCATTGGACTTCAAAACAAATGAGGAACTTAGAAGTGGACATAAAGTGCCGAACGGGCTGAGGGCGAGGGCTTTAGGACTGGGACAGATAAGGCAATTGCACACATAATGGCATTTGTTTTACAGGCAGTATGCAAATAGTGTCTGCCACAGCAAGTATAAATATCATCTTAACAGACATTATTCATCTCCTATACAATCGTGTACTCTTTCATTTCCATTTATCTCTTTATACTGCCCGAACGATGCTGTGTCCGATCCCATGTAGTCTTATGAAGTTTGGGTGCCATGAAAGCAGCAAGTAATTTAGTGTGTGTGTGTGTGTGTGTGTGTGTGTGTGTGTGTGTGTGTGTGTGTGTGTGTGTGATCTACGTCCTCTCCTTAGGCTTTCTGTGGCTCTGCTTGGTAAGCTTTGACCAGTGCTCGGGTACCATCATGTCCTTGTAAAGGAGCTGCAGGTTTCTTTCTCTTCTCTTCCTGCAGCTGTTTCTTCAGCGCTTCTCAAGGTCCGTTTTCTTCTAGTGTCAGCATCAGCCTGCACTGGACAGACACACAGGACCAGCTGAATCACTGTAGGCCTGTGCTAGTATCTCTCACCCACACACATGCCTTCAACATTATCAAAACTACGATAAAACAAGAAACTTCTCCAACTCTAATAGAAGTTCAGATAGATGATGTTACGTGTCCAGCACAATCTCCTGTGTCTCATCTGGTTGAACAGAGCTAGACACATGTATCAACCACAAACGAAGCCAATCATCTTCTGTCCAACCACGTGCAGAGAGATTCGCTCTGGTGTGTCATAATATCAAACCCCAGCTCACACTCTACTTGAGGAGTAAGGCTGTTATTTGTGCATAGTACTGCTGGACTACTATCGATGGAAGTGTGTTCTTTTTCATTATGTTCTTCTACATGCTTGCTGCTCTGCTTCATCCCTCATCTATCCACCAGGTGGCGCTGTTCTCCAACACTATCAGCCTTGTGTTAACCATCTGAATCTGAGCTTCATGAGGCTTCCATTTCCCCGTGTCTGAGCATCTGAGCTCCAGCCCACGTGTGCTGTGTGTTCAGCTTCATCTGCCGCTTCTTCAGCGTATTTAACAAAAAATTCAGTTCTCGGTAAACAAAATGAACACTAGTGTAACCATTCAGTGTAACGAAAGACACACTCTGTGCTCCCGAAGTTCAGTGAGCTGAGCGCTCTCCAGAGAGGCTTCTGCGGAGATGAGCTCCCTATAATATGCGGAAAACACAACAGATTGCCTGGCTACCCAGCCATCCTCTGATCCGGTAACCGTGTTTCTCGGCGTACGCTCGAGACCTGTGTGCTGTCGCCGAGGTGTCGAGAGGACTCTGGCCTTCTCACTGACAGTCTTCACGCTCCTCTTGCTCTGCTTCCTCACACACTCATCGCTTGGCCTCGCCTTCCCTGAGGAACACATCAACACCGCCGAAGGGGGAGAAAAAGGGTTTTACATGGTCATCATGCTTCCTTGCTATGGAAGCTTGTTTACACCACCATAGAATGGAAAAACAGAAGGTACGCGACTTTACTCATATATTCCTACTCTCTCCCGCAGCTGTCAGATCCCATACATCTCACAATTTTACTGACATTATTTTTAGAATTGCGAGATATAAGTCAGTATTGTGAGATAAAGTCAGAATGGGTGAGATATAAGTCAGAATTGCTAGACATAAAGTCAGTATTGCTAAAGATAAGTCAGAATGGTGATATAAAGTCAGAATTGTCGTGATATAAAGTTAGAATTGCGAGATATAAAGTCAGAATTGCGAGATATAAAGTCAGAATTGCTGAAGATATAAAGTCAGAATTGTGAGATATAAAGTCAGAATTGCTGAGATATAAGTCAGAATCAATATAATTGCGAGATTTATAGAAGTCAGAATCTGTAAGATATAAAGTCAGTAATTGCGAGATATAAAGTCAGAATTGCTAGATACAGTAAATTGCGAAGAATTGGCGAATGATATAAAGTCAGAATTGCGTATATAAATATAATTGTCACATAAGTCAATTGCCAAAATATAAAGTCAGAATTGCGAGATATAAAGTCAGAATTGCGAGATATAAAGTCAGAATTGCTAGATATAAAGTCAGAATAATTGCGAGATATAAAGTCAGAATTGCTAGATATAAGTCAGAATTGCCAAGATATAAAGTCAGAATTGCTGATGATATAAAGTCAGAATTGCCAATATATAAAGTCAGAATTGTGAGATATAAAGTCAGAATTGCGACATAATATAAGTCTAATAATTGCTGAGATATAAAGTCAGTAATTGCGTGATATAAAGTCAGAATTGCTGTGATATAAAGTCAGAATTGCGAGATATAAAGTCAGTAAATTGCGATGATATAAAGTCAGAATTGCGAGATATAAAGTCAGAATTGTCAGATATAAAGTCAGAATTGCGCAGATATAAAGTCAGAATTGCGCAGATATAAGTCAGAATTGCCATGATATAAAGTCAGAATTGCTGAGATATAAAGTCAGAATTGCTGAAGATATAAAGTCAGAATTGTCGAGATATAAAGTCAGAATTGCGAAGATATAAAGTCAGAATTGTCGTGATATAAAGTCAGAAATTGCTAGATATAAAGTCAGAATTGTGTGATATAAAGTCAGAATTGCGTGATATAAAGTCAGAATTGCGACGATATAAAGTCAGATATTGCGTAGATATAAAGTCAGAATTGTGAGATATAAAGTCAGAATTGCGAGATATAAAGTCAGAATTGTGCGATATAAAGTCAGAATTGCGTAGATATAAAGTCAGAATTGCGTGATATAAAGTTAGAATTGCCGAGATATAAAGTCAGTAATTGCGTGATATAAAGTCAGAATTGCGTAGATATAAAGTCAAGAATTGCGAAGATATAAAGTCAGAATTGTGAGATATAAAGTCAGAATCTGCGAGATATAAAGTCAGAATTGCGAGATATAAAGTCAGAATTGCTGAGATATAAAGTCAGTAATTGTCAGATATAAAGTCAGAATTGCCAGATATAAAGTCAGAATTGCGAGATATAAAGTTAGATAATTGTGAGATATAAAGTTAGAATTGCGAGATATAAAGTCAGAATTGCTGAGATATAAAGTCAGAATTGTGCGATATAAAGTCAGAATTGTGAGATATAAAGTCAGAATTGCTGAGATATAAGTCGAGTAATTGCGATGATATAAGTCAGAATTGTGAGATATAAAGTCAGAATTGCGAGATAAGTCAATGAGATATAAGTTAGAATTGCGAGATATAAGTCAGAATTGCGAGATATAAAGTCAGAATTGCTGCGATATAAAGTCATAATTGTCGAGATATAAAGTCAGAATTGCGAAGATATAAAGTCAGAATTGCCAGATATAAAGTCAGAATTGCGAGATATAAAGTCAGAATTGCTGAGATATAAGTCAGAAATTGCGAGATATAAAGTCAGAATTGCTGAAGATATAAAGTCAGAATTGCGTATATAAAGTCAGAATTGTCGAGATATAAAGTCAGAATTGTCGAGATATAAAGTCAGAATTGCTGAGATATAAAGTCAGAATTGCTGAGATATAAAGTCAGAATTGCCGAGATATAAAGTCAGAATTGCGAGATATAAAGTCAGAATTGTGAAGATATAAAGTTAGAATTGCGCAGATATAAGTCATAATTGCGAGATATAAAGTTAGAATTGCTGCAGATATAAAGTCAGAATTGTCAGATATAAAGTCAGAATTGTCGCAGATATAAAGTCAGAATTGCTAAGATATAAAGTCAGAATTGCCAAGATATAAAGTCAGAATTGCCGAGATATAAAGTCAGAATTGTCGAGATATAAAGTCAGAATTGCTGAGATATAAAGTCAGAATTGCCAGATATAAAGTCAGATATCTGAGATATAAAGTCAGAATTGCCAGATATAAGTCAGAATTGTGAGATATAAAGTTCAGAATTGCTGTGATATAAAGTCAGAATTGCTGAGATATAAAGTCAGAATTGCGAGATATAAAGTCATAATTGTGAGATATAAAGTCAGAATTGTCGAGATATAAAGTTAGAATAATTGTCGAGATATAAAGTCAGAATTGCTGCGATATAAAGTCAGAATTGCGTGATATAAAGTTAGAATTGCTGAGATATAAAGTCAGAATTGCTGCGATATAAAGTTAGAATTGCGTAGATATAAGTCAGAATTGCCGAGATATAAAGTCAGAATTGTCACGATATAAAGTCAGAATTGCTGAGATATAAAGTCAGAATTGTCGAATATATAAAGTCAAGAATTGTCGAAGATATAAAGTCAGAATTGTCGAGATATAAAGTCAGAATTGTGAGATATAAAGTCAGAATTGCTGAGATATAAAGTCAGAATTGCCGCGATATAAAGTCAGAATTGCGTGATATAAAGTCAGAATTGTCGTGATATAAAGTCAGAATTGCGCAGATATAAAGTCAGTAATTGCGTGATATAAAGTCAGAATTGCCGAGATATAAAGTCAGAATTGTCAAGATATAAAGTTAGTAATTGCTGATATAAAGTCAGAATTGCTAGATATAAAGTTAGAATTGCCGCGATATAAAGTCAGAATTGCCGCGATATAAGTCAGAATTGCTAGATATAAAGTCAGAATTGCGAGATATAAAGTCAGAATTGCTGAGATATAAAGTCAGAATTGCTGCGATATAAAGTCATAATTGCCAAGATATAAAGTCAATTGCTGCGATATAAGTTAGATTGCAGATATAAAGTTAGAATTGCGCGATATAAAGTCAGAATTGTGAGATATAAAGTCAGAATTGCCAAGATATAAAGTCAGAATTGCGTGATATAAAGTCAGATTGCTAGATATAAAGTCAGAATTGCGTAGATATAAAGTTAGAATTGTCGAGATATAAGTCAGAATTGCTGCGATATAAAGTCAGAATTGCTGCGATATAAAGTCAGAATTGCTGCGATATAAAGTTAGAATTGTGCAGATATAAAGTTAGAATTGCGAGATATAAAGTCAGAATTGCTGAGATATAAAGTCAGAATCTGCGCGATATAAAGTCAGAATTGCGAGATATAAAGTCAGTAATTGCTGAGATATAAAGTTAGAATTGCTGAGATATAAAGTCAGAATTGCTGAGATATAAAGTCAGAATTGCTGTGATATAAAGTCAGTAATTTGTCGAGATATAAAGTTAGAATTGTCAAGATATAAAGTCAGTAATTGCTAGATATAAAGTCAGAATTGCTGAGATATAAAGTTAGAATTGCCAGATATAAAGTCGTTAGAATTGCTGAGATATAAAGTCAGTAAATTGCCAAGATATAAAGTCAGTAATTGCCAAGATATAAAGTCAGAATTGTGAGATATATTTGAGAATTGTGTCCTACATTGTTCCTCTTGTATATATTTCCTCTCTTGGTAAGGTCATAAGTCAGTTGTCAGTGACTGTAGAATCTGAGTGTACCTGGTGTGCTGTATCTTGGTTAGAGAGAGTCCGAGTGTACCTGGTGTGCTGTATCTTGGTTAGAGAGTCTGAGTGTACCTGGTGTGCTGTATCTTGGTTAGAGAGAGTCTGAGTGTACCTGGTGTGCTGTATCTTGGTTAGAGAGAGTCTGAGTGCTACCTGGTGTGCTGTATCTTGGTTAGAGAGAGTCTGAGTGTACCTGGTGTGCTGTATCTTGGTTAGAGAGAGTCTGAGTGTACCTGGTGTGCTGTATCTTGGTTACAGAGAGTCTGAGTGTACCTGGTGTGCTGTATCTTGGTTAGAGAGAGTCTGAGTGTACCTGGTGTGCTGTATCTTGGTTAGAGAGAGTCTGAGTGTACCTGGTGTGCTGTATCTTGGTTAGAGAGAGTCTGAGTGTACCTGTGTGCTGTATCTTGGTTAGAGAGTCGCAGTGTACCTGGTGTGCTGTATCTTGGTTACAGAGAGTCTGAGTGTACCTGGTGTGCTGTATCTTGGTTAGAGAGAGTCTGAGTGTACCTGGTGTGCTGGTATCTTGGTTACAGAGAGTCTGAGTGTACCTGGTGTGCTGTATCTTGGTTACAGAGAGTCCTAGTGTACCTGGTGTGCCTGTATTTGGTTTACAGAGAGTTCTGCCAGTGTACCTGGTGTGCTGTATCTTGGTTAGAGAGAGTCCGAGTGTACCTGGTGTGCTGTATCCTGGTGACAGAGAGTCTGAGTGTACCCTGGTGGGCTGTATCTTGGTTAGAGAGAGTCCTGTAGTGTACCTGGGTGTGCTGTATCTTGGTTACAGAGAGTCTGAGTGTACCCTGGTGTGCTGTATCTTGGTTACAGAGAGTCTGGTGTACCTGGTGTGCTGTATCTTGGTTACAGAGAGTCCTGAGTGTACCTGGTGTGCTGTATCTTGGTTAGAGAGAGTCTGAGTGTACCTGGTGTGCTGTATCTTGGTTAGGAGAGCAGTCTGCAGCTGTACCTGGGTGCTGGTCATCTTGTGTTACAGAAGAGATTGAGTGTACCTGTGTGCTGTATCTGGTTACAGAGAGTCCAGTGTACCCGGTGTGCTGTATCTTGGTCAGAGAGAGTCTGAGTGTACCTGGTGTGCTGTATCTTGGTTAGAGAGAGTCTGAGTGTACCTGGTGTGCTGTATCTTGGTTACAGAGAGTCTGAGTGTACCTGGTGTGCTGTATCTTGGTTACAGAGAGTCTGAGTGTACCTGGTGTGCTGTATCTTGGTCAGAGAGAGTCCTGAGTGTACCTGGTGTGCTGTATCTTCGTTAGAGAGAGTTTGAGTGTACCTGGTGTGCTGTATCTGGTTAGAGAGAGTCTGAGTGTACCTGGTGTGCTGTATCTTGGTTACAGAGAGTCTGAGTGACCTGGCGTGCTGGTATCTGGTTAGACAAAGTTGAGTGTACCCGGTGCTGTGTGTCTCTGGTCAGAGAGTCTGAGTGCACCTGGTGTGCCGTATCTTGGTCTAGAGAGAGTTGAGTGTACCTGGTGTGCTGTATCTTGGTCTAGAAGAGTCTACGTACCTGGTGTGCTGATATCTTGGTTAAGAGAGTCTGAGTGTACCTGGTGCTGATCTGTTAGAGAGTCTGAGTGACCTGGTGTGCTGTTTGGTTAGAGAGAGTCCAGTGTACCTGGTGTGCTGTATCTTGGTTACGGAGAGTTGAGTGTACCTGGTGTGCTGTATCTTGGTTAGAGAGAGTCTGAGTGTACCTGGTGTGCTGTATCTTGGTTAGAGAGAGTCTGAGTGTACCTGGTGTGCTGTATCTTGGTTAGAGAGAGTCTGAGTGTACCTGGTGTGCTGTATCTTGGTTAGAGAGAGTCTGAGTGTACCTGGTGTGCTGTATCTTGGTTAGAAGAGAGTCTGAGTGTACCTGGTGTGCTGTATCTTGGTTAGAGAGAGTCTGAGTGTACCTGGTGTGCTGTATCTTGGTTGAGAGAGTCTAGTGTACCTGGTGTGCTGTATCTTGGTCAGAGATAGTCTGAGTGTACCTGGTGTGCTGTATCTTGGTTAGAGAGAGTCTGAGTGTACCTGGTGTGCTGTATCTTGGTTAGAGAGAGTCTGAGTGTACCTGGTGTGCTGTATCTTGGTTACAGAGAGTCTGAGTGTACCTGGTGTGCTGTATCTTGGTTAGAGAGAGTCTGAGTGTACCTGGTGTGCTGTATCTTGGTTAGAGAGAGTCTCAGTGTACCTGGTGTGCTGCATCTTGGTGAGCTCCAGCAGTCGTGCTCTCCACACTAGCAGCCTGAAACAGAGCCTTATACTCCACACACTGAGCCTGGAGCGATGGGATTTTATCAACACACTCCGGACAGGCCGCCCGCGCTTCTCTGGAATCACATCGCAATGCTTTTTATTCATGATGTTACTCTGTTAGACAGCGCCAGATACTGTAGACTGGGCCAAACTCAGCACAGGACAGGAAGTGGGAAGACATAGACTTCCATTGTCAGTGTACTACTGTAAATGTAGATGTAAAATGTGTTTGGGGTGGTTTGAGATTCTTATTCTCCCAAATCAAAAGATCACACATGGAATTCCAAAGCTGCCAAAATAATTAATAAATATACAAAAAGAAATAAATAAATAGAATAATTATACTGTCATATCCTTATTTGTGTGAATGTTTTTTTCCACATAACATTTTTTTTCATTTATTTACTTCTGCATTTATTTGTAGATTTAGTAGTGCCACATTTACTAAACAAAGGCCCATTAGTGTGAGAGCTTAATCTCATAAAAGAGCTGGCAGGAGTAGAACGTTAGCATAGAGCCGATGATAATCAGATAATCTCACACACTCCCTGTTCTCCTGATAGGGAAGCTCTTACAAATGCAAATGAAAATAAGGTCAGCCGCAAAAATAACAGTAGTTTTTAATGGCAAAAGGTTTGTATAATACAGCAAACAAAAATATATTTTAAGAACTTTTGCACACGTTCCAATTATGTTATGAAAATATTATTTCAGAATGTTTCCCTAGAATGTTCAAAATCTCCAGGCTTTTTTAAACTTTGTCTCTTGGTTATGCAAAACTGTCTAGGGAACATCCCATTGTATCATTCTTCAACTCTTTATTGAATGTTACTTCGGAATGTTCCTGAAACAACATTTAAAAAACATTTGACAAACGTCCTCGACTGAAAAACGTTTCAGGAATGTGTTTTCCATGAATGATATATAAATAAAGTTTTTGTGCTAAAGCTTACAAAGACTGAGAATTTATTTTAAACAAACATTGTTTTATGTTCCTGGAGGAAGGTTTGTTCTTTGAGAGAGCGCTAGCTGTCCGCTGGGACGGCTCCAGCACCTGGCAGAGCTGGAACTCCGCTGCTGTTCTCCTGTTGTGATGTCAGAGGCCCGATGTTAGCTTGGCCTTTACTCTCCCACTGCTTCTGCACCAGACACACACAACATGCGTAAGCATGAGGAAAAATTGCTGATCAGATCAGGGGTGTTCTATCCGGACTCGCTGGCTTCAACTACAATAGCAGTAAATGATGCATCGTTGAAGGAATCATCTAGACAGGCTTCCCTTTACTTCTGTACAGATGAAACTTTGTCATAACAATTCCAGGTCACATGGCTATGTGAAGTGATAAATAATTCTGGATTACACAGGTTTGTGTTTTTGAAGTCTGTGCAGAGACAACCTTTTATCTAAATTTTAAAGGCTTGCACCTCATGAAAGCATAAAGGGTTTTCTGTTAGAGCGGTATCTTGTAAGCAGACGCTATGTTAATAACTAATGATCTTTAAAATGGAAGTGAATCAATCAAAACTAACCTTAGCTGGATCGGGAACTCTTATTCTAGAGCTGCTGTAAAGCCTGAACACTGTTACTGTTAATCTCTTATTATCACTGTAAAGCTGCTCTGAAACAATCTATATTGTTAAAAACGCTATTTAAATGAAGGTGACTTGACCTGGATTGTCGTAATTAGTCATTCAAGCACGTTGGTCATTGACGTCACACAGGTGCTGGAGAATAACTTATTCTCTAACTGAAACAAACTGAGATGGAATTAACGCTGGATGTTTTGATATAAATTACAGACATGGCATCTGAGGACTATTTTCTTTCTCAGTTCTTCTGCTTTATTTCCAGATTTCTAATCATAGACTCCTCTACACACTAGAGCTCGTCACACATGAGCAGTCTTCAAAATGACTACAGGTTTAAATTCTCTTGACAAACTAAAAGATGTAATTGACATTTCTGACACAGATTGTCCTGAATGTCAGCTTGCTCTATTTAGCTCAAGATCAGGATTCATTGAGTCCACGTCATGGCAGACAAAGAAACTGCTCGAAGATTTGTCGTTTCTCAAACACACAACTTGATCAAATGCTAGTTCTGTGTACACTCTTCATTAGAGCTCATAGTTGGGGGAAACATTAAGATGTGTGGTACCTGGAGGGCGGGTTGCTGGTATCCTCCTGGCTCCCAGCTCTTTGACCTTGTTCTCCTTCTCAGCACACCATGAGTTCTGAGCTGCTGGATGAGGGGAGGCGTGTTGCTGGGCCTCATTGCTGCAGCTGCACCTCCAGGCCCCGCTGGTGCCTCGCGCCCGCCTGACCCCTCTGGGCTGAGGTGCCCGGAACACTGGCCTGTGCCACTGCGACTGGCTGCTTCGGGTTGGAGGTAGCGAAGATACGTGATTGCCTATCTGCTTCATCGCTTATCTGCCTGACAAGTGTCCTTGCGTACAAAATTTAGCAGTACTTTATGAATTTGTGTGTTCAATTATAAAATGGGTTAGTTCCGAATCCTCTGATTCTGATTGGTCAAGAGCTGTGCTTTATTACACGACAAAACACGTGCTACGACTCGCTCTTCACACCCAACCGGCTTCTATCTGATTCGCTGCGCAACACTGCGTGCTTCTGTGTTGTCTATTATTTGAGCTTTCAGGCACTTTACACGCTGGGAACCGCTGCTGCTGGTTCACACTCGGGGCACTATCTTTTCCAGCGGAGCGACGGCTTTTACCTGATTTTTACTTCAAAGAAAGTTGCACCTAACATTGTCTCTTTCTCCCATACTGTAAGTATTGTGTGGCAACCGCTTTATAAAAGCAATAAGATACTCGCAGGCAAGTGCTGTATTGGCGAGGCAAGTAACGTGCTCAGGGGTTACTCCGCGCCCGGCTCCGTGCCTAACAATCGCCCTTGCAGCCGCCCACTTATCCACCACACAGCACAGCAGCTCCCTAAAACCCTTATACCGCTTACCTGCAAGGTGACAAATGAAAGATTCACATATTTGGTAATCCATCTGCACCGAAATTTTGTTTGATATTTACCCAGTCAATTTGGAAGGTGAATGTAAGAAAGCTGCAAACTGAAATGATTTTAGCGTGCTGTTGCTTTTACCTGAGGACTGCCCCTGAAACCAATGGTTTCGAGAGATCACCTCGCAACCTTACCTTGGAAAAATCTACACATAGTTTAAGGGAAACTGAGAGAGTTTTGGGATGGTCGAAGTATAATCTGCCGCCTCCTTGGTGCTTGGCACATGTTCAGTATATAAAAGTGTTTTTTGTGAGTGTCCACCAGTAATGCGTGGCAACTCAGCTCTGTCCGTCGTGTCTGCCCTCTCTCAGCAGAGTGCTCATCTGGCTCTTCAGGGCTTCTACCTCGCTGTGCCCAACACTTTGTTCCGGGCTTGCAGGCCTCCAGTTTCTTCTTCACACATCCGAGCTTCTTCACAGCAGAACCCCAGATCCCACAGCTGAGCTTCCTGAAACACACATCACGACCAGAGAGTGTGTGTGATGTGCAGAGTGAGCGGTAGAGACGAGTGTTTGCACCCTCCAGCGCCTCTTCTTCTTCTCCGCCTCCATGTGCCCGATGTGGCCCATGTCCTGTCGGGTGTCATCACCAGGCCTGTGGTCCTCCTCGTCTCCTCCTCCCGTGCCTGGCTCACTCCCCGGAGATCCACTGGCTCAGCTGATGCTCCAGGTCTTCAGCACCTTCAGTCAATTCACAAACTTGTAACTTACTGACAGGATGACTAACATCTGAAGCAAGAGGCTTTCCAATCACCTGCACCCACAATCTCTGTAGTGGAAAACCTGGAGCTCATTGAGTTCCAGAAGAGCATGAGCCAAGATGAAGCTGTGATCAACCCTCTGCTATCTGAACACACTTCACGAAGCGCGGTGAAGGTGTGTGACGGAGGACCTCACTTGTGTCCTGCAGGACGAGGATTGCGAGGTTTGCCTCCATCCTCCCTGGTAACTTAGAACACAGGCACTTTGGCTGCATATGTATTGTCCTTCTCATCTCAGCTCAACACCTGGACACACACACACACACATGGGTCCATGACTAATGAAACGCACCAAACCAAAGCCTAACTTCAGGAACATTAGTCTAGAGTCCACCTCTGTACCTCCATTTCTGTGAAGCTGCTTTAGTATTCATACCCATGTTGCCCATACACACACAGATATCTGGTGAGCCAGATTCGGCTCTGCTCTGCAGGTCTGGATCTGGTCCTCTGTATCAGCCATTTTGAATTGTAACTCAGAAGAGTTCCTCCTGAAGGGATTCACTAGTGGCTGTTCCTGCACATCAACACATGGAATAAAAGTTGGCCAGAGTAGCGAATGCATACGAATGATGTCATTAGACAACTCACCCTCCAGTTGTTCACCGCCTTCTAAGTGTGTGTTTTGTTGGGCCGCTTCTGCAGGATCTGAGAACAGTGTGGCCTAAGCCTAACAGTAAGAGATACGATGAGGCATCAGCCAGAAGACAAGACAGCTAACGCTTGTGTTCTGTGCTTTAACCCTTCTCCAGCCCTCCATACGGTTGTTTGCTTGTTGGTTTTGACCTCCTCGCTCTTATTTCTGCTCACAACTCGATTCTCCAATATCCATACTTCAGTAGTGCCGTGGGTACATCCCCAAACCACCAGTCCCCTTGAGGAAAACATCAAGATTTCATTATACTAGACAGATATTCAGTGGCCCAACCACACTTAATAAACAACACCTAAAACACCTTCACAAGACATTAGTTACATGTACAACTGTTCAATTCCATTAGACTTCGTAATTTATATAGAAATGCTCCGCCATATAATAATAAAATAAAAAAGGTAATTGTGACTTTCCATCTTTGCTGAATTGCTATACAGTTGCAATTGTGTGTAATAAAGTTAGAACTGTGAATATATATAAACGAGTTTATCTCTCACTATTGCAAGTTGTATCATGCAATGACTTTATAGAATGACAATTCAATTGTGAGAGAAAAGTCAGTTACCTTTTTAAATTCATTGCCTTTAACAAGTTCATGGGTTTATTATCAGTCACTAAAACTTATTCAAACTATTTCTGTCAATGAAATAAAGCTTAAATAGAAAGTATAATTAAATATTTATTTATTGTTTAATATATGTTCTTCATTTCAGTTCATATTTTCATCATTTATTCATTTTCTTCAGGCTCCCTATAAGCGGAAAAGAAGGTGGATTACAGATTAATACTAATGCTTGAACTAAAAGAAAAATTAGAAAACATTGCCTCGGATAATATTTAATCTTTCTTCTACTAAAATGAATAAAAATCAGCAATTAAAACCTAAGTAACGATATTCTAAAAACTGATAAAATGAACAAAAAGCTCATAAAGAAATGACTAAAAATTAAAACAAAATGTAACACATTGAAAACTAAAACTATGAAGCTTAAAAGCCAATCCAAATTAAGTGAGAAAACTAAAAATAAAACTTTGAAACAATTGTCAAGACTGAATCTCAGATTCAAAAGTGAAGAGTAAAATATATTTATAATGCTACTAACACGATCAATAAATAAATACAAATCACTGTTTCCACAAAATTATGAAACCCTTTTCAACACTGGTAATAGAATTAACGTTTCCTTATCATCAGATCTCATATCACAGTGATTTAGGATTCATGCTACACTGAAAGATGGAGTAATGATGGTTTCTACCCACAGGAATAAATGACACTTTACTATATATTCACATAATAAAAACTTCTGTTTTTCTGTAATTTACTCAGATCACTAGATCATTTTTCATGGAAAAATCATGGTTTTGCTGTGTTTTGAATTCAACTAATTCTATTTATCAAAGTCCGTTACATTTGAAGAAAACAGATGGCACTTTGTTCCAGTGAATACAATCAACATTAAAACAGATAGGATTTACATTTCAACAAATTCTTGTTTTATGATTTCCAAGCAAATGCAGGCTGTGTGAGAGAGAATTTTTTGCCATTACAGTGGGGTCTTAACTGTGTGCTGTACAGTAGTGCTGTCGGGCCACAGTGTGTGTCCTGGACCTGCTAGAGCCAGCCGCTCTCTCCGTTTCTTCCTTAGGTGTCCAGCTCCAAGCTTTTTCCCGCCAGCAGTTCCGTGGAGCGTGCCGTTGGTTCTAGCTCCTCAGCCGATCATGCAGCTGCTGGTTTTCCTCCTGCACTCACTGAACACAGACGGGTTACCCGGCACAGCCAGTAACATAGCTACACCTACGCCAGCGAGTGGCGAGTCGCGAACCACACACACTGGGTTCACTGGCCTGTGACCCATGTGAACTCTTTAAAAATACGGATCAACACATTTGTATGGTAAAAGGAAGTCAACTGTAGCTCGATAGTCTGATTATTGGCACGATGAACCAAGCTGATCCAATAAACATAGCCCTACAATTGAGATAAATAACACATACTATAGAGACATCTTCATATTGGACTGGTATCAGATGATCTTCAATAAACGTTTCATGGTGTGGCGCTTTCCAAACACTGATCATTTTAATCAATTCTTCTCAATTTGATTCAAAGTTTCGAGAAGATTGGTTTCTCCCATCATTAACTACTGACAACTAGTGTTTGAGGATTGGGCAAGTAGAAAGTAGTACTGGGAGCAAAATGAAAACCATAGGTGTGCATTATGCAAATTAGACACAGACCTATGTAGATGTAAGCAGGAAGTAATACTGGAGACTCGCTTCAGTTCACAATCTCCTTTTTCTGTTGTACACAACTTTATGTCAACTTGACGTTTTACAGCTTTATCACACACTACATGAAGGCTGTGCTCACTTTAGATTAGGGTCCAATTCTTAACTATTAACTATGACTTTTGCCTCAATAAACTCCTAATTACTGCTTATAAATAGTTAGTAATGTAGTTGTTAAGTTTAGATATTGGGTGTATTAAGAAACATAGAATATGTTCATGCAGAATAAGGCATTAGTATGTGTTTTATAAGTACTAATAAACAGACAATATCCTAGTTGTATATATGCTAATAACTAATGAGCAACTAGTTAATAGTGAGAATTGGACCTTAAACTGAAGTGTGACTGAAGTAGGTCATATCTGAAAAAGCACAGTGAACGGAAGTATGTTAACTAAAGTGAGATCTTGCTTTGAAAGGATCTGGAATGAAAACACACAAAGGTTGTAGGTTCCCTGAAGTAGGGCTTGACCTGCAGTCCGCTCTGATGTTGAGTATGATGAATCGCCTCAGGTCTGATTCCTGTCATGTAGTTCTGCTAATGATCATAGGTGTGTGTGTGTGTGTGTCGGTCACCTGGCCTGGAACCTGCTCCTCCTCCTCCTCCTCCTCCTCTCCGAGGCTGATGAGGTCCAGGCCGCTGTGAGGAAGAGGAGGAGCGCTGGATCTGCTCTTCTTCATCTGCTGTCTCCTGTGCTCCTGCTGCTCCTGGAGAGCCTGAAACTGAAGCCTGAGCTGCTGCTTTATCTCCTCGCCATCAGCGTCAGCGTCCATCACTGAGAGAACATCACACACACACACACACTAATGCAGTTACAGGGGACACAGACCTGCTTCAGACACACATCTGCGGGACTTCTAAGGTATCTCTTTCATTTTTTTTAATTGTCATGTTTAACATTAACTCTGTTACGCCTATTTACAGTCACACAGCAAGCTTTGTGCGCCTTTCTGAACTAGTTTATAGCTTTTATGCTAACACTTTACAATAAGGTTCATTAGTTTACATTAGCTACCTTAGTTAACATGAACCAAGAATGAACAATACTTCTTTAGTCAGTGTTTATTAATCTTAGTTAATATTAATTTCAACATTTACTACATTATTAAAATCAAACGTTGTATTTGTTAGCATTAGCTAACGCACTGTGAACTAACATGAACAAACAATGAACAGCTGGATTATATTAACTAACATTAACAAAGATTAATAAATACTGTAACAAATGCTTTGCTCATTCTTACTTCATTTTAGCTAATACATTAACTAATGTTCACTAATCAACCTTATTGTAAAGTGTTACCTTTTTTATTGATGTGTTAATCCGTTTTTAGTATTACTTTGTTCATGTTTATAATCTGAAACCACTGTAACTGCAAATAAAATACACTTTTATCACTAATACCACTATCAGCTTCCTTGTGTAGAATATTAGAGCAAGATCATCGATTATTTGAGACAAATTATAAACGTTTAATCGTTATCATACAAACCTTTATAATGTCTGAGATGATTCAACACGCAGTTTCAGTTTCAGACTTACCGGACGAATTTAGAAAGATTTCCGTCAACCTAGTTACATTTGGTTTCAGAGTTGATATGGTTTTTAAGTCAATTTCATGAAAATAGAGCAGCAGAGATACTGAAAGGATATTGGCGAGGCGCTTCCTGTCCGCTCGTTTACGCGCCCGTCTCCATGGTAACGCGTCGCCAGGCCGCGCGCACAGACGAGTACACCGCAATCATCCTCCGGAGAAGTCACCGCACATCCGCGTGCTGTTAGATTTTAATCTGATTAAACGCTCATGGTTTGTCGTGACCGGTTTCGCCAGGATAAAGAGTATATTAACGGGGAAGAGGAGCACGAGGACAGAGCTGCGAGAAACTGTTGTTAAATCAGCGGGACAGCAGCACACACACAGTGCACAGTAACACATCACAGATCATCACATAAGGGCAACGCTTTAGACTCCGAGCCTGAAAGAAAGTACTTGCATAATTAAAACAGTTTTACAGTGTAACTTGGAGTTTAGGACGATTTTCTGGTAATTAAAGTGAGACTGCCATATAAAGTAAGTGTATAACGTTTGGAAAATAAAGGAGTAACCAGGAGAAATTAAAAAAAATATATCAATGTATTATCTAACTAAGGAGTACTTGTTACGATACAACAATCTAATACATTTTGGTGTGTATAGGCTTTTTAAAAGTTATAGGGTATACATCTAAACATTTATACAGTAACTACATATGACAACTAAATATTGGGGAAAGATACTCTTGTTTCATTAGTGGTGCTCTGTTTCATGTAGTTATAGGGTAAGTACAATAAAAATAAATACACAGTTTTAAAACATTAACTCAGAAATCTTAATTCAGAACACTTATAATGCAAGTTTGTGTGTTCTTAAAAGGTGGAACATCAATACTGCAATAACTGTAGTAACCCATGCAACCCCAGTGGAGGATCAATGTCTTCTGAAGGGAAACGATAAGTGTTTGTAAGAAGAATTACAATATTTTAAACTGTAGACTATCTCTTCAGACTAACTGTAATGCTGTTTTTCAAATACAGGTCTCTGTACTTTTATTGTACTGACCGTGTAACTACATGAAACAAGAGGGTAACAAACATCACTTCAATTTACAGCCCGCAATGTCACACTTAACCTGGAACTACATAAAGTAACAAGCACCACAAAAAGTATATTTCCCACTAGGCCTATTTTAATTTAAAATTACACAGTACTTTCCGGGCTGTAATTGTAAACAAGATATTACCAATCCATTTATTCCCTTTTTAAATAGGCCTGAACATTTAATTTTCAACATAAACTCATAAATCTTGAATGCTTTGGAGCAACACTGAAGTTTGGTCTCTAGACAGCACGTGGAAAAATGTGAATTGTGAACTTTTACAAAATTAGTTTTTTCATTTGAAATTTTATTTGAAAAATGAAATTTCCAAAACATGTTTTAGTCTAAAACTGTGAGAAAATTAAAGCCATGAATGTAAAAAAGACATCTTTCAGTGAGATGTGTTTGACTGCAGTACCCAACGCTTCCCTCTAGTGAAACTCCCTTCCCATTCATTTTTCCAATACGCTCATTGTTCATGCGAACAGTTCAAGAACCATTTAACCTTTTCAAATCATGTTCATATATTTTTTGTGTTCACACAGCAAGTGCCAAAGCAAGCTCTTTATAATATGGCAATAAAAGAACTTATGAAGGGATCATTGTTGAATATTTGGAGTTTAAAACGTCGTCCTTTTTCTCCACCAATATTTAAGAAAAAATGTTTATATAAGATATCCATTTATAGTAGCCGACCTGATGAGAAACATGCGATGAAATGAACTGATTTTATACTTGATACTAAGAAAACACCACTAAAGTTTGAGAAGGTATGGGTGAAGATAAAGGTCCAGATGGATCATAGATCTCTCTAAACCTTAGCCTTACAAATGAAACAAATGAACAAGGTTACAAGTATTCTATACTATTATTTCTTCTTTGAGAATCTTAATTACTAAAATGATTGTTTTTGAGTTTTAAGTGTGAATAAAATACTTTCAGGGTTCTTTCTAGTACAACACCAATAGCATCCCAATTTCTACAAAATAAAGAATTGTTAATCTTTTTTTTATTGAGGGATCCAACTATCCTAGCAATTATTGTTGCATAACTCTCATGCGAGGGCTTGGAGCCAGAGGGGCGTAGGTGGCATTTTGGGGGAATATGAGTTCTTTATATCAAAATAAAGGTCTCGGTGAGCTCTATCGCAATGGTGTCAAAAATACATATCTGAGATAAACTGTATTGAATAAAGCAACAAAAAGGCGCATCTGACATATTTGACTTTTTTATTTGAATTTTTTTTAGAACATTGTCATTGTGTTAATATATGCCATTCATTTTTTACCTAAATACTCATTCATGTAGGTATGCCTGTGGTTGCAATGAATGTTTGTGGTTTAAGGTTATTAATACAGGTGATTGAAATGTGGTCAAAATTTTGTTTTGTCTCTCCTGTAAAATTTGTTAAAAGCCACTTACGCCCTTCTGGCTCCAAGCCCTCGCATGATTCCTATAGATGCGTGTATAAAACAAAGAAGAAGGGAAAGCTAAATGAAAACAGCCATATAAACTGCACAGATAACCCTCCCGAGAGATGAAGTCCTGCACACTAATGAGGCGCACCAGATCTAATCAAAATCATCCAGTCTGTGTCTCAACCAGTTCTTCTCAGTCTTTATCCAGAACATTACAATGAGTTTATGAATGGTCTTCTTGGATAACTGAGTTATACAGCAGAGATGTAATGTGACTGGCCACATCCAATCCTAGAGAGATCACAGACGTGAGATGTTTCTCTGCGTGAGAACATGATGTGTGTGTGAAGAGTCTCACGCTGAAGCCGGCCTGTGATTATACGATTATACTGGACATGAACATGTTTGTTGACACACGGTCCTTCAGAAGACATGTTGAACCGACCAGAGTCTCTGAGGACATCACTGACCCCGAGGGGACGCTTCTGCCTCTGCTTTAATTTAATCCAGACGTCAGAGAGCGATTGGACATTATCCTGCAGGCGCTGGGTGTGACCGGCTGTTTCCGGACTTCATAAACCATGATGAAAGACACAACACAATTAGGCAATATCTGTGAGAACACTGTGTGCTTCAATGAAAGCAGCGCATTAATACAGAACTGACTGGAACTACTTTATTACACTGTTTTAGTGAACACTTTCCAGCCAATCAGAGTAGAGTATTCAGACAGATGATGTATAAACCTATAGGCCTACATTAATAAAGGTGACTTGACTTAACACTGGGAAACAGAAGGTCAAGCCAGTGATTAATTGCATTTTGGCATGTAATATTAAATCATGTCCTGAACAGCTGGACCACAGAATAGGGATCTACACACAACTGGCATCACAACATCAAGACAATGTACATTCGTGTGTACATGCTAATAAACACCACAGAACAAGAGAGTGTACAGTGAAACACACACACCGCTATGGAAGCTTG
Source organism: Hybognathus amarus (assembly GCA_030378365.1). NCBI lineage: Eukaryota > Metazoa > Chordata > Actinopteri > Cypriniformes > Leuciscidae > Hybognathus > Hybognathus amarus. The sequence continues at coordinate 82,228 of JAQIUQ010003675.1, read as the reverse complement.
TTTCCAACACAGAATAAAAAATATTTTTAAGAGTTTACATCTCAGAATTGCATGATATAAAGTCACAATTGTGTTGTATAGTCGCTTAAAGTTAGTGAGTTATAAACTTGATATTCACTATTTTTCTCATAAGTTCAAGTCTATCAGAATTGCGTGGTATAGTCACAATTGCGAGATAAAAATACACAATTATCTTTTTTAATGTTTTATTTTGTGGCGGAAACGCTTCCACACATCTCAGATCTCACATGAGAGTGAAATAAACAGAAGTCTTTACTGAATTACAGTGTTTTTTTTATTGGCAAAAATAAACAGAAGAGAGCCTCAAAATATGTCACTCTAAAAGTATAATATTGTGAATATCATTTGAAATATGAAACAAAAGGTGTCATAGTTATTTCAATCAATCAATCAATCTACAAAAGAACACGCGACACTTGATCCTTTCACACACACACACACACACACTCATTCAGCAGAGGTGAAGTCTTTCAGTTTTGTGTTCTGTGCGTTATATATTTCACAAATATAACTAGAATCACAGTTTGTTATGGTTGTTGTTCTGGAATTTCTTTAGTCTACTTATATTACACAAATCTCAAAAGATGAGGTACTAAGGTCTTCATGCCACATCAACATAAAGCAGCAGAGATTCCCCAAATACATCAGTGTGTTTTTGATATAATACATAAATACAGTTGGCAGATACAAAAATATCCACTATTCCCCTTACAACGTCTCTCAAACAAGCCAGGCAACAAAATGAACACACCAACCTCTTTACAGAGGTTCATCAAATGTTTAAATAGGAAACTGTAATTATTCTTTTTTTAAAAAAGTCCTAAATGATGTGTGCAATAAATACAAGCGCCACCTTAATACGAGGTAGTATTTAGGGACACCGAACGCGTTCCTCTTCACTTCTCCTGAGCCTTCTGCTCCAGGGCTTTCTGCGCTTCAGCCGGCTGGAGGACGTAGTCCTTGTACATGGAGTAGACCACTCCTGCAACACACACACACACGCACACACACACACAGGTCAGGCTTGACTGCAGGGTTACGGTGAGGATGAGGAGGCTTGAGGACTGTGTGTTACCCAGAGTCATGGCTCCCACCACGAAGCCCTGCGCCGCCACACGCATGTGGATCAGGTGCACCGACATCTTCATGTCGCCTCGGTTCTTCATCTTCATCAGCCTGTACGCCACGATTGCGAGAACCCCAGCATGCCTGAACACACACAATCAGTAAACACACACCCTGACAGGGCAGCACGTGTATAACAGCAGAGCTAGCGAGGCACTGATACCAGCATTATAGCCCTCAACCGATAACTCTTAATATCTGGAAGATCGATAACCGATAACTCTTAATATCTGGAAGACGATAACCGATAACTCTTAATATCTGGAAGCCCATAACCGATAACTCTTTATATCTGGAAGATGATAACTGATAGCTCTTAATATCTGGAAGACGATAACCGATAACTCTTAATATCTGGAAGCCCATAACCGATAACTCTTAATATCTGGAAGACGATAACCGATAACTCTTAATATCTGGAAGATCGATAACCGATAACTCTTAATATCTGGATGATGATAACCCATAACTCTTAATATCTGGAAGATCGATAACCGATAACTCTTTATATCTGGAAGATCGATAACCGATAACTCTTAATATCTGGAAGACGATAACCGATAACTCTTAATATCTGGAAGATGATAACCGATAACTCTTAATATCTGGAAGATGATAACCGATAACTCTTAATATCTGGAAGATGATAACCGATAACTCTTTATATCTGGAAGATGATAACCGATAACTCTTTATATCTGGAAGCCCATAACCGATAACTCTTAATATCTGTAAGATCGATAACCGATAACTCTTTATATCTGGAAGACATAACGATAACTCTTAATATCTGTAAGACGATAACTGATAACTCTTTATATCTGGAAGATGATAACCGATAACTCTTAATATCTGGAAGATCGATAACCGATAACTCTTTATATCTAGAGGCCCATAACCGATAACTCTTAATATCTGGAAGATCGATAACCGATAACTCTTAATATCTGGAAGCCGATAACCGATAACTCTTAACATCTGGGAAGCCCATAACCGATAACTCTTAATATCTGGAAGACCATAACCGATAACTCTTAACATCTGGAAGATCGATAACCGATAACTCTTAACATCTGGAAGACGATAACTGATAACTCTTAATATCTGGAAGCCCATAATCCGATAACTCTTAACATCTGGAAGACGATAACCGATAACTCTTTATATCTGGAAGATGATAACTGATAACTCTTAATATCTGGAAGACGATAACCGATAACTCTTAATATCTGGAAGACGATAACCAATAACTCTTTATATCTGGAAGATGATAACTGATAACTCTTAATATCTGGAAGACGATAACCGATAACTCTTAATATCTGGAAGATGATAACCCATAACTCTTAATATCTGGAAGACGATAACCGATAACTCTTTATATCTGGAAGACGATAATCGATAACTCTTAATATCTGTAAGACGATAACCAGATAACTCTTTATATCTGGAAGATATTAACCGATAACTCTTAATATCTGGAAGATGATAACCCATAACTCTTAATTTCTGGAAGATGATAACCAATAACTCTTAATATCTGGAAGATGATTAACCGATAACTCTTAATATCTGGAAGATGATAACCAATAACTCTTTATATCTGGAAGATGATAACCGATAACTCTTAATATCTGGAAGCCCATAACCGATAACTCTTAATATCTGTAAGACGATAACCGATAACTCTATATCTGGAAGATGATAACCGATAACTTAATATCTGGAAGATCATAACCGATAACTCTTTATATCTGGAAGATGATAACCTAATAACTCTTATTATCTGTAAAGATCAATAATCAGATAACTCTTAATATCTGGAAGACGATAACCGATAACTCTTAATATCTGGACGACAATAACCGATAACTCTTAATATCTGGAAGACGATAACCGATAACTCTTAATATCTGGAAGATCGATAACCGATAACTCTTAATATCTGGAAGATCGATAACCGATAACTCTTAATATCTGGAAGACGATAACCAATAACTCTTAATATCTGGAAGACGAGTAACCGATAACTCTTAATATCTGGAAGACGATAACCGATAACTCTTAATATCTGGAAGACGATAACCAGTAACTCTTAATATCTGGAAGACGATAACTGTTAACTCTTAATATCTGGAAGACGATAACTGTTAACTCTTAATATCTGGAAGCCCATAACCGATAACTCTTTATAACTGGAAGCCCATAACCGATAACTCTTAATATCAGGAAGCCGAGAACCGATAACTCTTTATATCTGGAAGACGATAACTGTAAACTCTTAATATCTGGAAGATCGAGAACCAATAACTCTTAACATCTGGAAGCCCATAACCGATAACTCTTATTATCTGGAAGCCCATAACCGATAACTCTTAACATCTGGAAGCCCATAACCATTAACTCTTATTATCTGGAAGATCGATAACCCTTAATATCGGGAAGCCCATAATCCAGTAACTCTTAATATCGGGAAGCCCATAACCCAGAACTCTTAATATCGGGAAGCCCATAATCGATAACTCTTAAAATCGGGAAGCCGAGAACCATAACTCTTTATAACTGGAAGCCCATAACCGATAACTCTTAATATCGGGAAGGTCGAGAATCGATAACTCTTAATATCTGGAAGCTCGAGAACCGATAACTCTTAATATCTGGAAGCCGATAACCCATAATTGGCTATCGAGAAGTAGAAACAAAATCACAATAGTTAACAATCAAGAGATACCCGACCCTGAACAGTGCATATCTGTAGTGTCTCAGCCGGAGGAAATAATACATTGTTTATCGGCTTTAATATATCTGCCCAATATTATTATCAGGCCGATAATGATAACATATATTGCCAGATACCGATATGTTGGCCGATATATATTGTGCATCCCTAAGCAAAACCTTTGCGTTTGACTTAAAACGGGCCTCACACACACCAGGGGCAGAGATAATGTGAAATAATGTGATTGTAACAATACTTATGGGTAAAGAGATATAATGCGCTTATTAATAGACTATTATTAAGAGTGAAATATGAGGGAGGAGAGGATATGAGAGTTCACTGCAGGGACAAACGGGTTCTCTTTGGCTTTTCTGATGAACTTGGACTCATTGTCTTCATACTTGACGGCGGTCATCTTGACTAAAGGCAAACACAACAAAACAAGATTAGATGTCATAAATGAAAGCCAATTCTCTGACAGTTTACTGCAGACGAGTGCAATTAAAACATTACATACATCAAACAGAAACAATCTGGACAACTGATGTGATGAATGGTTCTTAAAGACACACACACACACATATTCATAGAGATTCATATTTGAACCATGTTATCCTGTAAAACATTACATCATCTCCTACTATTACAAAAGAAGACCATTACATTTCCTACATCTACATTACATCTACTACTATTACTATTACAAAAGGGTCTCGAGGCTTTATGTCATGTGTAAAGGCAGAAGTTATGATACATACATAAAATATATAAACTTTAAGGAATCAGACATCTCTTCTGAATCACTGAGCTAAAGTGATAGTCATCATGTCATGATTTATGAAGGTCAAACGACACACACGGGCCATTCAAAACGTAGCTTTACACCATTTAAACTACATAAAGATAATGAAATGTAAACAGACATGACATTTAGATCTCATTATAAGCTTCAATAATGAACATGAGACATTTCCTCAAGAGATAGTTTACAGGTTAGATACTCTCTAAAAAACAAATGTCGTCCTATATTATTTACACATATTATTTATACAAGCAACATAGTCAGATATTAAATAAAGCGTATAACAAACCTATTTGTGTAGTTTCTGCTGCACACTGGACTGAAGCTCTTTTCTGCCGGTTGAACTGCTGTGTGTGCGTGACTGACAGGCGTGTACGGGAACACGATGATGTAACACGCCTTACGTCAAAGTGACGCAGGCAACTTTACAAAATAAAGGTCTTTTCATAATAAAATTACTGTTCGGTGTAACTGTTACGTTAAACAACCTGAACAGTATAAGTTGTATATTTTATGAAAAAGATATGAAAATAAAATTGAGAAACCCATTTATTTCTCAATGGAATTTTGTATTTGCATCTGAACTTTTATTTTGAAGAAATGTGCGGTTTCAAACGAGTTCCTGTCAGGGGGCGTGACCTCTATGGGCGCGACGTATATATCCACACTACTATGCATGCACACTACGGTCTTCCTCTTAGTGTACGTGTGCTTCTGAGTTCAGGCGAGGTCATCGTTACTCATCAACGACAGCCTGTAATTTACATTTTACATTAAAAAGATAAAGGGCGTTTATCTTTGTCCCAACGTGCTCCTTTCTTTCTTTCTCTTCTTTCTCTTTCTTTCTTTCTTTCTTTCTTTCTTTCTTTCTTTCTTTCTTTCTTTCTTTCTTTCTTTCTTTTCTTTCTTTCTTTCTTTCTTTCCTTTCTTTCTTTCTTTCTTTCTTTCTTTCTTTTCTTTCTTTCTTTCTTTCTTTCTTTCTTTCTTTCTTTCTTTCTTTCTTTCTTTCTTTCTTCTCTTTCTTTCTTTCTTCTTCTTTCTTTCTTTTCGTGTTTGTTAATAAATTCAAATAGTCTCATATGATATTTCACTGAGGTGTTTCCCTGTTGAACAAATTGAGTGCAGACTGGTGTTGAATATATTATAGCCAGTTAAAGGTGACTGTACAGTTTTCTGAACTCAAATATGACCATATTCAGTGTTTTTTACAACATGAAGATATTCGGTAGTCTATGCGGAGGAAATATATTAGTAGGATGATTTAACGAAATTAAAGGATGCAAAGTCATGGTGGAATGTGCAAAACAGGTTGTTAGAGGTGTAGAACAGGATGTATTTTAAATCAATAGGTGAGAAAAGTTTCCAAGCACCATTAACCCCGCAGGTAATGTGGTGGAGTAATGATTAATGAGCATAGCACAATATGTTTTATTGGCACAACCCCATCTGTAAATATGGACTATTAAAATACAACAGCACCAGCTCAAACTTTAGTTGTTGTCAGAAACAAACACCGGTGTATCAGTCGCATTTTTTTAACATTAAAAAATAATGTAAAATACCGGTAAATAAAAATAAATGTTTACAAACATACATAAAGCAAACGATATTCGGACAAAAAAAGAATGTAGCCTATGAAATATAGCGCCTACACAAGTTATAGAGGTATTCATTAAAAAAAAAACAACTTTTATTTTACATCCTAAACTCATTTATTACAAAGTGAAACTGAAACTGGCATTGAAGTGAAACTTGTTAACAAGGCTTTATAGTTTCCCAATATCCAAACAGTAAATCCTTCACTTGCACAATGTTGGGAAACCACCAGTGTGACTGACACGGTGCAACACCAGAAAACCATCTTAGAAAATAAGTCTCGATAAGTCAAACCACGAACGACGTGCTGAATATTTTCACATTCTTCATATCCTGTGGCAGTCCGTTCATTACAGCGGCAGGAAACAGTTTTTCCTTTAAAGGTCGATATTTTCCTCCCAGTTTGATTTCCAGGTGTATTTTAACCTTTATTAACCATTTTTTCTCACCTTATCAATGTAAGCATCAAATGTCAAACTCCTACATTTAATCAATTAATGTAATTAGAATAATAAGCAACTTTTGTTACCATCAAATGAAAGGAGTATCAGCAACATCTGCAAAAAGTGACACAGAAACTGCATCTCAGTGCTTCAAATTACAGTGAAATTATTCATTTAAGTACTGCGTAATAATAGTTAACTACTTGTACTTTTGGGTTAGGATTAGGGTTTGGGGAGAGGTGCATGTACTTATGCACAATATATCATAATTAATTAGCTGTAACTATATATGTGACAAGGACAGTAAAATAAAGGGTCACACTTTCATTCTCAACAAATCATTGTTACAGTGTAATTATATATTACTATATAAGTACTCAGTAATATGGTGAACTACATGTAGCCTACTATAGGGTTAGAGCAGGAATAGGATTTGGTTGAGGGGTAGTAATTAATTTACATATATCATTATGGTAAGTACATATAAGGGCACTGTAAAATATAGTGTTACCGTGCTTTTCATTTACATAATTGATTCAATGCATCTCATGTTGTAGTAATGCATTTACACATGAGGGATGCTGTCATACTAACCAACCAGACCTCAAAAGTACTGCGCTTTAAAAGAAGCATCTTACACTATTACCCGTAACGAAAAACATTATACTTCAAGTCATTTTAGTCAGCAGTTAATCACATGCTAGCACAAATTACAACCCTCACTCTCGTAGGTTTTACTTGCAAAGAAAGGTGTGACGAGTAAAAGGAAATTTCAAATGTGATGCTATAGAAATAATTTGGCCTTATAATAAGTAAGAGAGAGAATGATAATATTGCAATAGTTTTTATTGTTTAAATTGCTCCATATAAACACAATCAGATCAAATATAAATTCATTATAGGCAAAATATATGATTTCTACTTTGAAATTAGCAAATGCACGTCGATACCAAGCCAGCAGACGATTCAGTAAAAGAGTACATGTTTCTAAGTTTGTAATTAGCTTTGTGCTGCAATGCTTGTTACATTTCTTGGGTAGAAGTGTCTGCTAAATGAATAGGTGTAAATGTAAAATGTAAATAAAACATGCAAAAAGAAAAATATTTGAAACTAATCTCATATACGAAATAAACCAAATAAAGAAGATGAAAACATTACGTCATGTCAGATCTATAAATCCCCTTGTGTAGATAATGAAAAACACCATTACATTAATAATCTAAAAGACAAATTAAACACCCAAGTAAGTAGGTAAAAAATGCGTAAAATTTGTGTTTAAATCTACATTCTGCATCCCAAACCCATACTGATTATAAAATCCTACTTAAATTTGAATTGTACACTCTAAGCATAGGCATCATGACCAACTGTCCAGCTAAGATGAGGTGAAGCTGTAGGAAACAGAGGAGGTGTAGTCAACACTGCCCCTGCGTGATCCACTTCTGGAGCCGGTGCGAGACCCGGTGCGAGAGCCTGGCCCTGACGACACGTTGTACGGGCTGCTTATGCCTTTAGTTGACATGGAGGTAGCCTGGAGCATCTTCATGCCATTGTTCTCCTCCACCATGCAGTTATCCATTGCCTCTTTGTATGAGATCTTAAGCTTGGTTTTAGGACAGGTGAGGTTCTTAATGTAGTTCCTCGTGTCCTGCAGCTTTTGCGCCCTCTGCCGTCCAGCCATCCTCTTCCGGATAGACTCCTCGATGCTCAAGCGGTGGCCGTTCACTGGATCTATAAGTCCACCGGTCAGGTACTGGAACTCCAGGAACCTCTGCCCTGCGTCGTACGGCAACCACTTTTCCTTCATGGCCTCAGCGGCAGAAAGTCTCCTCTTGGTCTTGACATCCTCAAACCCGGTATACGCCTTCTGTGCTGGCTTCAGCTTAACAGCCATGTCTTCATCAATAATGCTTTGTTTTACAGCATCATTCAGAGAGAGTCTCTGGCCAGTGGCAGGATTGACAATCCCCCAGTGCAAATCTGGGCTTCCAAGAGCCGCTGAGCGGTGAGGTTGTCCAGTATTCCCCGCCGCTGGGCCTCGGAGATGGTTATCTTCTCTCAGGGTCTCCGAGCTCAAAGATGGCTCCCACGGGACTCTGGTCGTCAAATATATCAGATGGAGGGGAGAGTGTAATGGACACACTGGCAAAGCGTTCGCGGACGGTCGGAGATGATGGGGCGATCTGCGTGGGACTACTGCAGGTAGCAATATCGTCAGGACTGCTGGAGCAGATGGCGAGCTCCGAGCTATCGCTTTTACTTGTGATCAGAGATGCAAACTCAGTGAGTGTCACAGTCCCGGCACGGTACTTCTCCAAGGTTTGTCTATCGATAATCCCCCTCTCTAGGGACTCTTGAATGTCATACTGGTTTCCAGTTTTGCGATCAACCAGCAAACGTCTGGTTCCGTCAGAAGTTTCGATAGTGATCTCCTCCCACTCGCACTCTTGTTCGGAAAGCTCCAGGAAAGTGTCGTAGTCGATCAACTCCCGGTGGAACGCTTCTCGTACGGTCATCTCTTTGCCGGTGTCGGGGTCTACGATCACCACTCTCCTCTTGCGAAGTGTGTTCTTTTGAGAGGTCGCCGGCTTCGGCTTCTGCTTGTCCTTCAAAGGCAAAAGGATGAGCCCAGTCTTAGGGTCTGTGATGCACCGCTTTTTCAAATCCAGATATGTGAGGTTTTCCTGAGTGTTGGGGTCAAAGAAACCTTTGGTGTCGTCGCCATCATACGACAAAATCTCATTCATTTCACGGTCAAAGTAGCCTTTCCTGTACGCCACTTCCACATCAATTCGATGGCTCCCTTTAGGATCTATGATGCCGCCACTGGCAATCTGAGCTTCCAGCAGTCTAATCCCATGACCTTTCTCTATGACCTCCTTCTCGATAGCTTGAAAGAGTGAGATTATGTTTCCCGTGGCAGGATCTTTGTATCCCGTCACGGCCTTCTCGGCAGAGAGTAGCTTGTCTTTAAACTCCTTTCCCACAAGAGCTCTCCTCCACGCCTCTTCCACCGTCATGCACACATTGTTGATGGGATCAATAATAAAACCAGAGGCAGCCTGGGCCTCCAGGAGCTCCAGTGTGGTTCCCCGTCGAATCAGACCTTCTTTCATAGCCTGGTAAAAGGGAATGACCCTATTCTTGGCCTCATCCAAGATACCAGCGATACATGAAGAGCCACCCAGGTACGATCTGAGTCTGTACTCGATATCTTTGCCTGTTAGTTTTCCTTGGTTTATTTTATCCAAATCTGTTTGATCAAGCAAGCCGGAATCCACTAGCTCCGTGAGCGAGACCTCTTCACGCAGACCTTGCACTGTCAATTTCTGGGCGCTACCCTCACAGGCAGGCTTGGAAATCTCATCCGTCTGCGTATTCTTACTGGATGCGACCGGACGCTGTTGCAACCTCCTCAGTTCAATTTCCAAAGTCTCCTTTCTTCGGGAGAGCTCTAAGATTTCCTTGTCCGAGGTCTGAAGACGATTCTTGTAGCGATCTTCCACACTCCTCAGCTCAGCGGTCAATCTTTGGATCTCGCTCAGAAAAGAGGCCCTATCTCTCTCAACTTTGTCTTTATCCAACTCACTCTGTCTGATCTGCCCCTCTTTTAGCTCATATTGGCTTTTCCAGTACTTGAAATCCTTGGTAAGTCTATCAATTTCATCCTGGAGACGCTGCTTCTGCTGCGTCTCAGATTCCAAGGAGAGCTTGATGCGCCTGAGCTCCTCTTCATATCGCTGCTGCTTGTCTTTGTCCTGTTGCGAAGCTTCAGTTTGATCAAAAGACTATCTCTCTCTTGCACAATCTCTTTGTAGTTGGCTTCAGATCGCTGGATGACCATGGAAGTCTGGAAACAGAAAGAGAAATATTTAGAGGACTTAACAAAGGAAATATTTATGTATCACAATTAAAAAATGGTTAGAATAAAACAAAAATTAGGAGACCAGAGAAAATATGAAAAAAGATTGCAACCATGCAGTGTTAATGCAGAAAATGTGCTTTCAAGGGTCATTCAAACATTATGCAGCAAAGCGTTACCCAGCAAAGCCATTGTGATATAACTTAAAATGGTGATGAATTTTTGATTCAACTGATTTAGAAAAAAAAATCAGTTGTGTCGCACATAAAAAAAATACCTCCGTGAATTGCTTTTGGATTCGGGCAATTTCCACCCTTAAACTTTCCCTCTCTTTAGTCAGTTCATTGATTAGTTCCTGCAGTTCCAGCGCTCTGTTATTGCTGGTTTGCAGCTGGAACTGAATGGCAGACAATCGGGAAGCACTTTCAACGTCGATGGTGCTCAAGCTTCTCTTCACATCGTCTCGCTCCAGTCGCACACTCCTCAGCTCCTCCTCGAGCCGCAGACGCTCCTTGGTCAGATTCTGAGTGAGGCTCTGCAACTTCTCAATCTCGTTGGTGCTCTCGTTTAGCGCTCCGACTCTTCTCCTCTATGGTCTTGTAGAGGGAGTCGTTTCGTTGATTGGCCTCACGGACAAGGGCCTGTTCGCGTAAAAGCTGCTGTTGCAAAGGTTTCAATTCTGCATTCACTCTGGCCAGACTCTCTAAGTTGATTTTGAGCTCGTTCCGAATTCTCTCCAACTCCTCTTTACAGCTGCGAAGCTCCAGTTCATACTTGCGTCCAGAAGCACTTTCCTGCTCTTTATGGACCTGTAGAGTGGTGATGGTAGTGGTGTACTCCCGGCACATCTGGTTCACCCTCTCTAGCTCTGTTTCCAACCTTTTCCTCCTCGTGAGGTCATCCTGATTATTCCTCTTCTCCTTCTCCAGTTCAGCCTGCAACTCGTTCACCTTGGACTGCAGTTCCCCGATGCGACTCTGCAGTCGGTTGGCATTCTGTTCCAACTTGCACTTTTCATTTTTTTGCACCTCCATCTCTCTCTTTAGTACCAGGAACTCTTGCTCAGAGATCTTTAACTTGTTAATGACCTCAGTGGTTGAAGTTTGTTTGGCGAGTATTCTCAGCCTGAGACTGTCTGATGCTTTGATTCTCGACCTCCATGGCTTTCCTCCGTCGGGTCTCGTCTTGTAGATTCTGGGTCAACAAGGTAATCTCACGGGCCCTTTCCTGGGCAAGTCGGTTGGCCTCTGCCAGTTCCAACCGGTGTCTTGTTTCAATCTCTTCCCTTTGATGCATTACCAGCTGGATCTGTGTCTCCAGTTCCCTCTTGCTCCTGCTTTCCTCGCTCACCGAAGCCCTCTGCTGGAGCGCGTCCTCTTCTGCTTTCCTCCGTGCCGCTTCTACGTTGGAGAAAGAAAGCTTCACCTTTCTAAGTTCATCTTCCAGGTCTCTTTTCTCAGAGGCTAACCTCTCCATCTGAATCCTCAGACTTGCAGATTCCTCATCCTTCTGCTGTGCTGTCTTGAGCACAGTGGTCTTGGTGATGTGGATCTCAGATTCATAAGTTTGCTTTAGTCTATTAATCTCCTGGGTCAACTGCGATCTTACCTTTGAGGTCTCGGCTTCTGCTGCACTTCGCCGGGAGGCCTCATCCTCCAGCTGTAATCTTATCCGCTCAATCTCCCGCTCTTTGTCTTTGATGGCTCTTTCAAACTGGCTTTTGGACATGCTGAGCTCGTCCAGTTCCTTCTGTCTCTTGCGGATAGCAAGCTCGCACTCGTCCTGCTGGGTGGTGTAGCGCTCCTCAGCCAGCCTCCGCTTGCGCTTCTCCTCCTCAATGAGAAACTTGAGGCGGGACATCTCGTCTTGTAAGCCCTTCAGCTGATTCTGGGTGCTGTCCAGGCTTTCCTGAGTGACACTGCACTGCCTAGCCTGGGTTCTCTCTGCCCTCCTCCAAGGATATAAGCTGCTCTTTGGACTGGGTCAGCTCCAGCCGATAGTGATTTAGACTATCCTCCAGTGACTTGTTCTTTCGGGTTTGATCGTCCAGGTTCTCCTTGTGACGTCTCAGATTCTCCTCCATAATCCCAATCTCAGTCTTGCATCTCTAATTAAAAAGAAAATTCCATATTAAGCAATGGTAGTAAACCAAAGTGAATAAAATACTAACTGAATGCAAATATACGCCAAATATTTCTCACTTCTAAGAAAGCATTCCTTCCTTCTTGTTTCCTGTTTGTACAACCCTTGGCATCAGCACTACTAATATGCAGACTTGACCCTATACCTGCTAACGTAACCAATCAGATCAACATGTGATCGTCAACCAGTGGATCTCTGAGCTGAGTGAGTGGGCTCATTTGCATATTCATAGAAGCCCATATTCTAAATAAGGCACGGGTGTCAAGTTACATTACAGCTATTTTAAAGCAAGATTTTTTTTTTAAGGAATGGGTAAGGGATCCAATTATTGACTACTGGGGGACTTTAAGAGGTGTAGTAGTTTTCTCAATCACCGGCTTTACAATTTTGCCAATTTGTGCACTTCAGTATAAATCACACTCACAGTCTTCAAACAAATGACTTGTGAATGTAAAGAAACATTCTACATTATATAATTCAGAGATTCCCAAACTACTTTTGTTTATCTGTTGAACAACAAATACTGTCCCTATGTGTCCTAGTTTTACTTAAATTTTAAATGTTAACCTCTTACAAACAGTTATTTTAGTATTTTTACAGTTGTATTAATATTTCGAAAAAATATTTTAGTTTTTATGTGCTTTTGTCATATTAATATTATTAGTTTGGCTATTTAAGCTTAATTTATTTTCAGTTCTACCTTTTTCAGTTTATTGCAAAGGTAACATTTATCATTTTCGCTGATTTTTTCAACTAATATTTGTTTTTTCAACAAATACTTTAAATAGTATTAGTTTTAGTTAACGTTAATACCCCATGCTTACAAAAGCCAATCAAATCAATTCATTTCTGTGTAATTTTAGGCACTGAAATTTGAATTTGGACTATGTAATTGTAATTTTTCTATGTAATTGTAGGCAGTGAATTTTAGAATTTGTCACTGGCATCTCATTAACTCCATGCTGTCTCATATATTATATTATTTGAAAAGATAAATTCACAACACATCTTGTCTGACACAACGCTTACCATTAGGTCCTCCATGTTATTCTGCATTTCCCCAAGGTATTTGCAGTAATCACTTGAACGTGTCAAGAAGCTCTATGTAGTGTGACTGCAGCTCCGTTGCCTTTAGGGAAACAGTTATAAGTCAGTGGAGGTGTGTTGAACACAGATACACTCAAACATAAAGTTAATCAGGGGAACTGTGATGTTAAAGAGATAATTCACCCAAAATTTGAAGTCATCATAAATCGCACCTAAAAGTTGTTCCAAACCAAATTTCTTTCTTCTGCTGAACACAAAAGATGATATTTTGACAGTTGACAGGACCCATTGTATTCCTTAGTTTACCCATATTCTCTTAGTATCTTCGTTGTGTTCAGAAGAAGAAAGAACTCATACAGGGTTGGCACACCTTGAGTAAATGATGACCGAATTGTGTTTTTTGTGTGAACTGTCCCTATAGTTGACGGTGTAGAGTGCTTTATGGGAAGGTTTGGTTACCTCCTGCCTGAGCTCATTGGTCGGAGACTGAAGCATGGTCTTCTTGATGGGAATGTTGAGCAGCGTCCCTCCAATCCTGCGCTGTAGGAAGCCAGCTGGAGCTCATAGTCCTGTTAAAAAAGTGATCTGGGACCTCAGCTCTCTGCAGCGTTTCTACATGTTCGTGTAATGAGCAATACAGCAAATCTGAGTCTCACCTTAATGGAGGCAGCACATATGTCTGAGTCTCTGACCACATCATCCACTTTTTCTTTCTTTCCTTTGACTCAGAATACAGCGCCTGTTCAGGGACAAAATAGTTTTCTCAATAGGACATATTTTATCCAAGTCAGGCTTACATAATTAACTGAAACGTGTGTAAGGAAATATTTTACTTCAGACTTTCAAACATTTATTTCTCATTTTCATTTATTTTCACTTGATTCGCTAAAATAACTAAAACTGAAATTAAAATTCATTTTAAAAAATGACAAAAACACACATCAGCGAGTGTATTGGACTGACTTTTTGCTGTTCCAGGTGTTTGATTAAACTTTCCAAGCTGCTGAATTTCGTGATCTGTAGGGCATCTTGCCGCCGACTTGTTTCCTGAATCCATTTGTTGATTATGGAGCTTGACTGCTTGTAGTGATTGAGCTGTTTCTCCTGTTTATCCAGGTCCCATACCCTGACAAACAAGCAAGGAATGGATTATAATGATGCTGTGATGCTAGCAACAGTCGAGCATGTTGATGTTCAAGACAACACATCTCTCCACACCTGCTGTCAATCTGAGCCACGATCCTGCGCCAGCGGTCCGTCATCTGTCCCACTTGCTCTGAGTATCTGGACAGGTCCACGTCACACTGATGGAAGGATTTGTCGAATTTGACTGTTCCAGTGAACAGCCTTGGACAGCTCCGACTCCATGGTCTTCAAAACACCCTTCTTCTGCTCCAGATCTGCTTTCATGCTCTGCATGGCACAAGACATCACATTAATTGAGACATATCATGTGACATACTCTACCACTTCGAGTCACAAGGAGCCATTTGTGGAGACATGCGGAAAACGCTCTCTTAAAAAGCATTATAAAGAACATCTTAAAGTTAGGATGAACTCCAACTTGTCTAAATCCCAAAAGTTCAGATGTTCGATGAGTTAACGGTGTCACGTTTGTCCCTGTGTATCGTGTGTTGTAGGACTTTTAAATTTTCTGCTCCTAAATTACTTCCTGTTTTACTTTGTTTCTATAGTTACGGTTGTTGGTTACCATAGCGATTGATTTCTATCACCTGTGCCTTGTTAAGACCCTGATATACTCACAGCAAAGTTCTTCGTTCTTCATTTAGGGGTAAAGAAAAGTTGAAATGCGTGAGCAGCGGTTCACTGTGAACATCCGGATCAAGTTATAATGACAAACACTATTTAAATTATATTGTGGAAATAATAATTCTATAGGTAGATTCTCAAAATGTGTTGAACGTGGAATGGGTCTCATACACACACTGATTAGAAAAAGACAAGGTGTCTTGTTAAGATATTTAAACTCAAATATGAAGTTCACCTTCAGGGTCATGCGGTATCTGTCCAGTTCATTCAGGTCAAGAGAGGAAGTCTCTTTTTCTGTAAGACGAGCTTCGTGGACTTTAATGATGTCCTCAGCCTGCAGGAGACTCTGGATCAGAGCTTGAAGAGCAGTGAGCCTGCACACACACACACACACACTCTTATTAAACACCACTCACTATTATTTCATAGGTTCATTTCCCCAGAAATGTATAAGTCTACTCTGCTCTGATTGGTCAGAGAACCCAGTCTGTTGTGATTGGTCTACTCTGCTCTGATTGGTCAGATGACCCAGTCTGTTGTGATTGGTCTACTCTGCTCTGATTGGTCAGATGACCCAGTCTGTTGTGATTGGTCTACTCTGCTCTGATTGGTCAGATGACCCAGTCTGTTGTGATTGGTCTACCCAGCTCTGATTGGTCAGATGGCCCAGTCTGTTGTGATTGGTCTACTCTGCTCTGATTGGTCAGATGACCCAGTCTGTTGTGATTGGTCTACTCTACTCTGATTGGTCAGATGATCCAGTCTGTTGTGATTGGTCTACTCTGCTCTGATTGGTTAGATGATCCAGTCTGTTGTGATTGGTCTACTCTGCTCTGATTGGTCAGATGCTCAGTCTGTTGTGATTGGTCTACTCTGCTCTGATTGGTCAGATTATCCAGTCTGTTGTGATTGGTCTACTCTGCTCTGATTGGTCAGATGATCCAGTCTGTTGTGATTGGTCTACTCTGCTCTGATTGGTCAGACGGTTCCAGACTGTTGTGATTGGTCTACTCTGCTCTGATTGGTCAGATGGCCCAGTCTGTTGTGATTGGTCTACTCTGCTCTGATTGGTCAGATGCTCAGTCTGTTGTGATTGGTCTACTCTGCTCTGATTGGTCAGATGATCCAGTCTGTTGTGATTGGTCTACTCTGCTCTGATTGGTCAGACGGTCCAGACTGTTGTGATTGGTCTACTCTGCTCTGATTGGTCAGATGCTCAGTCTGTTGTGATTGGTCTACTCTGCTCTGATTGGTCAGATGCTCAGTCTGTTGTGATTGGTCTACTCTGCTCTGATTGGTCAGATTATCCAGTCTGTTGTGATTGGTCTACTCTGCTCTGATTGGTCAGATGATCCAGTCTGTTGTGATTGGTCTACTCTGCTCTGATTGGTCAGATGGTCCAGTCTGTTGTGATTGGTCTACTCTGCTCTGATTGGTCAGATGGCCCAGTCTGTTGTGATTGGTCTACTCTGCTCTGATTGGTCAGATGGCCCAGTCTGTTGTGATTGGTCTACTCTACTCTGATTGGTCAGATGGCCCAGTCTGTTGTGATTGGTCTACTCTGTCTCTGATTAGCCGTAAGAAACCTCAAGACAATAATGGAGTAATTTCAGGGAGTTCAGAAACACTGACACTGATATAGAGAATAACTTTGGAAGTTTGCAGAGGCTTTTCATGCTCAAACAGCAACATTACACACTAAAGAAAGATGAACATGAGGAAAAGCAAAAAGCTCCTTGTTAAACATTCTTGCCTCTGGATATATGCGGCTGAAAATCCTTGCAGACTGCCCAGCTTCTGGTTGATGAGGTCCAGTTCAGAGCGCAGGTACCGCGTCTGCTCTTGGTTAGTGCTTCCTTCCAGCTCTCTTAAAATCCTCTCCCTCAGATGCAGGTACTCGTCCTGGATGGTGTCCAGATCATGATGTACACCCTGATGAAACAGATCGTTATGCCAATGTACTACGATTATGCTGGAATAATGTTGGCTGACAATGGGCTCGGGCAGTGTATTGGTCCATCACCGGTGGTTCCAGCAGACTGTGGCACTGGTAGTGATGTTTAAGAGTATAGCTGTACCTTCAGCAGTACGAGTCTCTGTGAGCACTGCTGTACGCCGTTCTCCTTCAGAGGCACGTGGACATGCTGAATCAAGCCGGCCTCCGCTCCTCCGAGTCTGCGTCTGAGAGCGCTCAGGTCTGACATGAGACTGACGTTCCAGCCCCCGAGATGACCGTCTTCCCAGTCGTCACCACCGTTTTCCCAGTCGTCCCTGTTTTCCCAGCTGTCATCGTGCTTTCAGAGCTCACCGTGTTTCCAGTCGTCACCACTATCTTCCCATCAGTCTGCACTTTCCCCCGTTATCCCCTGAAAGACAAATACAACTCCTTCATAAAACAAGAGTAATTAAATGATATTGAAAGGAATACAACTTGTTGTGAACACAGAGAAGCAAGACACAACTGATAAACGAGGGAAAAGGACAAGATATGTAAGGAAAATACTATATCTACTGTACTTCCTAGAAGATCTCCCACAATACTCTAACGTTACTCTATAAGCTTCAACAACATCAATGAGAACATGTGTTTGAGTTGCTAAGAGTGGTTGCTAGGGGTGTTGTGTAGCGATACATAGAGCCGTTGGGTGAAGCGGTCATGAATAAAACACACCTACTGACCAATCAGAAACATTATTAGTGCATGTGACTGTGGAACGTGTCTTACTATAGTTGGGCAGCTGGATCACCAGCTGGTCGTAACGGGATTGTGCTTCTGCTCAGTCCTGCTCCATCTTTCTCTTGTCTTCATCGCCGAACATCTCAGAGCCGAGGCTGTGACGCATGAACTCCTGGTAGTGGATCTCCAGGCTCTTGATGATGTTGCCGATACTCCTCGGGACGCATTTGTGACAGCTAAAACAGACGAGAGATCACTAAAGCACCCATAGATCGAGACATTGAGCAAATGGCACATAAGCTCTGATCTCCTACCATTGAGAGCGTGAGGGAGTTGATGTGCTGGAAGTCCTTGATGCAGTACTGCCAGGAAATCAGACTCTTGATGTTGATGAACAGCTGACTCCAGATGGACATGATGGCTTCATAGTACTGCTCGTTCCTGTCAGACAATCCATCAATCAGTGCATTCTGCTCTGTAACACTGAGATCTGTGTGCATGTGTGTGTGTGTCGTACTTCTGTGCCAGACTGATGCTCAGAGGGTTGGGCGGTGGGATGATCAGACACACGGATGGTATCAGCATCTCCAGTCCTCCGGGGCCCGTGACGTGCCACTTGCTGCGCTGCGTGTTGTCCTTCAGGATGCCTTCGTTGTTCTTCAGAATCCCCTTCTGTAACACACACACAAGTGTTTCACCATTAATAGCTCAAACATCTCCATCTCAATTCCCAAACGACAGGGATTCAGCTCTGTCTATTAAACCAGTGATCTCAGCCATTCAGATCTGATCCAGAGAGAGCCGTTGATATGAGCCTTTACAATCATTCATTTTAATCACAGAAGTACTGGTAGATAAGTGTTTAGTTCGGGTATAAACACTGATGTCTACGGTGGCGATCTAAATACAGTAAATCAGCTTTGACACTTCAAATAAAGAGTGTATTAATTTTGTCGTTACACCAGTAGGTGGCGACACGTGACTGTTAAATGTCATTGAAACATTCGCTCAAGAGATTCATTCAAAAATGCTGATTCATCCAGTAAAATTAGTGAGTCATTGAAAAATCTGCTTAATAGATTCGTTCAAAATGCTGATTCATCCAGTAAAATGAGTGAGTCATTGAATCATTCGCTCAATAGATTTGTTCAAAAATGCTGATTTATCCAGTTATGAAACAAGTCTTTATGAGTGAGTCATTGAATTATTCACTCAATAGATTCGTTCAAAAATGCTGATTCATCCAGTAATGAAACACGTCTTTATGAGTGAGTCATTGAATTATTAATTCAATATATTCATTCAAAAATGCTGATTCATCCAGTAAAATTAGTGAGTCATTGAATCATTCGCTCAATAGATTTGTTCAAAAATGCTTATTTATCCAGTTATGAAACAAGTCTTTATGAGTGAGTCATTGAAAAATTCGCTCAATAGATTTGTTCAAAAGTGCTGATTCATCCAGTAAAATGAGTGAGTCATTGAATCATTCGCTCAATAGATTTGTTCAAAAGTGCTGATTCATCCAGTAAAATGAGTGAGTCATTGAATCATTCGCTCAATAGCTTCATTCAAAAATACTGATTCATCCAGTAAAATGAGTGAGTCATTGAATCATTCGCTCAATAGATTTGTTCAAAAATGCTGATTCATCCAGTAAAATGAGTGAGTCATTGAAAAATTCGCTCAATAGATTTGTTCAAAAGTGCTGATTCATCCAGTAAAATGAGTGAGTCATTGAATCATTCGCTCAATAGATTTGTTCAAAAATGCTGATTTATCCAGTTATGAAACAAGTCTTTATGAGTGAGTCATTGAATCATTCACTCAATAGATTCGTTCAAAAATGCTGATTCATCCAGTAAAATGAGTGAGTCATTAAATCATTCGCTCAATAGATTAGTTCAATAGGCTGATTCATCCAGTAAAATGAGTGAGTCATTGAATCATTCGCTCAATAGATTTGTTCAAAAATGCTGATTTATCCAGTTATGAAACAAGTCTTTATGAGTGAGTCATTGAATCATTCACTCAATAGATTCGTTCAAAAATGCTGATTCATCCAGTAAAATTAGTGAGTCATTGAATCATTCGCTCAATAGATTAGTTCAATAGGCTGATTCATCCAGTAATGAGTGAGTCATTGAATCATTCGCTCGATAGATTAGTTATAAATGCAGTTCAATAGATAATACACATCTACCGAATGAAAGACTTGACTTCTGTGTGTGTGTAGACGCACCTGGTCCTGTTTGAAGTCGCACAGAGCTTTGACCATGACCGGAGCGCTGCTGCTGCTCTCCTCGGGGTAACGCGGCTTCAGACACACGATGCTCTTGGACTTGCTGACCAGCGTCTGCACCTGCCTCTTTCTCTCTGATCATCCTCTCCTTCTCTTTCTACACACACACACACACACTCAGTGAGCACACGTGTTTAACCCCTCAGGTGTTTAGGTTTGCAGGAGTCGTACCTCCAGGGTCTTCAGCATCTCTGTGAGGGTCTCCAGAGGTGTGTTCTTGTCACAGGAGAAGTTCTTGCGGATCACCTCGTGGTCTTTCTGCAGTCGAGTGTTCACCTCGGTTCGCCTCCTTGAAGAACTACAGAAGAACACAGACGGAAATAAACTTTACTTTCTTCCATAGAACACTAAACAGAAACGCTGGATAGGGAACGGGTGGCTCTTATCAATGCAACTACAACGAAAAGGGACTATTTCCAGTTAATACGTTTAGTGCATCAACTTCAAGTTTATAACTTTATAATAATTACAATTTATTTCAATTTAGTTGACGGTTAGCAGAAATGCTTTAGTTAATGATAATAATCCTGAAATACACACATGTTATTCCTTCATATTCGTGCATTGTGACACCTATAATCAGACGGTAGCTCAGTTATAACTGTGAACATTATTAATCAGGACACATTGACATAATTTGCAGTGACTCTTGAAGACTCATGTTCACCAGTACTTCAGTACTTATCACAATAACACACAGTATTTGACCCTTACCTGGCTGTAGGCGGCGTTCTCCTTCAGGTGCACATCGATGCACTTGGTGATCTGCAGTAACCAGCTCCACTGGGTCTGCAGCGTGTCCATGTAAGCCTGACCGTGAACATCAGAGAGTCGCTACCAAAGCAGACGCTAACACAACGGTCTAACAGAGCCCAGTATTTCATAGGAGTATTTCATTGATACTTCAAAACAAGTGCACTTCTTTAAAACATAATATACTTTAAAGTAAAACTGTTCATTTGAGATCCTTCATTTTAAAAGTGTGTGTGCTTTTAATATTACAGGTGAAACTCGAAAAATGAGAACGTATTTTCAGTAATTCAAACTAAAAGGTGAAACTAATATATTTAGTATATATAACTATATACATATGCATGATTATACTTTTCAGAGGGCCCACATTTCTGAATTTAAAATCCTTTTTTTATTGATTTCTACTTTTCTGAGATTTTTAATTTGGGGTTTTCATAATCATTAAAAATCATATCTTCTGCACTGATATTCTAATTTTGCGATTTTCACCTGTGTATTATCTGTAATTCAGAAGTACAAGTACACACTCACTACAGTGAAGTGCACTTCTTTTTCCCAAGGGTCATTTCAGAGCAAATATTTGTACATTTCTACACCAGATTTATTGGAAATGATCACAGACACACACTTCTGTTTTGGTGGACGTGACATCACTACTGAGAGAGAGTCCTGATTGGCTGAAGAAAGTGACAGCTGTGAGTCATATTTATAGTAAATGAGTCAAATCTGTTTTTCTGGTCATGTGATCAGGAATCGAGAGGTCACATGTGGATGCAGACCTCGATCACGTGTCTCTCACCTGGCATCTTATCAGACGCGGGGTGCTGGTTCTTCAGGAGGTTGTCCACCTTCGTCTTCAGCTTATTCAGCTCTTTCTCTTTCTCTTCCAGATCACTCATCAGTTTCTAGCAGGAAACACACACATTATTAGCTAAAATCATGCCTGATCGTTTCAGTAAATTGAGGAATACGTGACACTTTACAATGAGGTTCATTAGTTAATGTATTTAACATGTGTTACAGTATTTATTAATCTTTGTTAAAGGTGCATTGCGCAAGTCTCTGAGTTTTTGCAGAACTACGCTCCTTGGCGACAAATAGATGAATAGGTGACACTAATGTATTTACTATTAATCTTTGTTAATAACAGTATTAGTAAATGTTGAACAAATACAATCTTTGATTGTAATAACAG
Source organism: Hybognathus amarus (assembly GCA_030378365.1). Classification (NCBI taxonomy): domain Eukaryota; kingdom Metazoa; phylum Chordata; class Actinopteri; order Cypriniformes; family Leuciscidae; genus Hybognathus; species Hybognathus amarus. The sequence goes on along the minus strand of JAQIUQ010003675.1, from coordinate 59,774 downwards.
TAGTAAATGTTGAAATTAACATTAACATTAAGTATTGTTCATTTTTAGTTAACTAATGTAGTTAAGTAATGAGCCTTATTGTAAAGTGTTATCAATTAAAACACGTGTTGTTGATTGTTAGCTTATAGCGGCTAACTACTATGATGAAATGAACCCGTGTTGCCCATGCTAAGGCTGCTAGATCGCTGAGACTCGCTCGGCCTGCAGATGGATGGAGTTAGTGTGTGTGTGTGTGTGTGTGTGTGTGTGTCTCACCGAGTAGCTCTCCTGTTTGCGAGGGATGTAGGTGTCGATGTTCTTGTCGCCCCAGTCGAACACCAGCTCCTCCTCCTCTCGGTCGTTGACCCACATGATGGCGCCGTAGATCTCCTCGATGATGCCCTGCAGCTCCCGCAGGTGACTCACGCGCTGGTGGGACATTTTCTGTGTGTGGAGAGGAGGAAACGATCAGGCGTGTGTGTGTGTGTGTGGTCACTGTCCCACCGCAGGAGCTTGCTCTGCCTTTTATTTCATGCATGCGTTTAAATTAAAGTGCTTTACTTCTAGAAACGTTTATTTGTTACGTTTCTGGACTGAGTTTTGGCCCCTAGAGGCCCTCGTTGTGTTTCATTCCAGTCTCCCGCCAGTTTATCAGGTGTTATTGTTCTCACCTCTCGTTTCTTGCCTTCCTCATGTTCATTTAGTGGAGTCTTCGAACAGTAGAAACTGTTCACACGACACCGTTTTCATGCCAAAAACACAAAGCTTTATATGTGTTTTGGACGCTGGTTTTCTTGTTTCTAGACCCTCTTTTAGTTTTTTTGCCTTGAGCCGTCTGAAACATTTGGATCTTCTGTTTTGTAATTACTTTCTGCACTAATTAAGCAAGACTAATTAAGGGGGCTTTCACACTTGGTTCGATTGTCTGTTCTGAACCCGAGTTCGATTGCCTCATCAAGCTGCAGCTGGCGGCGTAATCATGTTGCTTGGGAACCGCTATGAATGAAAAGGCATCAAAATGGATAGAATAGCTCGCTTCACATTTGTTCTTTTTTTTAACCTTTGGTTTTGTTTTCTATAAAGAAAAGAATAATAGAAACAAAATGTATTAGCCTTTTTACCTGTTATTATCAATCTTCAAATTTCAAAAAATTTCATTTTTCTATATTTAAGTTATTCTTTTTTATTATTATTGTTTTTATTTATTTAAATTTAGTTTTTAATTCATTTAAATTTCGTTGCTATATGTTTTATTTATTTAAATTTCGTTGCTATGTTTTATTCATTTAAATTTCATTTTTATTTATTTAAATTTCGTTGCTTTGTTTTATTTAAATTTCGTTGCTATGTTTTATTCATTTAAATTTTGTTTTTATTTATTTAAATTTCGTTGCTATGTTATATTCATTTAAATTTCGTTTTTATTTATTTAAATTTCGTTGCTGTTTTATTCAAATTTCATTTATTTCAATTTCATTTTATTTATTTAAATTTCGTTGCTTTGTTTTATTTAAATTTCGTTGCTATGTTTTATTCATTTAAATTTCGTTTTTATTTATTTAAATTTCGTTGCTATGTTTTATTCATTTAAATTTCGTTTTTATTTATTTAAATTTTGTTGCTGTTTTATTCAAATTTCATTTATTTCAATTTCATTTTATTTATTTAAATTTAGTTTTTATTCATTTAAATTTTGTTGCTCTGTTTTGTTTATTTAAATTTCGATTTTATTTATTTAAATTTCGTCGCTATGTTTTATTCATTTAAATTTCGTTTTTATTTATTTAAATTTCATTGCTTTGTTTTATTTAAATTTCGTTGCTATGTTTTATTCATTTAAATTTCGTTTTTATTTATTTAAATTTCGTTGCTATGTTATATTCATTTAAATTTCGTTTTTATTTATTTAAATTTCGTTGCTGTTTTATTCAAATTTCATTTATTTCAATTTCGTTTTATTTATTTAAATTTCGTTGCTATGTTATATTCATTTAAATTTCGTTTTTATTTATTTAAATTTCATTGCTGTTTTATTCAAATTTCATTTATTTCAATTTCGTTTTTATTTATTTAAATATTGTTTTTATTTATTTAAATCTCCCCTACTTTGTCAGTGAGAAGACTACCAGCTCTTTTTATGATGTCATGATCGCACCATTGTGACCAATAAACATCCTTACTGTTGTTCTCCTAACTGGCACTTGATCAACCCTCTAACCTTACCAGTTTCTGCTCAAATGTGTTTTCATGGCACTGCATATGAAATATTTCATAAGATCTAAATCATATGTCATAACATACCTGTAAATCACATGAAATAACAATCTGAATATTGTAATATTATTTACAGTAAATGATATTGCTATAATAACTGACCTGTAAACTGTCCCACGCCTGGTCCAGTGTGTGGAGTGCAGCCTTCTCTCCGCTCTGCAGCTGAAGCACACACACACACACACACACACACACACACACACACACACACACACACACCTCACAGTCCGACAACACACTGATTGGTCGGCTCAAATGGCTCTGATATTGTACACTGCGTTACCGTGCCCTTTAGCAGTAACATCTGTGTGATTTCAACTTCAAACTTATTTAGACATTTGTCTTTGATTTTCTAGCTATTTTAAAGTCCATGTTATTTTGTAAAATATTTTGCATAAAATAAAATTGTTTATTTCAGTACATTTGCCTTACGGTAAACTTTTATAAGTTTCTTGCAGGCTCATTCAAGTGCTCAAGTAATTGTTCTTCGTGACCGCCTGCACATTTAGAACAATTACTGTAACCAGTAAAGATATCCTAATAATCCAATCAATACAACGATAATGTTGATAATACGATGATATCGTTGGAATCACTTTCAGAATGATTTTAGCTGATGAATGTTAAAAACTTTGACAGCCAATCAGAATCCACCCAGCTTTCCAGAGTCTTTAAAGAGACAGTTGTGTTATAATGAACACAACTAATACAGCTAATATAGTGATCGTTCTGGGCGCGAACAGGCCTTGACTATCGTCACCAGCTCATCCCGGGCCCGGTCCACCTCCAGGCTCCTCTGGATCGAGCTGTGGAACTTGTTGTGTTTCAGGATTTGTTGGTTGATGGTCTCACTATCTTCATCCAAGGGTGCCGTCTCAATCGAGTCTCTGCAACACACAAACACACACACATGAACAACATCTGCAATCTTCATCATATAAAGACCAAAACAGCACTCAAAAAATGATATGTTGGCTTTTTAATTAACTTTTTATGTCACATAACTGGGTTACGTTAAACAAACTTAATTTGTTCATGTAACTTCAACATCATTGAATAAGTCATTTCTAGCGACCCAATTAAGCTCTGAGCAGAGTGTTAAATGAACACTGAAGCAGTGTTAAAGTTAATGAGATAATTAAGGGAATAACTGAGTGATGATTGAGCATTATTGAAGACACCTGATGTTAACAAGCAGAATCACTCCAAACGAAATGTTCAAGTCATCATTATGGTGATCAGTGTGTGTTTCTGTTGGCTCATCATTAACTTTACATGTTGTTTGGCGGCTGTACATGAGTTATAACAGCCAATATAAACTAATAGAAAAGGTGATCTGATGGAGTTGGTTAGTTAGGAATTTTTAAACCCCTCCTATCGAGTCTGTTACCAAGCAATCTAATCAACGTCAAACAAACAAACAAACAAACAAACAAACACTTAAAAAAACATAAGTGGTGCTTTTCATTAAGATAAGCTTTCAGAGGAGTCTGTCATTACTTGTCAGAGTTTTGTTCATTTGGGGTTGTTACTCGCTGTTCTCAAACTGGGCTGTTACTGTGAGATTTGTATAGTTAGGGCGACATTGGGTTGTCCAAGTTTAGGATTGTTTTGTGGAGTTAGGATTCTTCTGTAATACCCGTTTCTGTCTGTAGTTAAGATAAGATTATGAACTTAAGAAATGTCATTTTGTAATAGCTTTGGTCCTAAATGTCTTCTAAAGTTAGGATCTTTCTGTAATGCGCCCCATCATTCCTGCAGTGTAAACAACACACTCCCACACACACACACACCATCAGACACACACACACCTCAGGGGCGTCTCTAAGAAGCAGAACTACAGCCATGTCTAGTTCATCCTCACAAATCTCACATTTACATTCAAAAGTTGTAGTTTTAGCTATAATTTATGATTTATTTCTAAAATAGAAAAAAATTTCTGTTTGAGAAGTTTCAAGGACTGTTATTCTGTGTGCGGAATCAGAATCCGGAGTTCCGACGGAGTTCCTCGAGGAAGTGAAGCGTGACGTGATGATTGACAGGTTTAGGGTGACAGATGCGAGATGTGTCCGGACAGTGCAGTACACACTCCGGTGGGACGCAGCACTCTCTGGTGTTGTAATGTTCACTTCCTGTTATTGGCTGGTCGCCCTGAGAACAGAGTCCAGTTGAGCTGTGGTCATTATCCTGTGTAAACATGACCTCCCCTTCCTCTGAGCATGATTGGGTTTCCTGCTGTGTTCCTGGTTTTGTGGATTCATCCTTATATATCTATAGAAATCTGCAGAGTTGACACACTTTAAAGCTGATAGTTTAATCGCAGTGATTCGTGGCTGAGCGTTATATTTTCATCATGATCGCCGCTGATGGCCTGTAGGGGTCAGTGTGTGAGCGTTAACATCAGCTGATCTGAGAGCAGTCTGTGGCGGCTTCTCTGTGATGTGTGTGTGTGATCAGGATCATAGATATCCATAGTAAAGGCTAGACTGTCTCGCCGCGCTGCTGGCCAATGGAGGTCGACGTCCGCACTGGCGGCCATCTTGCCACAGGCAGCTCGCTCACTCGTAACATTGTTTTAATGGCGCATGTACTTTTCTAAATAACCATAACTTGCTCAATTTAATACTGATTTTCAAATGGTTTGTCATAAACGTCATAAACGCGCACTTAAGAATAATAAGTGTATCAAACAGTGGCGTAACTTTGTTTTAAAAGTGGGTGGGACATGTGTAGGAAATGAATGAATCACGTGACACGTGAATTAAAACATAGATCCGACTTTACAACATGTCCAGTGGAATAGTGCACAGAAAGTCCTGTAAAATTAAACGAATAAATTGACCTAATATTATTATATTATTATAGGCTAAAATTATGAATAAAAATTATATAAACAAAAATATACTTAAAAGTTTTAAAAGTATAAATTAACTATTAGGCCAGAATTTAGATTTTTTGCGGAACGCGCATCGATTAAAATTTAAATTGGCTTATAGCCTATCCATTGTACACACAAACTGCTGTACAATTAAACGAATAAATGGGCCTAATAATATAAATAAAGATTAAAAAATAAGTGTATAAACAAAAAATAAAGGCCTATATAAACATTTTAAAAGTAAATTTAAAACGTAAATTAACTATTAGGCCAACATTTTGATAACTAAACTTTTGCACAGCAGGCACAAATAAAATAAATTACGCTTATATCAATTGTACAAAAAAAAGCTGTAAAATTAAACGAATCAATGGGCTGAATTATATATAAATAAAAATATACAGGCTATAGGCCTACTGTAGGCTACATCAACGTTTTAAAAGTATGCTAAATAAACTATTTGGCCAAAATTCAACATTCGCCCGCCGCTCCACATGCTCTGCACTGGAACGAACAAATAGTCTCCGAAACGGATTGAAGCGCGCGTGCACGTGAAGACTGTGTGTGAGCCACGAGATACACTGTAACCGCACCACCGATCGCAGGCGGCAAGGAGCACTTTGATCACTTGATTTAAAAAACAACGTATTTCAGGGCAAGATAGCTTCTTTTATTTTACAAACGAACGAAATGAATGGTCTGCCAGTTGGAGATGTTGTATTTATCTCTACTGTTAGCTATCTGTGCTGCAAGAGCTTTTAAAAAGTGGTGGGGACAAATTTCGAACCCTGACAAAAAGTGGTGGGACACGTCCACACGTCCCACCCGCAAATTATCAAACAACAATCATCCAGAATTATGGCCAAACCGGTAAATTATAGCCGGTAAGAAAGCAAACCGTCCAAGATTTCACCAAAGCTTGCCTGTGACAAGATGGCCGTCGGTGATGATGACGGTGACTCCGCCCTAAGACATTATTAAGGAGATCTATGATCAGGATCGGGCGAGACTCTGACAGAGGTCAGAGGTAAAGCACTGCAAACCAGTTTCAGCACACACACTTTCACTGCTGAGTCTTTGTTTGCTACAGACACTCCCTGTTTTCCTCCTCCCCTTCCTGCTCTCAGACACAGTGTGTTCTGTGTCCAACCTCTGTGTGTGTGTGTGTGTGTGTGTGCAAGTGTGTGTGTGTGCCACAGGTGGATAATAACATGCAAATGTTTTTTTCCCTTGATTTAACGCATTAAAATTATGAATGTATTGAGTGGAAGTCTTGCTCGTTCGCCTCCTTTGCTTTAAAGGGAAAGTGGTGTGAGTGTGTCTCCTGCTCCTCTGCCTAACCTCTTGTGTGTGTGTGTGTGTGTGTGTGTGTGTGTGTGTGTGTGTGTGTGTGTGTGCCATTCTCTTCACTACCACAAGTAACAACAAGTCAGGGAGTTGCATACACTCCGACTCTCTCTCTCTCTCTCTCTCTCTCTCTCTTCTCTCTCTTTATCTACTAACTGTGTATCATTGTTTTGAGGAATGTAATAGGCTGAAACCACTTTTTGTTTTACTAGAAAACTGTCTTTAGTTTAAAGGAAGTTTCACGCCAAGAATCGCAGGACACAACCACAGTCACAGACTCAAGTGGCAGTTGATAAACTTTATAGTTTGCAAAAATGGCAATATATATTTCTAATCTCTCTCTTTCTCTCTCTCTCTCTCTCCCCCCGTTGTGCTGTATCTGAATATCCCCCCTCTCTCTCTCTCTCCTCTCTCTCTCTCTCTCTCTCTCCTCTCTCCCTCTCTCTCTCTCTCTCCCCCTCTCTCTCTCGCCCTCCTCTCTCTCCTCCCCCTCATCCCCCTCTCTCTCCCTCGTTGTGGTAAGGGTACTGAGATAAGAGCCGGTCTGGACAGGAGGAGGAGCGAGTGAGTTCCTGCACACTGCTGTCATTATGGGCTGTTCTGCCTGAGAAACACAGGAGGAATCACACCGCCCTCTCCACACACACACACACACACACACACACACTGGCGCTAAGCTCAGGAGTATCTGCTGTGATAAAACTGCACATACACTCGAACAAACAGTAAGGGTCATCAGTTAACTGCCTTAGTTTATGTACAGATATTAATGTATTTCTCATGATTAGTTCATATATTAGTGTTAACTAATGAACCTTGTTGTACAGTGGGTTACACTTTATTTAAATGTGTCAATTACAGTGTAATTATATATTTCAGTAGTGAGTAATATTAATGATCTACATGACTATAGGGTTAGGAGTGGTTGAGGGTTAGTTTCATGTAATTATGCATAATTAATAGTCAAATAAAGTGTTATTGATGAGGTAGAAAAACGTTATAGATCATGGACCTTGTGTAAAAGTGACTCTAGACTGACTCGTGCTCGTGTGTGTGTGTGTGTGTGTGTGTGTGAGAACCTTGTTCTGGTTGATCCAGGCTAAGGCGTCCTGGAAGCTCTTGCTGGGGTTCGTCCCGGAAGCTCTTGCTGGGGTCCCGTCCTGCTGGCCGCAGCGGTCCCTGCGCAGAGCCGTGCCCGCTGATGGAGTTACGGATCTCCGTGTGGTACGACACACAGTCGTCCAGACTGCAACACACACACACAACCTATAACCTACAATCTATAACACATCTATAATATAGGCCACTGCCATTATCAGGACACACACATATCCCCCATTGCATTATTATACATTATATATAGCAGTTTCATGTAGTACTGTAGTATTGTTCTGCAGCTCCACACACACACACACACAAACACACACCTGCGCAGGATGCTGTCGGGCGATACTCTGTTGTTCTGCAGCTCCACCGCACACATCTTCATCTGCTCCATTATGTCCTCTGCTGCCATCATGTTCCTGTCCACCTCAGCGGCCGGCCCCATCTAGTGCAGAGATCACTGTGAGTGTGTGTGTGTGTGTGATGTGCAGAAGAGTGAAGTGTGTGTGAACGGCTCTCACGTTCTCCAGGAGGTTCTGCGCTCGCTTCAGGAAGCCCAAGCAATCCTGGTAGAGCATCTGTGCTCTCTTCTGGACGGCCATCGAGGACTTGCTGAGGACAGAAGAAACACACACACACACACAAGTGTTAACTACACATCACATCACTATACTTATTTACAGTAAAACTTCAAGATTTCATGTTCTGTTGGGTAGATTTATCATTTCTATCTTCCATCACTTTATTTTACAGTGTCCTTGTTACATGTTACTTGCACTTATCATAGTAATAACATTATAATTCATTATTATGCATAATTACATGCAACTAACCCTCAATCACTCCTAGTCCTGCACTATAGTCAGTGCATGTTCATTAATTTTATTATACCGTCTAATTCTACTTTTTTCTTCATTTACCCTGCAAGAATGGAAGTGAAATGTGACAACATGCCCCATAGGTGAGGTCCATTATAACAAGACCATATGACAGATTACAATGTTGTCTGATCTAGTAACAAATATATAATATATATGAGACAAACTAAAATATTTGGTGTAATTATTAACTTTTTCATATAAAATCATAGCATTTATTAATCATTCAAAATAAACGATTTTTTGAGTTTGACAACAAACACACTGCAAAACACAGCATAGTTCAATCAAAACTATCCTTAATAATTAATAAAATTACTTTTGCTATGGTTAAATAAATGGTTTTGAATTTTGGCGCAAGTGTTTCTCCTATAGTGTTGATATGGCAACCAGTAAATACACTCAATGTCGCAATGCTGGCATGTGTGGAAACTTTTAAAAGATGTGTGAGAGTGTGTGACCACTATCCCCTCGTTAGTTTGTGTCTCGCGCACTCCTACACGTCAGAGATTGATTGACACATGCCAGTCAGTGTGATGGACCGTTTCCTGTCTCGCGACAGAACACAATAACGCATGCACGACGCAAAAGTTATTGCTAAATAATTGTTACTCTTTCATCTGGACACTTAAGTGTCCACCTCTTCTCGGATGTTTCACCATCATTTCCTTCCATTGAAAATATCAAATGAACAATAGCTGACACAGTAAAGCAGAGAGCTACACAGTGAACTTGAATAACTCTGTCCATGGAAGAAATAACGTTACTTGAGGTCATATATACTTCGACTTTTACTGCCGATTTGTTAATAAATAACGCGTAACTGGACGCTCACCTCAGTGTCCCCCCTCCTCCTCCTCCTCCGCCCTGAGAGCTCTTGGAGAAGGAGTGTGTGAAGGTCTGCTGCGCGTATCCGCCGTCGTTGAACTCGGACTGGTATCCGTTTCCACTCATGAAGACTCCTTCGCCCCGCGGTAAACTGAAGCCCATCGCGGTGAGGTCGGGCCTGGAGCTGGACCTGCGGCTCATCTGCAGGACCCGGGGCTGGGATCCGGACAGACTCATCTCTGCAGAAGTTGTAGCGGCGGGTCAGCGAAGGAAAGCGCAGTGAGAGTACAGATACAGTCCTCGCGTCCTCTCCTGCTCGTGCTCGTGCGCGTCTCTGCGCGGCGCTGACTGCGGCGGTAATGGACGCTGCGCGCTCGATAGTTCCGGTTTTCCTTTAGACCACACCTGCACTCACACACAAATACACACACACACACACACCCGCGTTCCCATGAGGCGCGGTTAAACATGATGAGGTGTTCCCGAAAATCCCCCCACTTTCCCACGGAATTCTCTGATACGCTCAAAAATAAATACTCGTGTTTTTTCTCTTCCTCAAACATTTTCTTTCTTAAAACAAATTCTTGAACTTTAGACAACTTTGTTAACAAGTATGCACATTGTTTTTAAAATAACTTTCTATCAAAATCTGAAGATTCCCCTCAGCTTTATTTATTTGTTATTATAAGGTTCATAAGTTAACATTAGTTAACTAGCTACATCAGTTAACATGAACTAAGAACAATACTTCTATAGTATTATTAATCTTAGTTAATACTAGTTTTAACATTTAATAGTTGTTAATATTAGTTAATGCACTGTGAACTAACATGGACAGCTGCATAGCCTACTTTAACAAATGCCTTGTTATTTCATGATTATTAATACATTACATAATGTAAACTAATGAATCTTATAGTAAAGTGTTACCTTTTATTCAATTATTCATTTATTTGTTTTTCAAGGTTACAAACATAAATCACAGCACTATACACGTTATATCCACAATATGATTGCAGAATCATTGAAACGGTGAGCATGCGCATCTTACATTAGGTGAAAATCAGGTTGAAAAGGTAAGAGAAAATGACATGGTAAGAGAAGCACGCCCTGTCTGACTCTCACACACACACACACACACACACACACACACACACACACACACACACACATGTTGGTGCAACAGCATTATGAGGACTCTCCATAGGCGTAATAGTTTTTATCCTGTGCAAACTATATATTCTATCCCCCTACACTAACGCAATCCCTAAACCTAACCATCACAGGAGACATGCTGCATCTTTTATTTTTTAATAAAACATTGTTTTTTATGTTTTTTAAGCCTTTTGATTTATGAGGACTTTTGATATGTCCTCATAAACCACCAATAAGTTGTAATACCAGTGTAATACACATGTCATTATACAAATTTGTGTCCTCATAAGTCACATAAACAAACCCACACACACACACACACACACACACACACACACAGTCAGTCAGTCTGTGGAAGACTTTCGCCTGTGTGTGTGTTTTCCACGGGAGAGCAACACACCCAGTTTCACACACCCTTTACACTCCTCTGTGACTGAGTGCAGGGAGGTTCGTCATCAGGTTATTTGCTTCTGCTTCTTGTCTGGTGCACAGGTGCCAAAAAAATGTAATTGTCCATTAGCGTGGTTGACAAGTGTAAATGACCATTCATAATGTCATGTTGCATTAATTTAACTTTAGTGTGGGAAAGTCAGAACAGATGTTGAATCTCATAGAATGAAAATGAGTCATAATTTTGTTGCTTATGTCAGCATTTAAAACTGTATTGAAACCAAACTTAATTGCAACATAGTATGTAAGCGTTACCATGTGCAATATGCATTTTTAACATAGCATTCTAGCATTTTGCAACACAGCAAGAATCTTACAAAAACTTAACTCAACCAACCAGTTTAGATTACTTCCACGCCCGTTTATCAGGTGCACACATCGTTACAATTTCAAATTGAAAGGAAAACCCTCTTTTCAAATTCTTATCTCTTAACAAAATAGAGTTTAAACTTCAGTCCAGTCCAACCTCACTGAAGATATAGCCTATAACCTGTTAATCATTCGTGGAAAAACTAATAGGTGTTATGTACTATGATGCCCCTATGTTTATTAGAAATGATCGACTTAGTCAACAAATATGTAAGTTTACACATTATAAGAAAAACATTTTGTAATGTTGTGGGTGTGTTTTCCTGTGTTTGCATTTTATTATTATTTCTAGAATAGGTTCTGCTCCAGGCAAGATTAATCACATAGATAAGAACATTTTGTTGTGTTTTATTTCTGTAATTTCGGTCCAACAATGATAGCTATGTATACGCGGTGTCCCCCAAGGCTCAGTCCTGGGCCCGTTATTGTTTAACCCAGGGGTGTCCGATCCTGCTCCGGCAGAGTTCAGCTTCAACCCTAATTAAACACTCCTGAACCAGCTAATCACGTCTTAACCCTTCCGGGCAGGTGTGTTGAGGCGAGCTGGAGCTAAACTCTGCACTTAACCTATTCCGTGTACGTTATATTTAGCTGGTTTTAATCAATATAACATTAAATTCTTAATTCTTAAGTCTGATGTTATGCGTCACTTTTTCCAGGTTCAAACTATCTAACAGATCCCCAAAGCAAAACTTCATGATCCTAACCGTTATCTTCATACTGAAACCTCAGTGGGCCAAATCCATCTTTTCTCAATGATTAAAAGGGTCATTTTATTCTCTTTTACAGCGGGATGTTGTTCTTGGGGTGTACTAGAATATGTTTTCTTGCTTGATTGTTAAAAAACACACATTATTTTTGGCATATTTTACATTATTACAGTTATTCTCTCCCCATGCGTTGTTTTCAATGAAGCCCCTCCTACTGAAATATGAAATGTGCTGTGATTGGTTATCTGACCCAGTGTGCTGTGATTGGTTAGCTGACCCAGTGTGCTGTGATTGGTTAGCTGACCCAGTGTGTTGTGATTGGTTAGCTGACCCAGTGTGCTGTGATTGGTTAGCTGACCCAGTGTGCTGTGATTGGTTAGCTGACCCAGTGTGCTGTGATTGGTTAGCTGACCCAGTGTGCTGTGATTGGTTAGCTGACCCAGTGTGCTGTGATTGGTTAGCTGACCCAGTGTGTTGTGATTGGTTAGCTGACCCAGTGTGCTGTGATTGGTTAGCTGACCCAGTGTGTTGTGATTGGTTAGCTGACCCAGTGTGCTGTGATTGGTTAGCTGACCCAGTGTGTTGTGATTGGTTAGCTGACCCAGTGTGCTGTGATTGGTTAGCTGACCCAGTGTGCTGTGATTGGTTAGCTGACCCAGTGTGTTGTGATTGGTTAGCTGACCCAGTGTGTTGTGATTGGTTAGCTGACCCAGTGTGTTGTGATTGGTTAGCTGACCCAGTGTGTTGTGATTGGTTAGCTGACCCAGTGTACTGTGATTGGTTAGCTGACCCAGTGTGTTGTGATTGGTTAGCTGACCCAGTGTGCTGTGATTGGTTAGCTGACCCAGTGTACTGTGATTGGTTAGCTGACCCAGTGTGTTGTGATTGGTTAGCTGACCCAGTGTGCTGTGATTGGTTAGCTGACCCAGTGTGTTGTGATTGGTTAGCTGACCCAGTGTGCTGTGATTGGTTAGCTGACCCAGTGTGTTGTGATTGGTTAGCTGACCCAGTGTACTGTGATTGGTTAGCTGACCCAGTGTGTTGTGATTGGTTAGCTGACCCAGTGTGCTGTGATTGGTTAGCTGACCCAGTGTGTTGTGATTGGTTAGCTGACCCAGTGTGCTGTGATTGGTTAGCTGACCCAGTGTGTTGTGATTGGTTAGCTGACCCAGTGTGTTGTGATTGGTTAGCTGACCCAGTGTGCTGTGATTGGTTAGCTGACCCAGTGTGTTGTGATTGGTTAGCTGACCCAGTGTGCTGTGATTGGTCAGCTGGCCCAGTGTGTTGTGATTGGTTAGCTGACCCAGTGTGCTGTGATTGGTTAGCTGACCCAGTGTACTGTGATTGGTTAGCTGACCCAGTGTGTTGTGATTGGTTAGCTGACCCAGTGTGCTGTGATTGGTTAGCTGACCCAGTGTGTTGTGATTGGTTAGCTGACCCAGTGTGCTGTGATTGGTTAGCTGACCCAGTGTGTTGTGATTGGTTAGCTGACCCAGTGTGCTGTGATTGGTTAGCTGACCCAGTGTGCTGTGATTGGTTAGCTGACCCAGTGTGTTGTGATTGGTTAGCTGACCCAGTGTGTTGTGATTGGTTAGCTGACCCAGTGTGTTGTGATTGGTTAGCTGACCCAGTGTACTGTGATTGGTTAGCTGACCCAGTGTGTTGTGATTGGTTAGCTGACCCAGTGTGCTGTGATTGGTTAGCTGACCCAGTGTGTTGTGATTGGTTAGCTGACCCAGTGTGCTGTGATTGGTTAGCTGACCCAGTGTGCTGTGATTGGTTAGCTGACCCAGTGTGTTGTGATTGGTTAGCTGACCCAGTGTGCTGTGATTGGTTAGCTGACCCAGTGTGCTGTGATTGGTTAGCTGACCCAGTGTGTTGTGATTGGTTAGCTGACCCAGTGTGTTGTGATTGGTTAGCTGACCCAGTGTGTTGTGATTGGTTAGCTGACCCAGTGTGCTGTGATTGGTTAGCTGACCCAGTGTGCTGTGATTGGTTAGCTGACCCAGTGTGTTGTGATTGGTTAGCTGACCCAGTGTGCTGTGATTGGTTAGCTGACCCAGTGTACTGTGATTGGTTAGCTGACCCAGTGTGTTGTGATTGGTTAGCTGACCCAGTGTGTTGTGATTGGTTAGCTGACCCAGTGTGCTGTGATTGGTTAGCTGACCCAGTGTGCTGTGATTGGTTAGCTGACCCAGTGTGCTGTGATTGGTTAGCTGACCCAGTGTGCTGTGATTGGTTAGCTGACCCAGTGTGCTGTGATTGGTTAGCTGACCCAGTGTGTTGTGATTGGTTAGCTGACCCAGTGTGTTGTGATTGGTTAGCTGACCCAGTGTGCTGTGATTGGTTAGCTGACCCAGTGTGTTGTGATTGGTTAGCTGACCCAGTGTGCTGTGATTGGTTAGCTGACCCAGTGTACTGTGATTGGTTAGCTGACCCAGTGTGTTGTGATTGGTTAGCTGACCCAGTGTGTTGTGATTGGTTAGCTGACCCAGTGTGCTGTGATTGGTTAGCTGACCCAGTGTGCTGTGATTGGTTAGCTGACCCAGTGTACTGTGATTGGTTAGCTGACCCAGTGTGCTGTGATTGGTTAGCTGACCCAGTGTGCTGTGATTGGTTAGCTGACCCAGTGTGTTGTGATTGGTTAGCTGACCCAGTGTGCTGTGATTGGTTAGCTGACCCAGTGTGCTGTGATTGGTTAGCTGACCCAGTGTGCTGTGATTGGTTAGCTGACCCAGTGTGCTGTGATTGGTTAGCTGACCCAGTGTGCTGTGATTGGTTAGCTGACCCAGTGTGTTGTGATTGGTTAGCTGACCCAGTGTGTTGTGATTGGTTAGCTGACCCAGTGTGCTGTGATTGGTTAGCTGACCCAGTGTGCTGTGATTGGTTAGCTGACCCAGTGTGCTGTGATTGGTTAGCTGACCCAGTGTGCTGTGATTGGTTAGCTGACCCAGTGTGCTGTGATTGGCAGCAGTTTAGCGTGTGTTCAGGAAATGTCCCACCCCTTCATAACCGTGAGCTCTACTCGGGGTAAATTTTAATAATTTCAGCCCATTTCGAGGCTGATTCAGACCCTGACAATGTTACCGAACAAGAGGATCATGCAAAACGGGATTTTAAGCATGGATATTTCAGGGTGGTATGTTGTTGTTTTTTGTAATTTTATTGTAAGTACTATGTTATCCCCCATTTAATTATATTTGTTGGAAAACTATGGTAATACGAACAGTCATCGATAACAAAATCATGGATAATTTTCCCAAGGGGCGGTGAACAGTCTTACTGAAGCTCCAGTAAACACTACATCAATACTGTAATGTTAGTTAGCAGGCTAGCAGAGGCAAAGCTTGATATATCATAGCAACTACATAAAGCTTATAATTGAAACAGTTAAGAAAACACAACTACAAATAATAAGACATACTGACAAGTTGTGATCTATAAATACATAGCCTACATTGTGTTCTCTCCTGGAAGCCGTTAAAATGTGCAGTGCACAGACAAACGTTAAGGTTACTTAGCCAGCCTTAGGACAAACTTTGTCTGGTGTGTAAAATAACAGAAACAGCAGCTCTTCCTCTTCCCTAAAGCAGCCCAACATGGCCTCACACCCTTAGTTCCGGCCAGCCTTTGGTTGTAGTCCTTAAAAAGCGATTTCTGTAAAAGAAAATATTGTTGTAACTTTGCAGATGTTGTGTATGCTCGAACGGCAACATTACACATTAACTGAAAGTTAAAAAAGTGAAATTATAATCAAGGACCCCTTTAAAATATTGTCAATGTGAGCCAGGAGACTGTAGTTTTTAAGAGATTTTTAAAAGAAGACTTGGACAGTATTCAATATGTCACGATTTAACAAGTATATAGTTTGCTGATAATACACAGCTCTGCTAGTCACTTTCACAAATCAATTGGCAACGTGTTGGTGTGCATAGAGAGAAATACGTGTGTTTGCCACTAAATAAACATAAGAAAGAGACCACAGAAAGATTGTGATTTATTTTCTTATTTTGTTTTTACTGACTTGTTTTTTACCCCTCTGAGAAGATCCTATAGACATAAGCCATGCTTCTCTTTATACACTAACCTATACACCATAGATTATATAACCTATATGAGCTAACCTATACACCATAGATTATATGCTATTGATTGTTGTCACTGGCTGGGAACATAGTGTTTCTCTTAATCGTATTTACCAAGAGTGGCACACACCTACAGACACACCTGTCCAGCCCTTAATAATTTTGTGATTTCTTTCAGTACAGTTAATAGTTGCACTTCTGGAAAGAGCCGACACATGAACAAACTTGCCTCTACTATAAATGTAACGACTGAAAAACTTCCCATACTGTATTCTTGAAAATCAATCACCGCCCAAAGCCTCGCACACTGACACTTCAGCATTAAGGATATCACAATTGGCCATACTTTCTGGAGGATAAAACTAAAGAAAACAACACTCTCTTTGAGGATGTGTGTTTGTGTGTGTGTGAACTGGAACTAAAAACTGGAAAACACTTGAAGTTTAGCTGCCTTTACTTTGAAATATAAAAAAATGTATTTAATTATGTTACAAAATCATTATGTGCACACATGTAATGTACTTATAATGCACCAGTGACAGTACTTACACTGCTTTTTATGATTGTGACAGCCCAAAACAACACTGATGATATATGCCTATTGCTCTTTCGGAGGATTGAGAGTTGAACTGGAGCATGGCTGGTAGGACAGGATCAACCACAGTTGTGCAACATTATTCTAAGATAGAGAATTGAACAACTCCATGACCTTCTGCAGCGGCTTCAGACCATTTATCTCAATGGCAAGACGGTGAACGTGATTTCACCAAGTACCACATGTTCCTGGATCAACTTTCCAATCAACCAATCAGATTTGAGGGACAAGTTTACACTTTATATCAAGTTTAGGCTTAGAACCGGGGTGAAGTACTTACACATCATTACCCTCTGATTTTAGGGAAGCGTCATGGGTAGGGGTAGGTTTAGGGGTAGGGGTTGGGTAAGGACTACATTTTGGGACAGGAATGTTGATCCAGGAACATGTCTTACTCGGCAAAATCATGGTGACCGTGGCAAGACTCAAGGACCTCGGAGTTCACCATTCCCAGTTCTTCTCTCTCTCGGTAGTTCTGGGAACGTAGTTCAGGGTGTTTATCCGAGAACTAATAGGGACACTGAAGTGACGTGAGCCGCGCTCGTTGTTGAGACTTTCATTTTGACGGCGCACAGGACGGCTGAGCTCACAGTTCTCACATTCACATGTTGAACAGTCCTGTCTAATACGCAATTACAGGAGTCAACATTTGAAGTGTGCCCTAAGACAAGAACTTAGGGTACTGTTAAAAACTACACCCTATTTTCTCCTTCGACTTCAAAACCGTCAAACATTGTTGTTGTTTTTTTTCTGCAAATGGCGTCTGATTAGCCTTTTCACGTTGCTTTGTAAACAGTCTGTTCTTCCGCCTACGTCACGCTTGACCTTTCAACGTGATGTGTGGTGCATCACAACTAGAATAAGACCAAAATTTGTGGTATATAAATCTTCATTCTTTATAAAATGATGATGGTTGGTCTAGATCAGACTCATGTTCCTCGGCTGGATCGTGTCGAGACTTTGAAGCTGGTCTTTAGTCCCCAATAAATAACAACATATTCATGTTTAATGTGTGAATCACAGACAGTGCAATCTCTGTATGGAAATGTTGACATAAAAAAAAGTAAAAGATGTGTCTTGGATGGGGGGGGGGGGGTCAATTAAAAAACGCTTCATTTGGGTGTCTTGTTCATTTTCATATAAAAGCAACAGAATGTAGTGTGTGTTTACACAACAACGATATGCTTAAAACTTTAGGACACCACTATCAAAACGATCCTCATTCACACGGGTCCGCTAAGCGCTGTATTCTGCTCCCAGGCCAGTAGATGGCGATAACACACTGTAGACTGAACACGTAATGCGTATGAGCACTGACGCCATCATCTTCACAGATTCACGTTTCAGACTGATCTCATGAAATGGCGTATGTTTTCAGGCGCCCAACTCCAACTAGACATGCAGTTGTCGTGTAAATGAATGGCCAAAGCGTATCAACGGGTTTAACGTTTTCAGTCATTCGGTGTTCGGTAAATAGCCTTTTAGGTTATATCCAGTACACATAGCACACCATATTGGTCTTTGATGCCCCACAGTAGCCGGCTGATCCACTCAGAAGTGAGCATTATTCTGAGTGCACTCCTTTCACTTCTCCCATGACTTTTCGAGATTATCTCCAATGATGTTAATGTCTACTTCAAGGCGAGGCATTTGGCATGTCAAGAGCTAATGGACTGAGAAGAGTAGTGTTACCACCCCTTATGTCTCAGACTAACCGGCAAGGGTTAACACGTTTCAGTCAATCGTTAACTTTCATCGTTTTGCATATAGCCTTCAACCACATAATCTTTATCAATCTTGTGATATTTCTCAGGTACAGTGGATGTTTTATAAACGGTGTGCGAAAAGAAAGTAATTTAAGAATCAACGCTTTAGTCTGTGCGTTATCCAGACACTTGTTTATACAGTAACTACTCAACAGAACACAACTTAGATGTGTTACGAGGGCTGGGTCATAAAGGTGAGTCAACGCCTCTGCCGATTCAGGTGTGGCCGGCTCATGCCCCATGTCTACAGCTGCTCTGTTACCACTTGTTGTGTTTTCTTTCAATGCGTGAGGCTTTTCATGAACACACATTACTCACACTCTTCTGACACACCCTTGGCAGTGATTCTGCTTGCCCAAAATCCCCAGCAAGACAGGCATTCTGGTTGGGTTTTTCGATTAGATTACATGTTTTACTTCTTAAAACCTGACAACTGAAGGAGGCATGCGGTTTCTTTGCAAGCAAGAGTTATATGTGCATATAGAGTAATATGTGCATCCAAGCAGAACTTGAAAAGGTCAAGGTACAGAATATATCTACAGTAGGCTCCAGGCCAACATGTGGATAAACCCTTCAGTGATCGACAGCAGCTGCTAACCCATCCGACACCTCTGAAGA
Source organism: Hybognathus amarus (assembly GCA_030378365.1). NCBI lineage: Eukaryota > Metazoa > Chordata > Actinopteri > Cypriniformes > Leuciscidae > Hybognathus > Hybognathus amarus. The sequence continues at coordinate 40,738 of JAQIUQ010003675.1, read as the reverse complement.
TAACACACACATCAGACACACCAGAAGATGACACACACATCAGACACACCAGAAGATGACACACACATCAGACACACCAGAAGATGACACACACGTCCATGTACTTCATCTAAGACCAGCCCATTCTCACCTCTTCAGAAGTGGATTTCACAATCACAAAAGACAAAAGCTGAGGAAAATTCATTTAATACCCATTCAACTTTTGGGGTTCCTGCTATTAAAAAGCCAATTATATCGCCTATTTAACAGCTTTTTTACCATATGTAAACTGTTATTACATAATTACATATTAAAATTTAAAACTAAAACAGTTCCTGAGACTGCACATGGTAAAGGTCACACAAAAATATCAAGCCATTTTTTTACTAGCATATAGTTTAATACATGACATGTAGTTGCAAATTAATGATAGTTTACATGAAATTGCATATTAATGAGAATTAGCATATAGTTGCAAATTAATGATAGTTTACATGTAGTTGCAAATTAATGATAGTTGACATGTAGTAGCATATTAATGAGAATTAACATGTAGTTGCAAATTAATGATAGTTTACATGTAGTTGCAAATTAATGATAGTTGACATGTAGTTGCATATTAATGAGAATTAACATGTAGTTGCAAATTAATGATAGTTTACATGTAGTTGCAAATTAATGAGAAATAATTAACATGTAGCTGCACATTAATAAGTTAGTTTACATGCAGTTGCACATTAATGAGTTTTAATGAGTTGCACATTAATGATAGCTGACATGTAGTTGCAAATGAATGATAGTTGACATGTAGTTGCACATTAATGACTTAGTTGACATGTAGTTGCACATTAATGACTTAGTTGACATGTAGTTGCACTTTAATGAGTTATTTTACATGTAGTTGCAAATGAATGATAGTTGACATGTAGTTGCACATTAATGACTTAGTTGACATGTAGTTGCTATTAAACATGTCCTGCTATTTAAAAAGCAAATTATATCGCCTATTTAACAGCTTTTTTACCATATGTAAACTGTTATTACATAATTACACATTCAAATTTAAAACTAAACATTTCCTGAGACTGCACATGGTAAAGGTCACACAAAAATATCAAGCCATGTTTAACTAGCATATAGTTTAATACATTACATGTAGTTGCAAATTAATGATAGTTTACATGAAATTGCATATTAATGAGAATTAAGATGTACTTGCATATTAATGATAGTTGACATGTAGTTGCACTTTAATGAGTTAGTTTACATATAGTTGCAAATGAATGATAGTTGACATGTAGTTGCACATTAATGACTTAGTTGACATGTAGTTGCAAATGAATGACTTAGTTGACATGTAGTTGCACATTAATGACTTAGTTGACATGTAGTTGCACATTAATGACTTAGTTGACATGTAGTTGCACTTTAATGAGTTAGTTTACATGTAGTTGCAAATGAATGATAGTTGACATGTAGTTGCACATTAATGACTTAGTTGACATGTAGTTGCACTTTAATGAGTTAGTTTACATGTAGTTGCAAATTGAATGATAGTTGACATGTAGTTGCACATTAATGACTTAGTTGACATGTAGTTGCACATTAATGACTTAGTTGACATGTAATTGCATATTAATGAGTTAGTTGACATTTAGTTGCACATTAATGACTTAGTTGACATGTACTTAGTTGACATGTAGTTGCACATTAATGACTTAGTTGACATGTACTTAGTTGACATGTAGTTGCACATTAATGACTTAGTTGACATGTAGTTGCAGTTTAATGAGTTAGTTTACATGTAGTTGCAAATGAATGATAGTTGACATGTAGTTGCAGTTTAATGAGTTAGTTTACATGTAGTTGCAAATTAATGATAGTTGACATGTAGTTGCACATTAATGACTTAGTTGACATGTAGTTGCACATTAATGACTTAGTTGACATGTAATTGCATATTAATGAGTTAGTTGACATTTAGTTGCACATTAATGACTTAGTTGACATGTAGTTGCACATAAATGATAGTTGACATGTAGTTGCACTTTAATGAGTTAGTTTACATGTAGTTGCAAATGAATGATAGTTGACATGTAGTTGCACATTAATGACTTAGTTGACATGTAGTTGCACTTTAATGAGTTAGTTTACATGTAGTTGCAAATGAATGATAGTTGACATGTAGTTGCACATTAATGAGTTAGTTGACATGTAGTTGCACATTAATGACTTAGTTGACATGTAGTTGCACATTAATGAGTTAGTTGACATGTAGTTGCACATTAATGACTTAGTTGACATGTAGTTGCACTTTAATGAGTTAGTTTACATGTAGTTGCAAATGAATGATAGTTGACATGTAGTTGCAAATTAATGATAGTTAGTTGACATGCAGTTGCAACGTTACTTATACAGTTAGAAAGAATGTCTAAATTGGACTATTGAAATAAAATGTAACCTAAGTATAGAAATAAATTTCCTGCAAACCCCTGGAACAGAAACAGTGTCTGCTGTTATAGCATTTGTCCTAATGCCAAGCTGGTTTTATTGTGTTCATCTGCAAGAAAACAACAACATACAAACCACTAGCTTTTGATTTAGATGTTTAAATCCAAACCTTATCATTACTGAAGACGCAACATTGTACAGATCTCCAAGTGTGACACATAGCAACAGCCTCCTCTTTACAGTATTTGTATTTTTGATTGGAGACTGTGAAATAAGTGGATAAATAAGCACAGAGTCTGCTTTATATAGCACACGAGTGTGTTTATGACTCACGGCTGGGATTGAAGGTTGAGGACTTTAATGAAAGGGTGTGTGACCTGAGGAGAACATTCACACACTGACGGCAAACACAACAAAAGCCAGGGCTGATCTCATCATCATCATCATCATCATCATCATCATCAGTGTATGAGCATGAAGGAACTGCACCAACGACAGCAACAGCAGGAACATTATACTCTTACTTTTCATTGCCAAAATCAGATAAGATCTTTTGAGCTCTCTCTCTCTCTCTCTCTCTCATACTGTTTAAAGTAGTGCGGCAGTGCAGCAATGAATTTATACTGAATGTGAATGCAAACCATAAACACATGTTAATTAGAGTCCAAACCAACCACTGATTGTCAATCCACTGTCAGTGTTCAATTCAAAACTCTTTTCGGAACATAAACACATTATAAACTTACTGGGGAAAATAAATCCTGTAACAGTGTAACCATTGATCCACTATCTCCACTAGATGGCAGGCTTATTTAAATTATGCTAATCCACAAATATTAGAACAGTCTCGGCTTACCCCCCCCCTCCTATTATCACTGTAAAACTGTTTTGAAACCATTTATGTTGTTAAAAGTGCTATAAATGAAGCTGATTTGACTATACAGGCTATAGATATAGATATATATTAAAGTAATTTGTTTTTGTGTAGCCTATATATATATAGTTACTTATGTTGTGTCAATTGTATTGTGTAAAAAACACAAATACAAATGATTTTAATGTATAAGCCTACTGTGTAAACTGGAGCAACATGAGCAATTTTATGGAATTACTTTTATGTTTAATGCAGTGTAACATAAAACCACGCACACGCACACCCAGACTAATAAAATGATCTTTGGTCTTGTTTAACACGGAGACTCACTCGCTGCTCTATCATTTCAATAGTCCTGCCACCAGTTTGTCCAGTAGAGAGCAGCATCACTGCATAATGAAACCAGCAGGATCACCATCGTACTAAAATATGTGATTAAATTATTATTATTAAAAGAGCATAATTGCTTGGTTCATTTAAATATAATGTTTCCTCTAAAACCACAAGTAGCTAAATACAGGCTCCTCAGAGTTAACCCGCTGGGCAGAAGTTAGCACACACACACACACACACACACGCACACACACAGCACACACACACACACACACACACACACACACACACACACAGTTTTAATCAATGCCAGCAGTGAGTGCGTGTTGACGGGGGTGTCGATTTGAGTTCCGGTCCGGATCATCACCGGAGAGCGCGACGGAACGCGTTAAAACTCTCGCGTCAGAAGAGATTCCTCAGCGCGTGAGTGGATCATGACGCGTGTCTCCGTGTAATGTCACGCGCAGCGGGTCTGTGTGTGTGTACAGGCGTGTTACCTGTGGCTGTGAGTGAGTTAATGCTGGAAATGGACACGGAATTGAACCGCTGTCCTTGAACACTGTTGTTGTTGTTGTTTCTCTTCTCGACTATAGGAACGCGTTTGAGACAGACAGTGGGCCGAGCCGGGGACTTTACTCTATTGATTGATCGCGATCAGTCCGTGACGCTTTGTGAACGGGTGAAGACACGCAAACCACTCCCTGAAGCTCTCCGTGCGTCGGATCGGTGTGAACGCGGGGAGCGTGTGTGTTTGCCGCAGTATGTGTGAGACGGTGATGGCCGTGTCTCATCAGCTGGACATCGAGCCTCATCCACCGGAGAACGGGTTCGTCACCCCCGAAACCAGCAACGCGCCCGTACTCACGCAGATCGACGCCCGCGTCCTGCCGAGCGTGGGCGGATTCGGGAAGTATCAGAAACAGCTGATCGTGTTAACATGGATCCCGGCCCTTTTCATTGGCTTCAGCCAGTTTTCGGACAATTTCCTGCTGGCTCAGCCTCAGCCTCAGTCGAACACATCGTGCGAGAGCCTGTCCAGCCACAACCACGCGCTCACGACCGCCGCGCCGCGCGAGATGCTCGCCGGCGTCAGTAACGACAGCACCAAGGCGCCGTGCGAGTGTGTGCAGTCCGGGAAGGACCTGGAGAACGGGCTGGAGAGAATGTGGTGACCAAGGTAAGAGTGCGCGCGCGCGCGCGCGTGTGTGTGTGTGAAAAACAGCGATATTCCTGCACTTCTGGTCAAATAACATGGCTTTAATGGGCAATTTTCATGATTAGAGGACCCAAATGAGTGCATGTGTGAAGGTGAGTTTGTTTACAAAGCGTGCATTACAGCACACACACACACTCACACTCGCTACAGGGAGAGAATGGCATTGCTGACAGAGATGAATATGAGTAATCTGCATGAACAGCCGTCACGGGGTGTCATGTCACCGGGTTCCCTCATGCTGACCAGATGACATAACCACCGATAAATCAACAGCACCCTTTTAACCACAGCTGTCCTGCCCTTCGTCTCCATTATAGTGTGTGTGTGTGTGTGTGTGTTGTGCAATGAGTAATATGGGTCAACAAACCCTAAGGATTAGCCTTCTGAGATGAGAGGAATCCCAGTGGGCTTTAAGAGTTGATCATATTAGTGTCACTCCCAGATAATCTTCATCTTTTGGGAAGATCTCCGCCTGGATGCTCACATTACGAAGTGCAAGTAATTCTGTGTGTGCAGCCATTTTAGAAACTATAAAAGTTGTGTCCTCAGTGTGAATAGAGGAGATACACATGCACCTGGTCCTGGATCAGCAAACCCGTACAGAAGCTTCAGTCTACCAATGGCCGGCGGCCATGCCTGTCAAAGTGAGCCATTGTGTATTAATATATTTAGACACCATGATCCATATGTCCAGTTATGGCACACTGCTGTAATGGGATTCAGCATTTGTGAGATCGAGTGACCGATATTGGACAGTCAGTGTTTTTTTTGGTTCGTGTCATTGAAAGATGATTTAACATGAGATATTAATTTGAGTTGATGTGTTATTAGCTCACTTGACTCTAAACTTGCTCCTTCAGGGGTTGCGTGTCTGATTGGGTCTTAAACATGCAAGGCATCATCAGATATGGGTATCATCACACATACTTGAACATCACTGTTCCTGTCTGAGCTTCTGTTCACTGTGTTCGATGTTCTTTATTAATGTGCGTTTATTAATGTTCATATGTTAATAAGCTCATAGTGCTGGGCAACAAATAATCACACATTAAAATAAAAGTTTGTGTTTACATAATATATGTGTGTGTGGTGTGCATATTATTTTGTAGATATAAATACACAAAAATGCATTTGATAATTATGTTTTATTTATATATAAAATATTGATATGTATATATAATATTAATTCTGTATTTATATACAGTATACACATGCATCTTTATATATATATACACGGTACACACACATATATTATGTAAACACAAACGTTTATTTCGGGTGCCCTGCACTATATTAGACTGAAACTGATCGTATCTCTTCAGATGACTTGGATTGATCACTTGATTAATGTGGATTATGGTCTTTATTTACTAAAGCTATTGATTATCACCTAGACTATTACCTTACTGGATAGACAAAAAATGATGAGGATATTAAAAATATCTTTCTTCAATGAAAGTCTTAAAACAACATGTGAGTAATATCCACAAACTGATTTAGGTCATACGTCTATGTGTGTGTGTGTGTGTGTGTGTGTGTTGAAGTCTCGGTCGGGTCAGTGTCCTCCTCCTCATCATCAGTTGTGTGTTTCAGTGATGAAGGGCTGGTGTCGGGTTGGACACACTGACAGGATTCGCTGGGCCAAGGCTGTAGTATGACGCCAGCCGAACAAACTCTAAATATGAAATTAATTACACATAATAACAATTCATAATATGAATATTATAATTAGCAGCCAAAGATGTGCTACAGTTTTCCACTCTCAGCTGCTGTGGAGCGAGAGACTCAGGGGGCGGGGCTTCGTTGCATTTACTCACAGCTGATTGGTCCAGCTTGGGTTTGTGGATATCCTGTTCCGGAGCAGGAACCCGATCAAAACCAATCTAATCTCAAACTGATCTGGTATCAGCTGAAGTCGGCGTTGTGCAGCAGGCCACAGGTGTTGTGTTGTGCAGACGATGACCTCTGTCCTCCTAAACCTGTTTAGCTCCTCGTCAGCCGCTGGGATCAGTGTGTAATGTAGAAGTTCTGCTGACATCATCTGTTCTGCCCACTATCAGGGAAACACTTGGTTTCTGCTCGAGCCAGTGGAACGAGCTGTTCTGCTTTCCCCTGTACAGTGTGTGTGTGTGTGTGTGTTGTGTTTGAGAGAGAGAAGCTCCAGTTCTCCTCTATATCAGTGTTTCTGAACTCCTGAAACGCCTCCATTTTATCTCGAGTTTCTTCCGGGAACGAACACGTCACAATATTCCTCATTATAATAATTAATATGCAGAATAAAGGGGCGGGCCTGGTTGAGTTAGTTAGTAGTGTGTTAAACTAGCGGTTATGGAATGGGCGGGACTTTCCCAAACACACTCGAAGCACTCAACCAATCACAACACACTGCTCCAGCCGACCAATCAGAGCACAGTGTGCTTTTCAGGAGAAGGCTGACATTATTCAGAACACACCCAAATGTAATTTATGTCAAGAGATTTAAAGCACATATATGATGTGTGAACGTGCTCCACTGTGTAAAAAACGAGTCTATGGTTGAACCTGGAAATAAAGCAAAATATTCCTTTAGATGCCATGTCTGTAATATCAAAATGATCTGCAAACAGATTCATTAAAATAAGTTTTCCAGTGTGGTTGAACAACCAATTTGCGACAATACGGTTTCAGGAGACTAACTAGTAGATTTCTTCAGATGCATCGTCATTGTGTGTAAAACACACTCCTGACAGACTGGGAAGACAGGACCACAAACAATGGAGAATATGAGGAGAATAATCAACATTCAGAGCAGGAGAACCTGTTCTAGTCGAGTTGAAAACAGGACTATTAGCAAGGGCATGATGGGTCTTATTTAAATCTTTAAGGATCTAATTTCCTGCTTTTGACTAGTACAACAAATTCAATACATTTGAGAACTATGTGAATATACACACTGGGTTTGATTCTCATTTACTGTAATGTAATCTTGTGCAGAGCGACTGTCTTCAGTATATGAGCTTCGTTTCTGTATTAATAGACACTTGCTGCTCCTCACGAAGGCCGAGCCGGAGAACGCCACAATGACCTCAACGTTTATGCCAGAAGAGGTTCTTTTTATAGCAGATATAGGACATATTCAGTCCCCTCTCCGTCACTGACCAGTTCATAAGTCTTGAGATGTTAATAAACCTGTGCATATTCACATGACATAAAATATATACATATACAACTATACACTCACCTTAAGGATTATTAGGAACACCACACTAATACTGTGTTTCGCCTTTAGAACTGCCTTAATTCTACGTGGCATTGATTCTACAAGGTGCTGAAAGCATTCTTTAGAAATGTTGGCCCATATTGATAGGATAGCATCTTGCAGTTGATGGAGATTTGTGGGATGCACATCCAGGGCACGAAGCTCCCGTTCCACCACATCCCAAAGATGCTCTATTGGGTTGAGATCTGGTGACAGTGGGGCCATTTTAGTACAGTCAACTCATTGTCATGTTCAAGAAACCAGTTTGGCTGGCCATAAAGGGATGGACATGGTCAGAAACAATGCTCAGGTAGGCCGAGGCATTTAAACGATGCCCAATTGGCACTAAGGGGCCTAAAGTGTGCCAAGAAACATCCCCCACACCATTACACCACCACCACCACCAGCCTGCACAGTGGTAACAAGGCATGATGGATTCATGTTCTCATTCTGTTTACGCCAAATTCTGACTTACCATCTGAACGTCTCAACAGAAATCGAGACTCATCAGACCAGGCAACATTTTTCCAGTCTTCAGCTGTCCAATTTTGGCTGAGCTCTTGCAAATTGTCGCCTCTTTTTCCTATTTGTAGTGGAGATGAGTGGTACCCGGTGGGGAATTCTGCTGTTGTAGCCCATCTGCCTCAAGGTTGTGTGTGTTGTCTTCTTCACAAATGCTTTGCTGCATACCTCGGTTGTAACGAGTGGTTATTTCAGTCAAAGTTGCTCTTCTATCAGCTTGAATCAGTCGGCCCATTCTCCTCTGACCTCTAGCATCAACAAGGCATTTTCGCCCACAGGACTGCCGCATACTGGATGTTTTTCCCTTTTCACACCATTCTTTGTAAACACTAGTAATGGTTGTGTGTGAAAATCCCAGTAACTGAGCAGGTTGTGAAATACTCAGACACCAACAACCATGCCACGCTCAAAATTGCCCATTCTGACATTCAGTTTGGAGTTCAGGAGATTGTCTTGACCAGGACCACACCCCTAAATGCATTGAAGCAACTGCCATGTGATTGGTTTACTAGATAATTGCATTAATGAGAAACTGAACAGGTGTTCCTAATAATCCTTTGGTGTGTGTACATGAATCCGGTTGAGAAAACAGTCTGAATCAAGCGTGATCTTTCATGTTGTGTAGTATTTCACCTGCTTTAGCACTAATTCAACACATTCTTTTAATTTCTAATGGGATAACAACTGGTAAAATAATTAATGTATGATGGCATTTGGTATCTTTTGTTGAGCGTTTGTGTCTTTTGAAGCCGACACCATGTCTTGGGATATTTCTTTGAGTGTTGGAGCTCCTTTCATAAGCGTGACGCTCTGATACCCGAATGATCAATATTTGTTCAGTCGAATCAGGGTGGCTTCGAGGTGTGTGTGTGTGTGTTGTTTCAAGGGACTTTTTTCAACTCGTAATTGGCCATGTAGTTTCTATGGCGCTGTCTGAAGTATTGGTTCCAATTTATGAGATTGCACTCAGTTTCGTTGTAATAATCATTGGACAGGTCTTGGAAATGTCTACTGATAGACAGCTGTTTGAAGTCATATTCATATAGTGCAGTGAACTTCTGGACCACAACGATTAAAGCTATAATAGATGAATGAAATGGACTGCTTGTTACATGATTCCCAACTATTTCCATGATTTCACGATTTCTAGACTTTGTACAGGCTTTTTATTTCAGTGTAGTGATAATTGGTGATTGGTTTAGCGTATTTCAGCCAAAGCTCATGAGAGAAACCTCTACAGTGGTGTAGAAATACATGAAGACTCGTGTTTAAATAGTTTTATTGGGTGACGAATGCTGTGCTGATGGATATTGGGAAGTGACTTCTCCAAGACGTGTGGACTTGTATAACTGACCACTTTCTGCTATGGATAAAAGAAATAAAAGGATTCTCATTCAGGACAACAGCAATACAACTGTTTGAAAATGCATTTCTACACACAATATTATGTTAATGTATTGTTTTTAATCGGTTTAGGTTAGTCAACGATCCACCAAATTCACCCCATAAACAGAGTACAAGATGCTTTACCAACTCGATGAGATCAATAATGAAGTAAACTCTGTTAAACACGCTATCGGCGCTCATAACCCTCCATGTGCACTTCTCAGCTATCCGGGAACGGCGTTTCCCTGTTAATGCTCTGTAATTAAAAGCACAACATTAATCTCCCAGTGGATCTCGGCACGTCCAATGGAGACACCGCTTTACTGGGAGGCACAGATGAGACTGATTTAGTTGTTTTGTAACAGTTTCACGTTGGGTACACTAAAAAAATACTCTTTAACTTAATTCAATTATGGACAGGGGTTTCACACAAGTAAAATGTTTTTTTACCAACATTCATGGATTATTTTTAATCTATATAAGCTCCTTGTGTTGTGACAACACAACTGAAAGAAATAATCTATGTGAAATAGTAAAGTCCAAACAAATCAATAAAATCACTTCCCTGTAACTTAAAGCGGTTAAGTTTAGTAAACATGCTTTAGTTTATTTAAAACGCGTTAATTTACTTATTTTAAAATGAGTATGAGGAACCACTAACAACCTCTGACCTGCTGACCTCAAACTATGGGTTCGGAGTATGAAGCTCTATTAACTCAAGAGATGTAGGGAGGAACTAGAGCTCTAAAAGTAAGGACTAAGATTTTAAATTGGATTCTATACTGGACAGGTAACCAGTGGAGTGATGCTAATACAGGTGAGATGTGTGCTCTCTTGTTGGGGTGAGTTAAAAGCCTTGCAGCAGCGTTCTGAACAGCCTGGAGACGATACAGCTCCTTCTTGCTCAAACATGGTAAAGAGACTATTACAATAGTCTAGACGAGAGGAAATGAAAGCATGAATAATCATCTCTAACTCACCCTTTGACACCATTGTTCTTAATTTGGAAATATTCCTAAGTTGGAAGAAACAGTTTCTGACTAATTGCAGAATCAAAAACATCACCTAAACTCCTAATGCTTGACTGAACCGATGAGTCTAAGTCAACTATGTTGTTGAATCTGAGGAATTTTACTTTCAGGGGCGAAAATCAGAGTTTCTGTTTTCTCTGAGTTCAGAAGTAGGAAATTGTCACATAACCACTGTTTAATACTAGTCAAGCAGTTAGTTAAAGAAGACAATTTATGGAACTTAGTTTCCTTGAACGTGCAGTAAAGTTGAATGTCATCTGCATACAGATGGTAAGATATATCACTGAATTGACTAATTATCTGGCCTAGAGGAATTATATACAAAAGGAACAGTATGGGTCCCAAAACAGAACCCTGAGGTACCCCACACAACAATCCTGCAGTTTCAGACATGCACTGATTTACGTGAACACTAAAACTTCTACCCGAAAGGTAGCATGAAAACCATTTTAAAACTGACATCCAGACATCCAGCAGATGAAAGGTCCAAGAGAACCAAAACTGTGTATTCCTTAGACTCAGCTGACATTAAAATGTCACTAGAAATTTTAAGTAATGCAGTTTCTGTGGAATGCTTTTTACGGAAACCAGACTGGAATTTGTCAAACAGTTTGTGATTCTCCATGAAAACAGTGAGTTGTTCTGCTACCACTTTTTCAAGAATATTTGACATGAATGGAAGTTTGGATATCGGCCTGTAGCTCTCAGGTTGTAATGGATCCAGACTGAGCTTTTTAAGTACAGGCATAACAACCACATGTTTCAAAAAACTAGGAATGACACCAGTTAGTGAAGTATTTAGCATCTCCACAATACAGGGGCCAATATAATCAAATGCTTGTATAAATATCCTGGTTGGAAGAACATCCATAAGATGAGGGTTTCAATGTATATAGCAGAGTGATAATGTCCTGTAATGTCACAGGTTTAAAATGTGACCAAGACTGAGCAGAAAACCGATCACATGTAGAGTTTAGAGTAAGTGATGGTGAAATGTTTGCCCTAACATCTCTAATCTTACTTACAAAAAAGTGAAGAACTTGAACTTGCATATTGATGACATTGCATGTAACACAGCTGTGGATTTCCTATCCCTCACAGACTCTTTAATTTTACTCAACATATTACTAAACCCACACACATTAAGGGGACACCCTGGACCTTGTCTTCTCACTTGGTCTTGATATAGTAAATGCTCGTGTGGAAGGACACAATACAGTTCAATTTCTTTATAAACTTGCATTTATAGTGTCAAACAAGATTTTAGGATTTCCAACATTCATGGATTACAAAGGATTTCATTTAAGGTACTCCTTAGTTCTCAGATGAAGCCTATGAACCTCAAGTTTAGAAGATTTCCATAGAAATCCACTTTCTCCAGTTTGATGATAGATGATAAGAAGTCAGTAAAATCAGTAAGAAAGACGCCAGCCGGGCCAGGAGGACGGTAAATTAACACAGTAAAATGTGTTAAATGCACCTATTTTGAGCATCTGTGATTCACCACATGCACGTCGCCTCCTTCACACGCCATCTTCATCCAATATGTTGGAAATCGTTGTTTTTTTAATCGCGAAATTAAACCCTTTACGTTAGTTTAACGATTGATAATTGTAGATAATTGTAGTTAATAGAGGATAGAATAAAAGATATGCACAAAAATAACTTGCTTCAGTCATGGACAGAAGTTCAACACGGTAGACACGTTATCTCTACTCAAATACTTCATGTAGGATGAACTTGACTGAGTTAGTTGAGTTCATCCGACATGAATAAAGTTGAAAAAAAGAGCTAAACTAGCTTTTCTTGACTCCAGTTAAGTGTTGGTAAGCAGAAGATGGCACTGGATACAGCCATAGCAGTTGCTTTTATTTGATTAAATTCTCGACCCAAACACACACTTCAACACACTGGAAATCCTCCAAAAACACCACCGTAACAGAAACTCTTGTAAATAACAACATCATAGAACAAGTCCTTTTCTCATCTTGCTGAAGATTCATCAAATTAATGACACTTTAAATCCTATTTTCTATATTCAATTGAGCTACTTGACACAATCGTCACACACACTCACTCACTCACTCACACATAAACACACTCCTCACACACTCTTTTTTCAACATGTTTTCAAGTCATTTGAACATGATGTAATTGTGTTTGAAAGGGAAACCTGATACAAAGGTGTTACACTAAATGAATGATGAACTAATGAATGATGAAGTAAGGAAAGATGTATCTCTGTATGGCTGTTCTGGCGTGAGAGAGAGATTCCTCAGACTGAGGTGGGCTGGTGGGAAGACTCCCTGAAAGTAGTGCATGTTCTTATTCTGCGTCTCCATCGGGATTGTGCTTCTGATTTCCTCAGAGGCTCCGCAGGCTTGGCCTTTAATGAGACGAGGAGATGAACATCATCATCATCATCGCTGGAGGAGCTCTCTCTCTCACTGGTTTCCAGTGCAGGGTCAGGCTGAAGGTCTGGCTTCATCGATAAGAGAGTAGAGGATAAAGATGAGCGTACGAACCAGTTCCCTTGATGAGTGAAACTTAACGTGAGAGTAAGAGTGTGTTAGTGTGAGAGTGAGTGGGTGAGAGTGTGTGAGTGTAATTTTTGAACAGATATAATTTTTGATATTTTCCACTAGTGTGATCAGGACACTATAGTTCATTTATGAGTGAGGAGAGCAAAATAAAGTAAACTGGGACATATTACACCCAATAAGTCTTCATACAGTGACTACCAGTGACATTTACACAAATATGAGACCAAACATGATTATGACTCCTCCACTTTGAGCTGATGATGTTTTGCTGAAGTGTGTTTTCTGTAAGTGCTAATGCTCTTTTTACACACACACTGAACAACATGAAGCATTGCTTGGTCACTGGTTGAGCTAAACTGGTATTATCTGATTGTGGAGTTAAATTTAACAGATATTCAACATAATTCATGTGTGAGAGTCCAACAGAAGGGACGGACAACACATCTGATAACTCTGAGATTCTGCTCATGTTCATCACCATTAGCTAAACTATATAGCCAATAAACTCATAATGTGAGACATGTTGAAGGAGTCTGAATAAACTTTGCTTTGACTGTAGATAGCATATAGTAAATTAAGCCTAAAGTTGCTGATTTCCCTCCTCATTGAAAGTGTGTGTGTGTTAGTGTTTCCATCCAAAGTTGTGAATTTAATTTTTGCGCAAAGACAAACATTTGCGAATAAAGCACCATGTGTTCAAGAGAACAAAATCATCACTTCCTGAGAAATATGTGTAAAATATCAGTAATACACTAAGTTTCTGTAATCTGTCTCTTCTCCTCCATCATGAACAAGTGTGTGTCTCAGAGGGTCAGACGACACACTGTAAACGCTGTTGTGTTCTCTGGTGTTCAGGAACACACTCGTGTGTGTGTGCGAGACGCTTCTGGAGGGAATTACACCCAATCATCCTGATCACACACTTCGACTGTGCCGTTTCAGAAACACATTTGAGATGCTGCGATGCCATTGGTCCTCTGGTTAGGCCAGTTATCCAATCACAGCCTCTGATGAGGAAAAGTCACATGAGCACATTGTAACACATTGATTCGATACACACGTCTCCAAAATATCATCAGATACGAAGATGAATCCATCTCAAGTGAGCACATCCGTTTTTATGAGCATATTTGTATTTTTGCATTACCTTCCAGTGTTTTTATGCAATATCCCAAAATGCACATACAAACAGGTGGATGGAAACATAGCTATAGTAGCACTCCCAACATGGCAAACTTTGGTCCAAATATACACACACATGCATGTTTCCTTCACACACAAGGCAATCCCAGATTGTGCTACACCAAAAACGTATTCAAGATCTAGGAAACACTGAAATGAAGCTGCGATGCCATTGGTCCACTGGTTAGGCAGGTTATCCAATCACATCCATCATAGTTTTATCAGATACAGAAATATCTGCCTCAGTTCTGCTTTTATTGCACTTTTTTTTTATTTATGCATCTCTGGGTGTTTCAATTAAACATTTTTTATCCCAAAATCACTGTAAAAATCGGTGATTACTGATATAAGAAATAGAAAAACCTAAACGTACTGTAGCTGTCACACACACCAGGCATTAAAAATACTGTGAATGTAAGTTGGATTGTGTATTGTTGATGAGATTATCTGATTGGCCTCTGATAGAGCAGCTGTCCTGGTGTTGTTCAGCTCGTGATGGACATGGAAACCTGAGCTCCAGTGTTCTGCTGAGACCCGTTCACACACACACACACACACACACTTTATTTACCCAGCTGTCCAGATCAACTCACTAATCCTTTATCAGTTGGTGTGACTCGATCTTTTAGTCTGAAACACAACATGCATATTCACAGACTGATGAGCTGGACTCAACCTGACCGTAAAGAAATACACTGACAGTATAACAACACGTTATCAAACCTATCGAAAAGTTGGATTTGATTTTTCTAATGCCATATTGTAGTCTAAAAAGAGAGAATTGAGAGTTCCTGAATGTGGAAATGGTCTGTAATCTTGCTCTCCATTAGCGTACAGTCGAGTGCCTCATGTGTGTGTGTGTGTGTGTTGAAGACGTTCCGCTGCTGTACTTCAGTAGTTCATCTGGAGAACAGTGGTGCTCCCTCAAACAATAATCACGTCATACTCGGTATAGGAATGATAACTATTCTCGATTATTGCTTTTATCTGTGTTTTTTTCCTACTGACTGTGTTTCTGATAAATCTGTGAATATCTATGATTAATTTGCATGTTTACAGTTATGAATTCCTCTAAGTACAATGTATGGTTTGTCATTGTTCTCATTGCACACTGACAGTAACACATCTTCACAGGCTGAAAACAATAACCTTTTTGCCTTGAACACCAGCAAGTACAATTCCCCTTCTCTCTCTCTTTCTCTCTCTCTCTCTCTCTCTCTCTCTCTCTCTCTCTCTCTCTCTCTCTCTCTCTCTCTCTCTCTCTCTCTCTCTCTCTCTGTCTCTCTCTCTCTCTTGTTACTCTCTCTGTCTTTCTCTCTTGAAGACAGAACTATGAGATGACAAGAGAGCACATTGCCCAATCCCACATGCATTGCATCAAGCCAAGACCCTGAATGATCTTCCTTATCTCGGCCGCGGGCACACCAAGCTAGAGATTATGCATCGTGCGAGGCGATTTTAAGCGTCGGTCGGCGTGAGTTCTTCTGGTGTGTTAACACCGTTGGCCTGACGGTCGGCTTTCATCAGCGCTGAGTTCTTTGGTGTGTCCCTACATTTAGGCTTAACTTTTTTAACGGTTTCTTTTTCTCACGTTTTTCTATGTTTTATGAAGAAATTGTATGTTCCCTTCCTGTGTAACCTCTCCTACCGTGTGTGTGTGTGTGTTTGTCATCAGATTACTGTATGCAGTTGTTTAAGGCCCCGATATTCTCGTGGCGAAGTTCTTGTTTCAGTCTGTAATTATAGGAGTAAAATTAAGTGTGAAGTATCTTTGCAGCGATTTGCTGTTAAGGTTTCAGCGCGTTGAGATGAATATGCATCTCCTCTCATTAACAAAATAAACAACAAAAATGACAGCGATGAGAAACAGCTGTTAATAAAGCATTTGATCAATAGCAATGTGCATTTTTTACTTGCATAACTCTCCACCTTCCTTCAAAACCCTTAACAGTCTTAACACAAATCTTTAACAGTTGGAGATGTGCTGTTTTTTTTTGTTTTCTGTAAGAGCAGAACACATTGTATGGACTTTAAGGTTGGGAATCACCAGAGGCCACACGATAGGATATTATCCTGATATTTAAACCACGATATGGTGTTATCTTGATACTTCGGTCACAATAATATATTATCATGATACTTTAGTCAAAATAAAATATTATCATGATACTTTGGTCACAATAAAATATTAATATGATCGTTCATGATACTTGAGCCACGATACAATATTATTGTGACACTTACCCACATAAATGTCACCATGACATTGCCTACAAACAATATTATCCTGATACTTAAGCCACGATACGATGTTATTGATACCTTAGCCACTACAATATTATCCTGCCACTTAGCCACGATAATTACCATTTAGATATTAGCCCGATACAATATTATCCTGATACTGACCTACGATAGATATTATCCTGATACTTGACCTAGAATACTCTACGCATACTTGAGCCACAATCACGTATCTTATCCTGATACTTGAGCCACAATAACGATATTATCCTGATACTTGAGCCACAATAGACAATATTATCCTGATACTTCAGCCACAATAACGATATTATCCTGATACTTGAGCCACAATAACGATATTATCCTGATACTTGAGCCACGATACGATATTATCCTGATACTTGAGCCACGATACAATATTATCCTGATATTAGACCTACTAATGACGATATTATACATGATGCTTGAGCCATTGATATCAGATTATCCTAGATATTTGACCTACGATACGATATTATCCTGATACTTGACCTACAGATCAGATATTATCATGATGCTTGAGCCATCGATACAATATTATCCTGATACTTCGAGCCACAATACGAAATTATCATGATACTTCGTAGCCGAAAGATACAGATATTATCCTGATACTTGAGCCACAATGCGAATATTATCCTGATACTTGAGCCACAATACGATATTATCCTGATACTTTGAGCCACGATACAGATATTATCCTGATACTTGAGCCACAATACGATATTATCCTTGATACTTTACCTACATGGTATGATATTATCATGATGCTTGAGGCCATCGAACGATATTATCCTGATACTTGACCTAGATTCGATATTATCATGATGCTTGAGCCACAATATATCAATATTATCCTGATACTTGACCTACGATCAAATATTATCCTGATACTTGACCTACAGTAATCAATATTATACCATGAATGGCTTGACCACGCAATCACGATATTATCCTGATACTTGACCTACGATACGATATTATCATGATACTTGACCTATACGATACGATAATTATCCCTAGATCTTGACCTACGATGATCTATACCATGCACATGCTTGAGCACGATTAAATATTATCCTGATACTTTGAGCCACAATACGATATTATCATGATACTTGCAGCCACTAGACTGATATTATCCTGATACTTCAGCCACAATAACGATATTATCCTGATACTTGAAGCCACAATACACGATCTTAATCCTGATCAAGCACCTACACCAGATCAGATATCATCATGCCACTATGAGCCACGAATAGATATTTATTCCTGACACCTTGAGCCACGAAGGTGGCCGATATGTACACATGTATACTTAAGCCACGAATACGATATCATCCTGATACTTCAGTGAGCCACAACGTAGATATGTATCCTGATACTTGAGCCACAATAGAATCAGACATGTATCGCTGAATACTTCAGCCACAATACCAGATATTGTCCTGATACTTCACACCTGACGATCTACAATCGTAATCTGTGATACTTGCACGAACCGCTGTAGCGGCATAATCCTGATACTTGAGCCATCAAGATGTGATATTTATCCCTGCAATACTTGAGCCATCTAGATCGACGTCACTCTGATACTTGACCTAAAGAACAATATTATCCTGATACTTGAGCCACAATACCGAGATTATCATGATACTTGACCTATGATGCGATATTATCCTGATACTTGAGCCACGATACGATATTATCCTGATACTTGAGCCACGATACAATATCAGTGTCTGTTCAGGAAATGAAACACAGATAACCTCTGACCTTCACCACTCCTCAAGTCTCAGTCGGCCCTCTTTAACCAAAGGAACCAGTGGGCCAAAAGCCCTGCAACCTTTGTTTTCGATTTTTCATTTTGTACAAAATTTGGTGAAACGATGCACTTGTTCATTAAGTTTGCCTTTACAAAATACCTTAAATATCCAGTTGCACTACATATCTCAGTGCCAGAAGCCCTGAGCATTGAGCATTCCTACAGTCTGAAAACTACATCTAGAGTCGCTGCCTTTCATTTCACTGTCTGAGCGTCTCACTTCCTTTATGTGTCTCTCATGTGGTTCTTTCCTTTCAATCATAAAACTCATAAAGGCGTCGGAGCCGAGGGCTGCCTGTGCTGTCGGCTCTTACGCTGGTCTGTTGCTAAGGCAGAAACTATGCGGCAGTCTCTGTGTTTCCTCACTGGCGCTCTGATGTGTTCTGCGTATCTTCCCTTTTCCCCGATTCATTTATCTGTGTGTGAGAAAGTCTCGGCTGTTGAGTGTACAAGCCTACATATACACACATTATTATTATAACATCATCTCACTCTCTGACTCTGTAATGATCATTCTGCCTCCCTCGCTTCTCAAACACACATTTGTTTGAAGAGTTAGCCTGTCTTATAAGGTTGTGTGTATGTAAAACAGCCCTTATTACTTCCCTTTATTTTTACCATGGTACCTATACTGTCTCTTTTAATAATAAACTCTAACCTTATTTCACTGTTTATCCAATTGATCCAATGTATTTGAATTGACAGAATAAAAAAATGCAACTTTTGAAAGTAAGTAAAACTCAAAAAGGCCCATGCTAAAAAGAGCACTACACCACAGTTTGTGTAAAAATCAAATAAATGGAATGAAAGGATCATCATTCACTACATAGTCTTACTTTTGGGGGACAATTTTATGTAATGTCCACATTTTTTGTAACTTTTGTTTTAAAAGTATGAGATAAGCAAAGAAGATAATTACAATGGAAAATGAAAAGGAGAGAAAATAATATACATATAGCATATACACACATACAATTATGCACATACACACAGACATATCATCATTGAAAACAGTTTTTGCATTTTTTTAAGGATTTTTTGCTGAATAGTTCAATGAACAGCATTAATAGAATGTGTAACATTATAAATGTCTTCACTGTCATTATTTAACACGTCCTTGATTAATAAAAACAGAGTTCCTCTCTCTCACATTATGAAAAATATTTCACTGTTTTCACTGTTTGTTTGTTTAAATAAATGCAGTCTTATTAGCGCAGAAGAGACTTGTATAAAAAATATAAAAACATTTACAGATTTTTCCAAACGTTTGACTGGCAACTTGAATATTTAATCTTTTTACTAACTGAAAAAAGTTTAAATATTGTGTTACCAATTATTTGAGTAGCAGATTTCATCAAAATGTTGACTAACTTTTTTTCATGCAATGGCAATTTTTACACAAAATAGTTAACTATCGAATTTTTTTTTTAAGAAACTTTAGTTTAAAATCTTTAACTAAATCAAGCGTTTTTATTAATAGTATATAATTAAATAATAAATTAAAGTAATTAATAATTAATTAAAGAATAGCAATTACTATTCTGAATGCAATCCCGTTTTAGTCACTACAAAATATGTATAAAGAATAATAATAATAAAAAAAGAACTATACTGTATGACAGTCATGGTCGTGTGTGGTTTAACTGAAGACTTTAATCGACGCAGCAAATGTTCATTGTTCAGTTACGAAGTTCACTACATGGCCTAATTACTGTCATCAACATTTTAATTAGCGTTCACGTCCTCATAGAACCCGTAATTGCAACTTGTAAACTGGGATTTTTCTGAGAGCTCTACTTGTACCACCTGACCTCATATAGGTGTTGACAGTGTTGCCATAGAAACGCTTCAGAGAAACAGGGATCAGGTATGTAACTAATCAGAAACCATGGCAACAAACTATGAACTAGAACTCAGCTATGACAAACAAACCAAACAGAAGAAGACAACTGACACTGTATGATGGTGCCAATGAGTAATGTGTGTGTGTGTGTGTGTGTGTGTGAGTAAGGTTTAATCCTGAAACATGTGACGGGCGTGGCTCAGCCATCACACAATAGAGGAGAGCGCTTTCTCTTTGTGTCTGTGGAGACTGCAAACACACACGTCTGATTAAAACACACTTCAGCTAGCGGAGAGCAGTTTTGTTCCTCTAGAAAATGTGATATGAGTTTGATCTCGCTTTGGAAACGTTTGTTCAGCATTATAGGGCATTTGTGCAACATATCAAAGTGCAAACCATGCGGATTTTACAGAGTTTGGCCTCTTTTCTTTTTTGTTTTGGTAGCCAGTGGTTTGCAGAATAAAAGGGAAATGGTGTTCATTTAAAGGTTATTTTGTGTCAGCTGTTCTGTGAGTGGTCATGTGATTTGTCTGTGTCGTTGTATCAGTGCTTTCACTTTTTCTTACGCCTCTAAATGGTCAACATGATCAAAACTTCACCCATAAACCTGTCACACACAATCCAGACTGTTTCAGCCAGTAAAATATATCATATTTATATCATAAGGTAAAAAAAATGTGTACAAATATTGTGGTTCACGTGTTTTGATATAATTTGAATGATTTTTCAAATGTAAACAAGAATAACTTTGATTGTTAGTGATATTTGGAGATGAGGAAGGTTTATTTGTTCATCTCTCACTCACCACTGTATTGCATTGCATTATAGGTTTTAAAACTACAGAGCTCTGATCATAAAACTAAGCATTTACTCATCTTTCTTAAGACATTTTATTGGCAGATATTGAATATTTATATGCTTTTTATGCAAGTATATGCTACGCAGTTATAAAGATCTAATTGATTTGCATTACAAGCATCTGCACCAAATTTGGGCCTCTGAAGAAATCTTATTTTTTTACCTCTCAATTTTTTTTTTCATATTTCAGGCTTTAAAGAGTTGTAAACAGACATGAAATACAACTTTTATGCAATTTAAAGGTGAGAGAAAAACAACAAACAAACAAATAAAAAGACTAGAGCCTGTAAACAACCACCGACCCTTAGCATCATGCTAGCACATCCGGCATGGACAAGCCTCACAGATGTCTATGAAGAATATTCGTTTTACATAACTACATTTTTAGTGGCCGCTATGTTGAAATCACATGACGTGCCAAAACGCTCACCTTATCTTGGTGACTCCCTATCATCAAACACTTCCTGTGAATAGGCTTTTTTAAAGTTTGTCTGCATGTGTTTGTATGGTCTTTGTAACATACGCACCTGTTCTTGCAAAGAAAAAGTATTCTGAATTAAGTACAATCATGTTGATTATTCATTACGAACAAAAACAAACAAACCAACCAAAAAAATCGTACTATATCATTACGATATCGGCATCGGCCGATATATGATCATTTGTAATGTTATCGTTATTCGGCCCGATAAGAAAATTTGACCAATATATTAAAATCTATAATAATATATTATCTCTCCAGCTGATACACTTCAGATGTGCACTGTTGCAACATGAATGGGTTTGAATCGCTTCAAATAAAGAAAATACAGTGAAGTGTGCAAGTCTGTCATATCGGCTACATAAAGTTAAAATTGGAAAATTATACTTGTGTGTTTGGTACATGGCTTTTAATGGTGAGACCTTTGTTTTTGTAATCAGACTTTGTAAAAATGTTCATTTAGATTTATCTGCCAATATATTCGGTTATCGGCTTTCAAATATAAAGAGTTATCGGTTATTATCGGTATCGGCAAAAATTTTCATATCTGGTGCATCCTGAAAAAAATGGTGGTTTGGAAAAACGAATTAGAGCCACCATATTGTTAACAGTAATGGCACATTTGAATAATTATGTGGTGACAGAAAAGCTTGAAATGTCTTGAATAATAAGCCATTTTCCTGTCCCGACAGTGGAGTCTGGTGTGCGACTCCGCCTGGATCGTTCACATTGCCAAGTTTTCCCTGTTGGTGGGCTCCATCTTTGGATACCTGGTGTTGGGAGTTTTGGCAGATTGGTGAGTATGTCTAAAAATCATTTTAAAAACTAATTTTATTATAGATATTAATGCATCAAAGAGTAACTTTTCTTCATTAAAACAATGTCCCAAACATAATAGAGGTGGATAGAGCAACCAGAAGTAAAATTATGATGTTAATAAGAAGAAAGAAAAAGAAAAAAGTATCCTATGATTAGAAGTAGTGAGTTTCTAGTTACTTCAGATGTCCAAAAACCATGTTAATGTGATCATTTTAGTGGTGTGTTAAGTGGTTTGTGTATTTAATATTTTAATAATCTTTTGTAAAATGTAGTACAGAGTTGTTTACTAGTTTCACAACCTACTGCCATGTGTGAAAGATATATTTAATGGATTCATTTGATTTGTTGTGAAACAAATGGAAACTTCTCCATTGCCTCAGATTGCCTCGTGTACGAGTAATCCTTCCCCGTTGTGTCAATACACACACACAGCCTGTGCTATATCACATCTCAGAACAATCATGAAGCTTGTAACCTGAAGGTGTCTGATGCATCGCATCCGTGATTTGAACACGGAATCCGAACTTGATTGCTCTAGTGTTTATAGTAGAGAGATCTTCACTGCACTCCCCCTTCTGTTGATAAACTCATTCGCACTTTCGAATAAAAGTTGTATTTTTCTTGTTGTCGAAAGTGTTGGGAGTGACAAAGATATTTATGAAATACAGGACTGATACCCAAATTCCGCAATGATTGACAGTAATAACTATAAAAAGGTATGGGGGAAACATCTGATAGGTCAAAATAGATCTAGCATAATGTTTTTTTTAATGTTCAAATATTAAAATAAAATGGATAAATAGTTCAAATATATATATATATATTTTTAATATATTGTATATATCTATATAGCTGTGGTATTGAAACTGGTACTGAGAGCTACTTGAGCTCATATTGAAGAGCTGGTATTCATAGTCTCCTGCACATTTAGGAGAAATATCTGCATTGTTTCCAAATGTTTCTCATTTTACATAGCGTGCAAGTGCATTTGCTGCACATTTGTGCGTATTTCATGGTCACAGTCATTGTGCCTGGTAGACATACGGTACATTGTCCCACGTCGAAGTGCCATCAACAAGCTGACCAAATAGTGTCATAACTTTCCTTGCAAGTTGTATATTTGCAATAATGTGTATGTTTTTTTTTCCAAAGCAATGTTAATTTGAGAACGACAAACCCATAACTGCATAAGGGCAATAATCTGTTGTAAACAAAGCCCAAGGAAGGAGCGACAAGTTGTGCAAGCATCAGAAGAACTGAAACGAGGAGTAATCAAAGACATTTTAGAGGATTTTCATCAGTAATTGTTGAAAAACCTCAAGTAGAATTAGGCGAGGACAGCTGATTTAGTCGTTTATGCACTTTTGACCAACAGGTGGCGCTGTGGCCAGATTCGATGTGGTGTGGTCAGGGTGAGGTGATAATAACACATGCAAGTTTGGTGTTGCAATTTGCTTGCAGCATTGCACAGCAAAAAGCCTCAGAGTCATTTTGTTAAATTCGTACATGAAAACTGACTCAAATCAGGTTAGAATTGGACCAGTGGTTTCGGAGGAGTACTGTAGAAAGTAGATAAAAAAAGATCTGCATTGGCCGGCAGGAAGTTTGTTCTTGACTATGGCAAAATTCGGACACTGATGTTCTCTGCATGACCCAATGGTAATTCTATTAGAGACCATCATACGTTTTATTACAGTAGACAAATGACTCACGATCGCATTAGCATTTTTTGGAATTTCATTAAATCTATTTTTTCCGGCATGTAACTCTAAAACGCTTTCGCGTACCTTGGTGCCGATGCCACTTACAGAGATTTTGTAGCGAGTACGTTAATGCGTTCGTCACACATAAACACAAAGCATTACCCTAATGACATAATTCGAAATGGCGCATGCCCAAAATGTCCAATATAGCGAATATTAGGGTACCATATGACTCAGCATGCTGGCTGCCAAATCTAAAGAGGCCAGTTTTGCGAGGTTTGGGGAAGTTGCCGATAGGTTATGAGCAAAAACAGCAATATTTTCATATCTCCTGATCTCTAGGTGGCGCTGTACCAAGTCCTCTGCAGGTAACCTCAGACCAGTGGTTGTCATAACGCACACCGAGTTTGGCCAGATTGCATTTAAGCCTTGCGGAGACATAGCCTCACCTTTATTTTGCCTCTGTTTCTCCATTTGAATTCCGTTTGCGCAGTATCCAAAGAACCGTCTGACCGATCACCTTGATTTCTTTCATAGCGTTTTCAATCAGCGTGGTCTGAACATGATCCGAATAGGTTTTCCAAATTCTCCTGACGGAAAAGACGCTTGAGCCAAGGAATCTGAATTCTTTTCTAGCCCTTATGGTTCAAAAGTTATTAGCATAAACATGAGTGCATCAGAGAGACGATGCTAATGTGCAGATAAATGAAATGATTTCCACTGTTTTAAAGGTCCCCTGATTTGGGGTTATTTTAATATTTTATAACGTTTTCCGGGTTGCCTTTATAATGTTAGTATGTTTTTTAGATGAAAGTATAGTCTTAATTTATAAATAAAAGGCAGTTTTCCTAGCTGATTTTAGCCTTTGATTTGAATGCTTTGTTTAGAAGTTCTCAACTGGGGTCGGTTCGGCCGACAAACCCGACGGGACCCTGCAAGTTCGGGCCGGTGTTCGGGTCGAAAATACAAGCAAACTAACTCGGGTCGGTGTCTCACCTCGGGCTTAACCCTTTCCACCCAGTAAAAAAAACAAACAAATTATCATAATCATCGCTGCTGTTCACCGTAAGAAAGTCTGGCTGCTGCGGGCAAAGTCCGATCTGCGGGTGGCTGGCAGAGAGGAGCAACACGCCTCAGTCTATCCACTGTGGACGCACTGATCTTCCTCCCACGATGCCTATTATAAGCATATGATTATGTTTGTAGGCTAGGTCTATTTTGTTTCAAAACTCGTAGCCCGCCTGCTGGTTCAAACAGCGGTCGGAAGACTAGGAAAAGGAAAAGAGAATCTGACTGCGTGAGAAAACCTGACAGGAGTCCGCTCTCGGGTCGAGCTTTACTACTCATTGGCGGGAGCTCAAAAGCAGCACTGGATGCAACGGTGATGCTGACCTGGCGACTCTTGTCGATGGACTAGAAGTCAACCTTTCTAAGTTTGTGCTCATTTTATTTTGTGATTTCACCGGAATGAATAGACGCTGCGACGGCAATAGACTGTACAAGAACGCGTGCTGCGTCCTGAAGTCGGGCCGCGGGCCGGGTTCCGGCGGATAATTCATGTTGATGTGTCGGGTTACATCGGGTTCGGGCTTCAAAAGCCACAGGCCAGGTCGGGTCGGGTAAGAATCTTCAGGCCCGTCTAGAACTTCTACTCTGTTTGAAGGGGCGTGCTTGCTGTGGGGTTCAGTGGAACCGCCCACTGCTGTGATTGGCTGTGGGGTTCAGTGGAGTCCGCCCACTTCTGTGATTGGCTGACTATGATTGCATATGAAATAGCTACATATTACATGTGAAACTCTCTCAAATATCTTTTACTACAGCTATTATGTCGTTTTTACTATTAACAGCTATCGAGATTAATCGAATCGTAAGATGTTTTTGAAGTATTTAGATCTATTCCCATCACATAAGATGTTGCTGTGATGAGCATTGAGCAGCAGATGACAGTCTGTCGATCACAAGGATGAAGATCTTATCATTGTAACGCAGTTTCTGCTCTCTCTAATGCTTTCACCAATACAGACATGATGATGTCGATACAGAAAGAGCTTGTGCAGTGTAATGTGCGTCATTGTAATTCATAACAAATTGTCCAGATAAAACTCGCGCTGTGTGGAAAGATTGTTCTTTGATCACATTCTGTATAATTTGATCACAATTCAAATACGATTATTTTCATCCTACTAAAAGAAATGATGTGAAGTGGATATTTTAGTCATTGGCTTGACTTACTGATGCATACACAGTATCGAACTATTTTGAGAGAAAGATTTCCTGTCTGAACTTGAACAATTAGGCTACACATCAGAAACTGTTGCTTAGTCGCCTTTATTGCATTTATTTTCAGACGTTCATCGAGTTGAGGAAACAGTTATCTGTGTAAATGCTTGAACCATACAAAACTTTGGGAAGTTGTGTTGCCGGCATTTCCAGAGAAAATAAAATTAACCAGGATGAAGGAACTAAAAAATTATTTTGTGTTCATCTGAACACTGAGCAACTGCCATGCTTCGCTCGATTGCAGAGACATGATATCTCTCGAGGGAGAAACTAAAATCTGGCGCTGGTGCGTTCGTACTTCCAGCTCAGTTTCTCATGATTTCATGTCTGGGGACCTTTAACAAGTGTACAAGAGTAAGAAGTACCCACTGAAAAGTGTGTTTTTATACATGTAATGAATTACTGCCCACTTCAGTGAGCAATAAAAGTATTTTCCATGTGAATTCGAGTTTGTAAGGACAGTATACTGCAGAATTGATTATTTATGTCAGTCATTTGTTTAAAAGTGTCTTATCGCACTGTGTAGGTGATTACGCCTGATCTATTTGACTTTTAAAACGCTTTACATGTCCCTTCTATAATGAAACACACAAAACACATGATTTGTTTCCAAGCTCAAAAGTCACCAAATTGCAGGAATGACCAACATACAGTTTAATCACACTAAGCTTATTTATTACATTGCGAATCTCACTTGGGTGATTGTTTATATCATAGCCAAATGTAAAATATGCTCTAAACTGCTCAAAGTGGATTAAAAGGCAATATTGTAATCATCAACATTATGAATTTCTCAGTCCTGCATCCCTCATAATGTTTGCTTACTTTTTTACAATAAACAATGCAACTGTGCTGAATCAATGTAACGTCACATGATATGATGCTATGCTGAAGCCAAACCAGTCGAACCACTTGGTGTATGCCGTTCTGTGAATGGTCTTTTTGATGAAATGCTCCACTTCTCCTTCTCTGACCCTCAGGTTCGGACCGCCACCTGGTCCTGATCCTGTCCGTCTTCTTC
Organism: Hybognathus amarus; assembly: GCA_030378365.1. NCBI lineage: Eukaryota > Metazoa > Chordata > Actinopteri > Cypriniformes > Leuciscidae > Hybognathus > Hybognathus amarus. Next base: position 12,867 of record JAQIUQ010003675.1, on the reverse strand, counting down.
ATGATAGTGTTCGGCATGACGGTGGCCTCTCTCCGCCAACGTCCGATGTTCGGCACCCTGCGCTTCTTCGAGGGCTTCTGCTTGGCAGGAATCACGCTGTCTCTCTACGCTCTGAGTGAGTAACTCAACACCGTCGTCTGCTCTCAGATTAAACCGCTTTATTAAGAGCTGGGCTTCAGACGACATCTTTCGTCATGTCTTCCTCAAGGCAATGCATTCAGACGGCCATACATGCGTTGCTTACAACTGCAAAACAAGTCAAAAATATGCATTCACATTAAATATACACAATAATACACATATTGCACAACAGATATGGATACATGGCATTCATACACCTGTCATACATATTGGCATTTGAAAACTTTACAATGGTCTCTTTGTATTTCTACTGTGACCAATACCCTGATGACTTTAATAATGTGGGTCAATGTTTAGGAGCCACAGAAAAGCATCAGGGTGTTTTAAGTGTACAAAACATTGGGCGCATGGACTGGAGAAAGAGCTTGTGCGTTGTGAAAGTCACATGATCACCTTTATCTGAAATCTCATTGTTCCTCTAGAGGAAAGGCGAAGGATGTTGTTAGCGAACTGGACTGTGATGGACCGAGATTGATAATAATGACTTTTGTTTGAAATATGATCTCTTCTTTGTTAGTATGAGTTACTAAGTTAGCAGTGAATTGTAGGTAAAACTGTTGTATCGTTTGCCTCTTGGCCGTATTGATTTAACTCTGATTAAACTCAATATATATGATTTGTGGTCTTCCCTCAGACACAAAGGTCAATTAGTGTCTGTCTTTTCAGTTGGTTATATTCATTGAGATGGATTAGCCGTAGAGTAAAGGTGACCTTCTGCATGCTTAACACTGAAGACATGTTCTGATGAGTGATAATCCTCTTTAGATGAACACCGGCGCTGGCAGTAATAGGGTCACCTGACTGTCTGTTGTTAAAGTGGCTACGGTGGCCTTTCAGTTTACTTGTCATAGTAATTTCTCGAACTCTCATCTTACCTAGAAAGCACTTCAAAAGTAGTCCGGCCAGGACTTAATGGCGTGCTTCAGACGTTTTTAATGAGTGATAATGAAATTATACAATAAAAAAAGGTATAGGAAAAACTCAGACTATTAAATTTCACAAACAATTACAAAGAAGCTGCAAGTAAAACATTGAATGAAAAGTTTCATTTCTGTGGGAAAAACATACTGGAAAAAAGTTTACGTTTTTAAGTAAAATCAACTTGGATGTTTAAGTCGGTAAAACCTAACTGTTTAAACTCTGGGGTAGTGATAAAATGAGCCTATTTCTGAAAAAAGTGGAGTATCCCTTTAAAGCAATGTAAAAATATATGTTTTCATAACTTATTGATCATATTTTTTTACAGTGTACTCCAGTCTGAGTTTTATTTGAGATAATTTCTATAGTGTGACCTGTGCAACACCAGATAACTATTATTGTTATTTTGATATGGTGTGCTGAGTGCAGTAACTTTAGACATTCTATGTTATTCATGCTACTTTGAAATATCCTGTTTTTCACTACTTGCCCTTACGACATTCAGCTCTCCAATTACTTTTCCTCAAACTCAACACATCCATGTTTGGCCTTTTCAGTACACCAGAAAGGACCAGAGGCTGCCAGAGTCTAAAAATCACCATAACATATTACAGCAGTCCATATGAGCATATGTTATGTGTGTACCCTAATCTGTCAGTGATAATCACCTTGTGGCATACTTATTCTCTATTCGAAACGTGGTGTGTGAAGTGGGAGAATGGCTGTTCGCTATGCAAATGTCTTCCCTGGTAAGCCCAACTCCTGAGCCTGATGGACAAGTGTGTGTGTAGATGTCTGTGGACATAGCAAACACAGTTTCTCTCAACAACACTTGTTAATATTTGTTTAATGTGCAGAGTCGTCTATTTGCTATTACTGATGCTCAGTCGTTTCAAGCATCGTGATTGTCTTGATCTAAATTAGGGTATCAATACCTTTGCAATGTTAAGTTAACTATTAATATTTGGAAACTTGTGGTGTTATCATTTGATAATGTTGGCCAAAATCAGTCTTATTTTCCTGAAGTAATTTGCTGAAATCAAGCGTAAACCATGAAAGGTGAGCAATAGCCAATGGGATTACAGGATTCACATTAGTCCCGCCCACTGCTGAAGCAACCCGCTTGCAGAGGCTTCTGCTGGGTCTTAAAGGCTTTGTTTTTCTGTAAATGATCATGTTTGCAAATGAAAAGAACAAAACAGGAACAGAACATAAAAGAACTAAGAACTAGACTGGACAGGACTAGAGTTAATCTTCATCTACAGAATACAACAGGACTGACTGAACAAGTCCAGGCGAGACTGTATGTAAAAATACACTCACCGGCCACTTTATTAGGTACACCTGTCCAACTGCTCGTTAACACTTAATTTCTAAGCAGCCAATCACATGGCGGCAACTCAGTGCATTTAGGCATGTAGACATGGTCAAGACAATCTCCTGCAGTTCAAACCGAGCATCAGTATGGGGAAGAAAGGTGATTTGAGTGACTTTGAACGTGGCATGATTGTTGGTGCCAGAAGGGCTGGTCTGAGTATTTCAGAAACTGCTAATCTACTGGGATTTTCACTGCACAACCATCTCTAGGGTTTACAGAGAATGGTCCGAAAAAGAAAAAACATCCAGTGAGCGGCAGTTCTGTGGGCGGAAATGCCTTGTTGATGCCAGAGGTCAGAGGAGAATGGCCAGACTGGTTCGAGCTGATAGAAGGGCAACAGTGACTCAAATAACCACCCGTTACAACCAAGGTGGGCAGAAGAGCATCTCTGAACGCACAGTACGTCGAACTTTGAGGCAGATGGGCTACAGCAGCAGAAGACCACACCGGGTGCCACTTCTTTCAGCTAAGAACAGGAAACTGAGGCTACAATTTGCACAAGCTCATCGAAATTGGACAATAGAAGATTGGAAAAACGTTGCCTGGTCTGATGAGTCTCGATTTCTGCTGCGACATTCGGATGGTAGGGTCAGAATTTGGCGTCTACAACATGAAGCATGGATCCATCCTGCCTTGTATCAATGGTTCAGGCTGGTGGTGGTGGTGTCATGGTGTGGGGAATATTTTCTTGGCACTCTTTGGGCCCCTTGGTACCAATTGAGCATCGTTGCAACGCCACAGCCTACCTGAGTATTGTTGCTGACCATGTCCATCCCTTTATGACCACAATGTACCCAACTTCTGATGGCTACTTTCAGCAGGATAATGCGCCATGTCATAAAGCTGGAATCATCTCAGACTGGTTTCTTGAACATGACAATGAGTTCGCTGTACTCAAATGGCCTCCACAGTCACCAGATCTCAATCCAATAGAGCATCTTTGGGATGTGGTGGAACGGGAGATTCGCATCATGGATGTGCAGCCGACAAATCTGCAGCAACTGTGTGATGCCATCATGTCAATATGGACCAAACTCCCTGAGGAATGCTTCCAGCACCTTGTTGAATCTATGCCACGAAGAATTGAGGCAGTTCTGAAGGCAAAAGGGGGTCCAACCCGTTACTAGCATGGGTACCTAATAAAGTGGCCGGTGAGTGTAAGTGATCATTTTAAAATGTGTCCATTTAGCAGTTTTCGGACACAGCCTTCGAGTCTGGTGTTTGTCGGTCGTTGTCTTTACATGTTGTTGTTGTTTTTCCGTTTAAACTGTTGCGCTTCCATTCCCTATTTGGATTGTTGCCTCTTGTTCCCTCTTTGGATTATTATAGTCTTCCATGCTTTGATTTATGTTTCCCTGTTTGGATTATTGTACCATCATCATCATTCATTTGTGTTTAATTAGTTGAGTGTTTTGTTAATAAACTGCTGTAAATAGATCCGTGCCTCTCCCATTCCTGGTAACAGTGACAGATGGACAAACATGAGCATATCATTTACATACACATGTTACGGGCCATAGAGGAAAATCATCACATCACATAAAAAACGTGACAAAAAATAGACCCCAGGAAGAATAGCAACTGCATTTGCAGTAGCTAACGGGGATCTTAATAAACTAAACTAAACTAAACTATTTCAAATCCTGATGTCTAAGAAGGTTGGAAAACAAAAACTCTGGAATTAAACTGGAATTAGCTTCAAGGTAGGGAACTTGTGGGCACTTATTGAAGAGTAACCTCTTATATGCTTAAATATCGTAGGCATTTTGATTTAAATTGTATTACCTTTTTAATGGCAAATAATTTTGAATGTATTACGATCCATGATATCTCTGGAGACGAACTCCTTATATTTCCCACACACTTAGGAAGTGTTACATTTCTCTCCCTCCTTGGAATCTTTAGCTAATGAGTTCACAGATTTAATCATGTAGCGTTGTGTGTGCGCATGGACAGAGACCTTTCAGTCTACATTCAGTGTCCTAAGATAATGAGATGGCCTAGATAACAACACTGTGGTTGGGGTCATTATGGGGTTAGATGAGCCGAGACTGATGCTCCTCTTGGAGACGTGTCTTGGTTTCTGGTCCCCAGTTCAACTCAAGACTTTGCATTTTGTTTTATTTTCTTGTTAAAAATGTATTTTCTTTAGCAGTTCTGTAATGTTGGATGTGCAGTCTGTGTTTTGCACGCTGAGCGGAGTAAAGTTCAGCTGTTGTGCTGAGACCGTGTTCTTCAGAGCTGAATCAACAGCTGTTTATCTGTGACCTTTGACCCAGACCCTAACGCCACATGCACTCTCACTCTCAGACGTCTGTTTGTATGCTAGACCCAGAAACACTGTTAAAGCATTACACATCTACTCATTTGTGTAAGAATTTCGTGAGTGTAAAACATATTTTAATAGAATGACCTTTTTAAAAATTATTTTATTCAGAATATGTAATAATGCACATTTTTAAAAAGGTTTCTCCTGGAAACCTTTGAAATACCTGACAAATATTAAATGGAAAGATTCCATGTAAATGTAATTATTACTGTTGTTATGATTGGTATACATGTCTGATTTTGTATATCTGATTGTTTATTTAAGAAAATTATTAAATTATTGTAAACAATGTTTTGAATTGATAGTAATCATCATTATTTTTTTATTTAAATACTGTTGATTGCCATGAATATAGCCATCGCTGTTGATATGGCGTTAAATCATAAATAAATAAACTCACAGATGTCACCTGCTTCACATTAACATGGCAATGCATTCAAGATGTACACTTTACATCTGTCAATCCAACTTAAACACATTACTTGTCTTATTCTCTACCTGTTCCAGCTGATTAAAAACATATTCTGTTCTGGTGAACTCGCCTCATGACACAGGAGGGAATGTATTTGAATATTTGACATAATGGCATGAAGCCATGCGTGACTCATGTGACTCAGGGGAAGGTCATAGTGTCAGCCTCGGGCCAAACAAAAAACCCAGATCCCTCACTGAGACAAACAACCCAGACAAACAACCCAGATCCTTCACTGAGACAAACAACCCAGACAAACAACCCAGATCCCTCACTGAGACAAACAACCCAGACAAACAACCCAGATCCCTCACTGAGACAAACAACCCAGACAAACAACCCAGATCCCTCACTGAGACAAACAACCCAGACAAACAACCCAGATCCCTCACAGCGCCCTCTGCTGGCACTCCACAGGAGAACAGTCCTCTTCTGATCATTAGTACTCATTATAATCAAGATTATGTCTCTGAACATTTAATATGAATTAATCTAAAAATTAAAGGATTAAAAGGGATTTAAGGGAGGTAAGACAGAAGAACGTTGAACAGAGTTTTAGGTCTATTTGTAGTTTTAAAAACTTTGCAGATAACATTTTATTTTAAAACCTTGCAGATATTCATATGTCTAACATGTGGAAAATAGTTCCTTGTGTCATCTCATTCAGTTATGAATTATGTGTAAACAACATACAGATCGGGCATTATGAGTGAAGCAGAGCAACATCAAGAATATCTAATACTGGGGGACTGTGTGTGTGTGTGTGTGTGTGTGTGTGTGTGATGGGTAGGTTTAGGGGTTGGGTTAGTGTAAGAGGAAGAATAGTACAGTACAGTATAAAAACATTACGTCTGAAGGAATGTCCCATTTAGACAGCTGAGTAAACGTGTGTGTGTGTGTGTGTGTTTTGCACGAGCAGCTGAAGCTGTGGGGTCGTGGGGGATTTGGATCAGATGGTTAAGAAGCTCAAGGGTCTCTGTTTCGGGCTGTGCTCCAGAACCTAATATATCTGCCTCACTGAGGCTTTTGAAGAAATTAGGCATGAAGGTTTTCCAAAAGAAGAGAGAGAGGTTCAGTTCCAGTGGAGATGCGGACTCTAGTGTTGAGATGTGTTCTGGTCGAGCGGATCACGAGTACCGTTCACACCAGCGGCTTCGGTGTCTAAAACCTGCAGAACATTTGTTAGTACACACAAAAGTGTGTGTATATATGAGCTCACAACTCATTTTACTATGCATATCCTCATCTGCATATCATTTGCATATGCATGTTCGCATATTCCCATCCGCTGATACCGTGTTTAACACAAGACTTTAGTAAAAAAATATGAGATATGGACTATGTGCTGTCATTTTACATTACTAAAAACCATTCAGTATCCTTGCCTTGTTTTAAAATGAATAAATACAAATTACATAAAATACATTTCAGAGAAGAGTTATTCTATCAGGATATTTTGAAATGCTTCAAGCAAATCAAACATATTTTAGGATGGTTTATATCTGTACCGTTTCCTTCAAAGTCTGTCCTTCAAATACAATGGAATTGTTCATAATATTGGGAAGAGCATGAAAATGGTTGTCATTGGGCTACTGGTGTGTGTGTGTGTGTGTGTGTGTGTGTGTGTGTGTGTGTGTGTGTGTGTGTGTGTGTGTGTGTGACTTTGGACCGTCTGGATCCCTGAGTGCAGTCCTTGAGTGTGTGTCGGTACACCCTCGGTGTTGCTAAGCCACACATCTTCTCAGAACACGGTTCTGCTATTTATAACACAGTTAAAGCTGAATCACCATGCGTCGAGCTCCTCGCTGTGGTTAAAACTGTAAAACACAGCATGTTGAAGCTTCTGGATGATGATTTATAAATCAGTTTCTGCTCTGACAGACACAAGGCCGGCCGAACGCTGTGAGTGTGTGAACATTGTGTTTGAAACATGTTTCATCCTCAAACCAAACGTGTGTCTCCAGCCGACAGTTAAACTGAGTTTTGAACAGAGTGTGTTTTCTGTCTGTCCTTAACCCTGTTCTAAACCTCAGTTTAGTCACTATAGTCTATAGTGTATAGTGTATAGTCTATAGTGTATAGTGTATAGTGCAGTGTTTAGTATAGTGCGGGCTATGAAACCCCTTCACTCTTAAGACAACTGCAGTTTTGTGGGAACAGTTTTACATGTTTATGAATTAGGATAGATGTTTTTTTAATCGTGTTCATCAGTTTGACATGTTCTGTTGTTATTGTTTGTTTTACAGTTGGGTCCACACTAAAAGTTCAGTGAAAGCATTCACTCATGCACATAATCTTCTTACCAAATCTCCAAAACTACAAGCACATTATCTGCTTTACACTCAGTTTGAAGTAGCACAACAAACCCTTTTCGAAACACACAGTTCAGTACTTTAGACACTTTATTAAAAAATAACAACTCTTGTGTTTCGCTTGAAAGCCCCGATCCTGTTGACCCAAGGCCAAAGTATACTTCACTTTTGTATTATTTCAAGCAATTTTGTGAAATTTTGGCCTAAAAATGTGCTTGAGCTAACTGTCTTTAAAATATATTACAATTTGGTTGATATTTTGTGTCTGAATGCAGTGATATTTTGAAGTGTTCCAGAGATCCTCTGGTTGACGATCACACATTGATCTGATTGGTTACAAGGTCGTTTATGACGGCCAGAAACACCAGTGATTTCAAAGCTTTTGGTTCACTGCAGTTTTAATCAGGAAATACTCAGCAATGCTGTCCACTTATGAATGGTTTGTCTAAAAAGCGTATTAAAAACACCACATACACACATAAACAACATTAAATGCTGGATTTTCACCTCAGGGGGACTTATAAGATATGCTTTCAGTTAAAACTACTCAAACATGTATTTTAGTCCGGGACTAGACTTGAGCCTTGAGGGTTAGTGTCCTGCTGGGGTTACATTACACAAATTCTACTTACTGTTTGAAAAAGTTATATATAATGAGTGAATTACATTGGTTACTGAACAGATTCTGAGTTAGGAGGATGTCTGCAGTAGGTTGCAACCACCCTAACAGTTTATGTGAGAAAAGGAAAGTGGTTTGCCTGTCAACATTGTGAACAGGATTTCAGCTCTGAGCTCTCTGAGAGCACAGAGAATCCTTTGGGTTGCTCCCTTATTGAAATTCCAGGCTCTTCTGAGGGATTGTGCAGTCACTGTTTGCAGGATTCCTGAAAAAGCTGTTGGCCCATGTCAGGGCTGATGCATGTTCTGCGAGTTTGCCATCATCTGATCTTACAGTATTGGTCTGTCATTATGAATACTGATGAGCATTTGAGTTCACTGTAGACAGATGACAGGACAGAAGCCTTTGAATCGGGTGTTTTACTTTTAATTACGGTGTTTTTAAACTCCCATAATTAGGGATGCACCAATATGAACATTTTGGCTTCAGATCGAGTCTCAGATAATTCATTATATTTGAATACCAGAATGAATATATTTTTGAAGAACATGATTACAAAATCAATAGTCTCACTATTAAAAGACATGTACCAAACACACAAGTATAATTTTCTCATTATAACTTTATGTAGCCGATATGACAGACTAGTGCACTTCACTGTATTTTCCTTATTTAAAGTGATTCAAAGCCATCATGTTGAACAGTGCGCATCTGAAGTGTCTCAGCTGGAGGAAATAATACATTATTTATCGGCTTTAATATATTGGACAAATGTTCTTATCAGGCTGATATCAATAACATTAAAAATGATCATATATTGGCCGATACCGATAACCGATAATTGTTTATAATTGAAAGCCGATAACTGATATATTTTTGAAGAACCTGATTACAAACTCAATAGTCTCACCATTAAAAGACATGTACCAAACACACAAGTATAATTTTCTCATTATAACTTTATGTAGCCGATATGACAGACTAGTGCACTTCACTGTATTTTCCTTATTTAAAGTGATTCAAACCCATCATGTTGAACAGTGCGCATCTGAAGTGTCTCAGCTGGAGGAAATAATACATTATTTATTGGCTTTAATATATTGGACAAATGTTCTTATCGGGCTGATATCAATAACATTAAAAATGATCATATATTGGCCGATACCGATAACCGATAATTGTTTATAATTTGAAAGCCGATAACTGATATATTTTTGAAGAACCTGATTACAAACTCAATAGTCTCACTATTAAAAGACATGTACCAAACACACAAGTATAATTTTCTCATTATAACTTTATGTAGCCGATATGACAGACTAGTGCACTTCACTGTATTTTCCTTATTTAAAGTGATTCAAACCCATCATGTTGAACAGTGCGCATCTGAAGTGTCTCAGCTGGAGGAAATAATACATTATTTATCGGCTTTAATATATTGGACAAATTTTCTTATCGGGCTGATATCAATAACATTAAAAATGATCATATATTGGCCGATACCGATAACCGATAATTGTTTATATTTGAAAGCCGATAACTGATATATTTTTGAAGAACCTGATTACAAACTCAATAGTCTCACTATTAAAAGACATGTACCAAACACACAAGTATAATTTTCTCATTATAACTTTATGTAGCCGATATGACAGACTAGTGCACTTCACTGTATTTTCCTTATTTAAAGTGATTCAAACCCATCATGTTGAACAGTGCGCATCTGAAGTGTCTCAGCTGGAGGAAATAATACATTATTTATCGGCTTTAATATATTGGACAAATGTTCTTATCAGGCTGATATCAATAACATTAAAAATGATCATATATTGGCCGATACCGATAACCGATAATTGTTTATATTTGAAAGCCGATAACTGATATATTTTTGAAGAACCTGATTACAAACTCAATAGTCTCACCATTAAAAGACATGTACCAAACACACAAGTATAATTTTCTCATTATAACTTTATGTAGCCGATATGACAGACTAGTGCACTTCACTGTATTTTCCTTATTTAAAGTGATTCAAACCCATCATGTTGAACAGTGCGCATCTGAAGTGTCTCAGCTGGAGGAAATAATACATTATTTATCGGCTTTAATATATTGGACAAATTTTCTTATCGGGCTGATATCAATAACATTAAAAATGATCATATATTGGCCGATACCGATAACCGATAATTGTTTATAATTTGAAAGCCGATAACTGATATATTTTTGAAGAACCTGATTACAAACTCAATAGTCTCACCATTAAAAGACATGTACCAAACACACAAGTATAATTTTCTCATTATAACTTTATGTAGCCGATATGACAGACTAGTGCACTTCACTGTATTTTCCTTATTTAAAGTGATTCAAACCCATCATGTTGAACAGTGCGCATCTGAAGTGTCTCAGCTGGAGGAAATAATACATTATTTATCGGCTTTAATATATTGGACAAATGTTCTTATCGGGCTGATATCAATAACATTAAAAATGATCATATATTGGCCGATACCGATAACCGATAATTGTTTATAATTTGAAAGCCGATAACTGATATATTTTTGAAGAACCTGATTACAAACTCAATAGTCTCACTATTAAAAGACATGTACCAAACACACAAGTATAATTTTCTCATTATAACTTTATGTAGCCGATATGACAGACTAGTGCACTTCACTGTATTTTCCTTATTTAAAGTGATTCAAACCCATCATGTTGAACAGTGCGCATCTGAAGTGTCTCAGCTGGAGGAAATAATACATTATTTATCGGCTTTAATATATTGGACAAATGTTCTTATCGGGCTGATATCAATAACATTAAAAATGATCATATATTGGCCGATACCGATAACCGATAATTGTTTATAATTTGAAAGCCGATAACTGATATATTTTTGAAGAACCTGATTACAAACTCAATAGTCTCACCATTAAAAGACATGTACCAAACACACAAGTATAATTTTCTCATTATAACTTTATGTAGCCGATATGACAGACTAGTGCACTTCACTGTATTTTCCTTATTTAAAGTGATTCAAACCCATCATGTTGAACAGTGCGCATCTGAAGTGTCTCAGCTGGAGGAAATAATACATTATTTATCGGCTTTAATATATTGGACAAATGTTCTTATCGGGCTGATATCAATAACATTAAAAATGATCATATATTGGCTGATACCGATAACCGATAATTGTTTATAATTGAAAGCCGATAACTGATATATTTTTGAAGAACCTGATTACAAACTCAATAGTCTCACTATTAAAAGACATGTACCAAACACACAAGTATAATTTTCTCATTATAACTTTATGTAGCCGATATGACAGACTAGTGCACTTCACTGTATTTTCCTTATTTAAAGTGATTAAAACCCATCATGTTGAACAGTGCGCATCTGAAGTGTCTCAGCTGGAGGAAATAATACATTATTTATCGGCTTTAATATATTGGACAAATGTTCTTATCAGGCTGATATCAATAACATTAAAAATGATCATATATTGGCCGATACCGATAACCGATAATTGTTTATAATTGAAAGCCGATAACTGATATATTTTTGAAGAACCTGATTACAAACTCAATAGTCTCACCATTAAAAGACATGTACCAAACACACAAGTATAATTTTCTCATTATAACTTTATGTAGCCGATATGACAGACTAGTGCACTTCACTGTATTTTCCTTATTTAAAGTGATTCAAACCCATCATGTTGAACAGTGCGCATCTGAAGTGTCTCAGCTGGAGGAAATAAGACAGTACTTATTGACTTTAATATATTGGACAAATTTTCTTATCGGGCTGATATCGATAACATTAAAAATGATCATATATTGGCCGATACCGATAACCGATAATTGTTTATAATTTGAAAGCCGATAACTGATATATTTTTGAAGAACCTGATTACAAACTCAATAGTCTCACTATTAAAAGACATGTACCAAACACACAAGTATAATTTTCTCATTATAACTTTATGTAGCCGATATGACAGACTAGTGCACTTCACTGTATTTTCCTTATTTAAAGTGATTCAAACCCATCATGTTGAACAGTGCGCATCTGAAGTGTCTCAGCTGGAGGAAATAATACATTATTTATCGGCTTTAATATATTGGACAAATGTTCTTATCGGGCTGATATCAATAACATTAAAAATGATCATATATTGGCCGATACCGATAACCGATAATTGTTTATAATTGAAAGCCGATAACTGATATATTTTTGAAGAACCTGATTACAAACTCAATAGTCTCACCATTAAAAGACATGTACCAAACACACAAGTATAATTTTCTCATTATAACTTTATGTAGCCGATATGACAGACTAGTGCACTTCACTGTATTTTCCTTATTTAAAGTGATTAAAACCCATCATGTTGAACAGTGCGCATCTGAAGTGTCTCAGCTGGAGGAAATAATACATTATTTATTGGCTTTAATATATTGGACAAATTTTCTTATCGGGCTGATATCAATAACATTAAAAATGATCATATATTGGCCGATACCGATAACCGATAATTGTTTATATTTGAAAGCCGATAACTGATATATTTTTGAAGAACCTGATTACAAACTCAATAGTATCACCATTAAAAGACATGTACCAAACACACAAGTATAATGTTCTCATTATAACCTTATGTAGCCGATATGACAGACTAGT
>JAQIUQ010003674.1:0-38465 GCA_030378365.1 Hybognathus amarus | reverse complement strand
AATTCGCAATTGTGAGAAGTCAGAGTATTGTGAATAAAAAGTCGCACGTGTCTTTTTTCTCCAATTATGAGATATATATTTTATATCTTCTTATATCTTTACTTATATCTCGCAATTCTGACTTTTTATTAAATTCTGACTTTGATATTTCTCGCAATTCGCGACTTTATCATCTCGCAATTCCTAACTTTATATCACGCAATTCTTGACTTTATATTTCGCAATTCTGACTTTATATTACGAAACTTTACTTTATATCACGCAATTTTCTCTGACTTTATATCACGCAATTCTGACTTTATATCACGCAGATTCTGACTTTATATCACGGATTCCTACTTTATATCTCCGCAATTCCTGACTTTATAATTCGCACGTTACTTTTTATCACTCGTATTTCCTACTTTTTATCTCGGATTCCTACCAGATTGGAATTCTGACTTTATAACTCGCACGCGACTCCTACTTTATTATGTCAAATTCTGACTTTCATATCTCGGAATTCTGACTTTATATCATCGCAATTCTGACTTTATATCATCAAATTCTGACTCTCTATATTCAATTCTGACTTTATATCCTATTGTTGTGACCTCATTCGACATTTGCATCGTCACTTTCATATCACACAATTCTGACTCTCTATATCTCGCAATTCCTACTTTATATCATGCAATTGACTCTCATATCCACAATTCTGACTTTATATTAAATTCTGACTTTATATCACACAATTCTGAATTTTAGTCACAATTTCTACTTTAGTATTCGAAATTCTGACGTATCACACAAGTCGATCGTGATATAAAAGTCGACGTGTATTTTTGGATTTTCTATTCTAATTATTGAATTTATATATATCAATTATATTCCCGATTCTTTATATTTTAGAATTCGCAGACTTTATCATGCAATTCTGACTTTTATATCTCACGAATTTCCTACTTTATATCCACACAATTCCTACTTTATATCTCACAATTCTGACTTTATATCATCGGAATTTTGACTCCTTATATTTCGCAATTTTCTTACTTTATATCTCGGATTCCTACTCTCAGATTCTGCGACTTTATATATCTCTGATAATTCGCACGTTACTTTATATCACACGAATTTTACTTTATATCCCCGGATTCTGACTTCTCATATTCACGGAATTCTGACTTTATATCTCGCATGTGACTTCTCATATTCACTATTCCTATCTCGGAGATTCCCGACTTTATATCTCACAATTCCTACTTTATATCATCACAATTCTGACTCTTTACTATCTATGTAAATTCTGACTTTATATCACGCAATTTTGACTTTATATATCACGCAATTCTGACTTTATATCACAGATATTTCTGACTTTATATCACACAATTCTGACTTTATATCACACAATTCCTGACTTTATATCATAAATTCTGACTTTTTATATTTCGCAATTTTGTACTTTATATCTCGCAATTCTGACTTTATATCACGCAATTTTGACTTTATATTCGCAATTCTGACTTTATATCACTCAATTCTGATCTTTATATCACGTAATTTTGAACTTTATATCACGTAATTCTGACTTTATATCTCGCAATTCTGACTTTATATCTACACAATTCTGACTTCTATATTCACACAATTCCTACTTTATATCATCGAACTTTGACTTTATCTTTGATTCTACTTCATATTGTCGAATTCCTGACTTTATATCTCATAATTTCTGACTTTATATCTCGCAATTTCTGACTTTATATCACACAATTCTGACTCTTACATCTACGCAATTTCTGACTTTATATTATGAATTCTGACTCTTATATCACGCAATTTCTGACTTTATAACACAATTCTGACTTCATATCACGCAATTCTGACTTTCATATTCACAGATTCCTACTTTCAGATATCACGATATTCTCGACTTTATTCTACTCTATACACAATTTCTGACTTTATATCACACAATTCCTACTTTATATATCACACAATTCTGACTTTATATCGTGCAATTCTGACTTTATATCACGCAATTCTGACTTTATATCACGCAATTCCTAACTTTATATCACACAATTCTGACTCTTATATATCTCAGCAATTCTGACTTTATATCATCGCAATTCCTACTTTATATCACGCAATTCCTGACTTTATACACACAATTCCTGACTTTATATCTACACAATTCTGACTTTATATCATCGCAATTCTGACTTTCATATCACACAATTCCTGACTTTATATCTCGCAATTCTGACTTTATATTCTCGCAATTCTGACTTCTATATATTCGACACTTTACTTCCTACTTAACATCTACATTCCTACTTATATTTCTCGAATTCCTCACCATATCATGTAATTTCTGACTTTATAACACACATTCCAGACTTTATATCACACAATTCCTGACTTTATATTATACAATTCTGACTTTTTATCTCCTAACTTCTAGAAACAAAGTCAGAATTGTGAGATAAAAAGTCACGATTATTTACAGTGGTGGAAACAAGCTTCCATAGAATATACAGTTCATAGTAACAATATTTATTTGGAAAAGATATTTTCTGTAACAATGTAAATACTTTATTGTAACTTTGAACAGCTGTGTACAGAGGAGGGGGTCCACTGAGACCGTATATAGATAGAAAATTCTACAATAGAAAAACATCCTACAAACTACTGTATATTATCAACACACCATTTTAAGTAAATTATTTGATTAACAACTTTTTACACCTTCACCTTCACACTATACTGTTTAAAATTATGTTCACTTTAAGATTTAAATGGAAAAAATCCCAACATTTTCAATATAGTCTCAGACTGTACTGCATTTGAGTGAATGTGTACATATTTGCGAAATATCTTAGTGCAATCGCCCTGTCTGATGGGCAAACACATTTATGTCATACTCATGCATTCATGTATTCATGAGATACATGCAAACTCCGTTCACATTTCAACACACAAACACATTCACTGACACGGCAGACGCCTGATTTATTAGTCGATTAAAGGATTTTCTCATGCGATTACCTGTCAGCGTTATTTAAATTAAGGATGGATTCATACTTGATTTGTGTGTGTAAAAATGTTCATAGGCAAATACTTTACGAGTGTGCGGGCCATACATCTGTGTCATCTGAATATTTAGAAACAAATTCCTCAGCTGCATCTATGGTGGCTCCGTTATCAATTATTGAAAACTACATTAAGCCCAGCCACTGGAGCGCGAGCACATATCCGGGGATATCAGAGCCTCTGCTCTTCCGTACAGATACAGAGTTTACCAGGCACTGACTGATACACACTCAACTCATACATTGCATGGTGCATGGATAAACAAAAGTGGTGTATAGTCACAAATATGTTCTTATTTTCGTCAGACATCGTGCAACTTCAAAACATGTGGGTGTTCTATGAGCTTCAGAATAGCTATTTCTCTCTCTACCTGTAGAGACACAGAGATCAAAAACAATTAGTTTTATACACAGTAGCATGAGGTTAGAGTGAAACAAGAGAAAGGAGACATTTACAATAACAACCTTTGGTTAGTCTGCTAGCAGAATGATGTTGTATGGTATTATCTTGCCTAGCCATGCCTAATTAGCATCCCGCCACTTTCATTAAGTGGTTAACCCATTAATCACACTTTGGCAAGAAAATAAACAAGAAGACAAAAGCTATGAGAAATACACCATTACAAGATGCCTATGATGAAGAGTTCAGATGAATTATAAGTGGACAAGACTCTAATTGCATTAGTCTTTAGAAAGGGATACAGAAGCATGATAAGGTGAAGCAGTGATCATAGTTGTCATGAACATTCCCACATTATACAGAGAGGTGCATGTTGTTCACCAAAGTGTCAGCGAGCGTGCACTCTGCAGGAAAATCCATCTCTTGTTTCTTTGAGGGAGCACCAGAAATAATTAGACTTCATTATCGGTGGGAATATGGGAACAGCTAATATGGATAATCCCACACTAATGAAAGCTACATTGCAGAATTCAACGCTGCATGAAGTCTCCCATCACACACCTGCTCAGAGACTAACCTTGTACAGTGTCGAAGTGAACCACAATCCCATTACATTTAATCAGCTTTCCTTTGTACTAAGCCGAGGTGTTATAAACAGAATTATGAGAGACATTTTGGTCAGGATAGATGGATGCAAAGAATCAGAATTAGTCTTTTTGTAGTGAATAATCATGTTATTTTCCAGGCTACACAGTCACTGTTCAGGTAAATAACATAACACACCCTGTCTTGCCTTCTTCATGTTAAAAGTTTACAGTGCTAATCCAATTTTGTTCACACCTTTATAACTTCATTATTATTACTATTTTCCACATTTATGAAAAGATTTGGTAATGCTTTATTTTAGGGAACACATTTTCACTATAACTGTTTTCTCAAAGTCCTAATGTACTGCTTATTACTAGTTAGTAAGGTAGTTGTTAAGTTTAGGTATGGCTAGGATTAAGAGATAGGGTAGAATAGGGTTATGCAGAATAATGTATTAACAGTATGTGCTTTATTAATACAGTAAGTGCCAATATGCTAGTAATATGCATGCTAATAACTAGGTAATAATTAGTCCCCGAACTAAAGTAGCAGAAGATTTAACCAACTTCATTATACACTAAATATGCACCTGGAATACATTTTAATAATATTGAAGGAAGGTCCCATGTATTATGGTCACTTATTAATGTTTTGTTTTCTTCACAACATTAGACCATTACAAACAAAATAGCTTATTTGAAATGAAATAAAATCCTTGCTTCGAGTCAGTGTTCCTTTATTATAGTTTTTATTCATAGTTTGAATATTTGTATTTTCATACATTTAATTTTCATTTTAGTTCTAGCTTGAGCATTTCTGTCATTTTTATTAAGATGTAAAGTATATGATGATACGTTTGTATTATTTATTTATTCCAGTTTTAGTTATTTTAGTACATCAAATTAAAATGTTCTATTTAATTTAACATTTATTTTATTTTATGTAACAAAAATATATGCTTTTTTAACGGTTTCAGTTGCAGTTAACTCTAAAAACCAATCCTGGCTGGGATAGGGTCCAGTATCTTCCACAACGCTACACAGGACAAACGCTTTGGAGAATGGATGGATGTAGTATGAAATCATAAGTTTTACGGTAAAGAAATCTGCAGGCACAGTTTATTTCTCTGCTATGCTTAATTCAAGCCTTCGGGCAACGTAAGATCATGAGAAACATAAACCAAGTCAAGTGACACCAGACTTTTGACTGGTAGGGTACATAAACACCATCAAAACAATCTAATACGAATTACAGACGGAGTTATATTCAAAAGCACAGGCTGGCATGTGAAAGCAAACACAGACATACAGATCTTTCTTTGGGCTCTATCACCCTGATACACACACTATCTCTCTAACCATGAGGCTGTAGCCTTTCTTCCCCATATCTCTTATGTCACTCCAAAACCAAAACATGGCCGACCCAAGTTGAGAGAGAGAGAGAGAGAGAGAGAGAGAGTATGTCAATTTATCATCATCAAAGCCACAGTTCTTCAAAGGTCTTTCACCTGGACTTCTGCAAAAGAGCAAGAAAAACTAAATAAATAATGAAATATTTCCTTCTTTAATCTACATCACAGTCTCACTGACTCCCTTATATATAAATCCCTGTCATGGCAACCCTCTCTCAACACTTCTCTTTAATTTTCACGTTCTCTCTTTTACGTGTTTTTATTTATTTATTTATTTTTTTTGCAGATGGCTTTGAGCTCTGCTTTCATGAACTACACAGAGAGAGAGAGAGACAGACCTTCTCCCTGATCTATCACAGAACATGGTCTTTCTCATGGGTTTACACAATCACTGTAATCATTCAGGGGCAGGATGCTTGTTCCTGCTCCTGGCAGAGACTTTGATTATTCCCTGTGCTATCACAGCTAGTCTCACCTGCATTATGTGTCCATGCCAATTTGGAATGAACAAACTGCTTATGAAGCATCTTCTCTACTGAGACCCTCAATTAATGTGTGCTCGAATCGAGCGAAAAGGTGAAACACTTATAATTAAATGGAACAGACTCGGTAGAATCAGGTGAAATATACCCTTCTAATATTAGCCTTTTGAATAACAGGATCTCTTCTAAGTAAGCGGTAAACCCCAAAAATAAGGAACAATGACAGAACAGTGAGTATGTGATTGATTGAACAGGTTGGGTAAGTTTTTAAAAAAAATAATATGCTTTATCTAATCAATACAATTGTGGCAACAGATTACAAGCAATATTATTGATTAATTTGAACAAATTAGAATTGAGTAATAATTAATCAAATTATTCCTTTAAAAGTTAACCATTTAAAATGAGAAAAGTTTACACCAAAAAATTAAACAAAAATATCTGAATAACAGACAGATGTCAAAAGATAAATTATTTAATATTATCTTTATTTTATATTGCCAACATTGAAGACATCTGATGTTAACAAGCAGAATCACTGAAGGAGAAAACCGTAATTTTGAAACAAACCTAAAACAAACACTGATCACCATAATGGTGACTTATACATACTTTTTTGGTACGTTTTACTCATTTTAAATTGTTAACTTTTAAGGAATTAATTTGATTAATTATTACTCAATTCTACTCTTAAATTTAATTAATAATATTGCTTGTAATCTGTTGCCACACTTTTTTTGTTTAGATAAAGCGCATTCATTTTTACAGTGTACAACGACTTTTCATTGACTTCTACTGCTCTTGAATGAGCTAATTCAATCCCCAAACCATTTAAAATCCTAAATTCCCTGAATTTTAACATGATCATTCTTCAGAAGAAGATATAGTGAGGAACTGCTTTTGCCTATACAACAAAAAGTTATGGGCCCACCATTTATTTTAGTATTATTTTTAATGTAAGGGTAGTTATCGTCCAATAACAACATTGGACACCACTGTCTTTCATTGCATGGCCGAAAAAGACCTTTTTTATTTTATTTGCATATCCTCTTTTGAATTTTGCTGAAGAAATAAAAGTCACACAGTTTTGGAACAATATGAATGTGAGTAAATGATGGCAGAATTGTGACCTATCCCTTTAAGAAACTATTTATACCTTAATTAAGCATTAAGCCTATTTTCTAATCAGTGTATGTATCAGGTTTTACTACAATCTTGGGGAATTTTGGCCATCACAATGCAGGCAAAACGTGACCCACGTGCACACACGCGCAAGCATGCAGGCTCGCACACACATCCATCTGGCAGGTGAAAAGCTATGCTGGCACAGACAGGAGGAGGGAAATCCAAACACACAACATTTACCTGCACGTCAGATCTCTGCCAAACAGCACTCATGATCACAGGATAATGGAGACTTCATCTTATCAACAAGCCCCAGTATACTGTCTGAATCCAGATGAGTTAAATCCAACTCTAACACAGAGTTAACACTTACAGCAAGTCAAATAAACAAATACAGTGGCAACACACAGGTATTTGTTATGATTTTAATGATCCAATAAAAATACATACACACACACACACTCATCTGATTATGCAGATGGATAGGAGCCAAGCAGTGATCTGCATCATTCCTCATTATAAAAGAGGAGGCCGGTTCACCTCAGTGCCCTTTTTTATTGAATTTCCATGTTTAACAATTAGCACCACTGTAATAGCATCTTTCTTGCCAACAAAAGTGATTATCAAGTGATTAATTTCCCTAGAGAGAAAGATTTCAGTTTGCGTATGACCTAAAATTACAAGGTTAAATGGCCACAAGTCATAGACATAAATGGCATTGATGTATTCGGTTTCAATTGATAACACGGAAGGCTTTAGACAAGAAAGATTTTTCATTTCTTGACTGGCTTTGAGTAGAGAAAGGAAAAAACGAATGACTAATCCGGATATTAAAAGAGCAGAAGAACAAGAAATGTGTTAAAGTGTGTGTGTGTGTGTGTGTGTGTGTGTGTGTTAGGCTTGCAGAGTACCTTTTTTCTTTTGCAATTCAGATTTAATTAAGAACATTGCCATTTAAATCAGCATATTGAACATTGTATAATTCAACACGCCCTAAACAAACAACTTTCAACCTCTGCCTTTGTTAATGGATTTAACATCATTTATTATGCTCAATTATTATGTGATTTCAGGTTGCAGATGGTGTGTTGATGCATGTTAATAAAACTGCACTTGTGGGGATGGTCACACAACACACAGCAAATGAATGAAGGCAGACCGAGCTCATGTTCTAACAGCTGGGACTGGGACTGTGACTGAAACACAATTCCCATATGTTAGAGAGCACTCCGATTTTACCCAATAACAGCACATTTACATTTATTCATTTAGCTAACGCTTTTATCCAAAGCGACTAACAACTGCTATATATGTCAGAGGTCGCATCGCCTCTGGAGCAGCTTAGGGGTTAAGTGTCTTGCTCAGGGACACATTGGTGTCTCACAGTGGATTTGAATCCGAGTCTCTCACACCAAAGGCATGTGTCTTATCCACTGTGCCCTCACCACCCCAAATTAAGAACACAGCTGTATGTTTGTGGTGTTTAAAGGATTTGGTTATGTGCTATGTGTGTCTTTATAGGTGTTTGAAACAATGGATTTTAATTGGCTTTCAGCAAAATTGTGTGTGTGTAAAAAAACTCATGAGGTGATGATGAGTTGGAAGAGGAGGTGTTTGTCTCGAGAGTATGTGGGTTTTGACTATTCTATCCAAACTCTCCAGCGCCCACTAGCCGGGCAGCCCTGGCACACGCTCACACACATGCGCACACACGTTTGGGTTTCCACGTCTTATGGGGACATTACATAATGTTTTTTATACTTTACAAACTTTATATTTTGTCCCCCTAACATAACCCTACCCCTAAACCTATCACAAAAAAACATGTTTACCTCTTCAAAAAAGGTCATTAAGTATGATTTATAAGCTTGTTTCATCATTGGGACCAATAAATGTCCCCACAAACTAAACATTTTCTGGTATTACTATTGTGGGGACATTAGATACAGTATTGAGTTTTAACTTTTTTTTTCATGAGGACTTTCCAGTCATAGACCTGGTTCACAAACAGGGCTTAGATTAAGTCAGGTTTAGGTTCAATTAGGATATTTAAGTAACTTTTAAAGTGCCAAAAAAACATTACTGGTGTGCATCTTGAGACAAAACAATGGCACTGACATATTTTAAAATAATGTATGTTCAGTTTTTTCAGTTAAATAGCTCCAACATGCATTTTTGTCTGGGACAATCTTAAAGGGATAGTTTACCCAAAAATAATATTACCTTCTAAGTGTATGATAATTATTACATTCTATAAAATTACAAAAATACAAATTATATTCTAGGTGTATACTCTATGACTTTCGTATTTCAGACGAATACAACCTGAGTTATATTAACAAATGTCCTGGCTCTTCGAAACTTTATAATGTAATTTAATATTTTTATATACTTTTATATTCATCCATATTAATTACTTCCCGACGTCCATTTTCAAATAAACAGCTCCTGTTTCGCACATTGATTTGCATCATTTCCCATTCCAAATCCTCGCATGCGCCTCTGTGATAAAATGTGGTATATCCATACATTTATTGGTAACACTTTACAATAAGGTTCGTTAGTTAACATTAGTTAACTACATTAGTTAATATGAACTAATAATGAATAGCACATATACAGCATTTGTTAATCTTTGTTAATGTTATTTTCAACATTTACTAATACTTGATTAAAATCTTGTTAACATTAGTTAATGCACCGTGAACTAACATTAACAATGAACAGCTGTATTTTCATGAACTAACATTAACAAAGATGAACAAATGCAGTAACAAATGTATTGCTCATGGTTAGTTCATGTTAGTAAATACATGAACTAATGTTAATTAATGAACCTTATTGTAAAGTGTTACCCATTTATTTCTTCTGTTACACATAAAACAAGTTATTCTTAAGATTGTTGGTAACCAGACACAGTTGACAGTAGCCATTCTTTTTCCTTCTAAGTCATTGGCTACCATCAACTGTTTGATTACCGACATTATTTAAAATATCTTTTTTTGCGAAAGAAAGAAACTCATACATGATAAAAAAAAAAAAAAAATATATATATATATATATATATATATATATATATATATATATATACTGACCATATCCCATATATATATATATATACTGACCCCAAACAGAGTTTGAAGAAGAGATTGAACGCTCTCTCTCGTATGCCGCCGCTGCTACGTGACCACACCAAGTAACTCAAAACTCGTTATTCTCCGATGGGCGCTGTAGGTGAAGCGTGTTTGGTGTCTCCCCATCAAATTTTGAATTTCATAGATGTGATTTCCTGCATTCTGGTGCATTTTAGGCCTTTGCTCCTTGCCACTTAATACCAATGGTCTAAAAATACAATGTTAATTGAACTGCCATGTAGAAAATTAAATGCATCAGTCTCGTGATCTTTGAAATTAAGAGCTTCAACCCATGAACTGCTCGTTAAACAAAGATAAAGCATTGATTTGTACCAGGACAATAAAGAGGGCTCAAACATCTTTTTAATTATGAGAGTCTCAGTCTACATTACATTACCAATGGTGTTTTAGGATGCCAAACAATTATTATAATAATGTAACAATGATTTATATAATTATTCCTATGACGTAAAATCCATATAGCCTATAAATGTAGGTGTATACTATATAAATGAAAATGAATATTTCAAAAGTATATTTTAGTCTACATTACACTATACTATAGGAAAATTAAAATACTTTAGTCCTTATGTCTTCACTTGCAAGAAATAAATCCTTGAGCTTTTATTTAGGAGAAGAGACCAGATGACCATGAAGATCGCGTGAGCAAAGTGCACACGTTTCTCTAAATGCCCAGCAAAAACAGAATGCCTATTCTTAAAGTCTTGTGCTGTTTTATGAAGGCAAAAAAAAACAATATCATGGTTTCAATTTTAGTTCATTGGCAAAATAAAAAGCTAGAGACCTTCTCGGCAAAAGCCAGATTCTAAGTCGGGTCTGAAGCGCAAAAGCTCATTCACGATCTACACGCTATACCATCTACGCCACTGTAGCTGTTCCGTTACAGGTGTGGTTTAGATACACTTAGTGCAAATATAGGCTACGATCTGTTATATTAGACCGGCCTTTGCGGCCTCGAAACACTGACCATCCCAACAGCACCCCTGTGTTTTTTTAAGCGGAGTTTGAAAACGAGATCTCTTTCTCGTATGCCGCCGCTGCTACGCGACCACACCAAGTAACTCAAAACTCCATGTTATTGTCTGATGGGCGCTAAGGTAAAGCGCCCATCGGAGAATTAACACTGCGCGTCACTGATTGGTTGAATTGAGCAAATTTAGTGACGTTTTAATAGCATATCAGAGCTTCATTGGTTACATAGCGAGGGCACTCTTTCTCAGCGCCCTGAGGATAAAACTACACGATTAAGCTGGCTTACAAAAATATCCCCACCCCTCTCCCGTCCTTTCTAGTGTGTAAAACACGTACACCTGAACAGAAGAAAGTCATATTTTTGTCAAAAAAAACAAACATTTATTTAATTTTTTTACTTGGTAGGAGTAAAAAAAAACTCTCAGCGCCCATAATAGACCAGCCACCTCTGATATATATATATATATATATATATATATATATATATATATATATATATATATATATATTGGGTGAACTACCCCTTTAAGCTGAAAAATTATAGCCAAATGATCGTGGGACCCAAATAAGGTAAAATAAAATTATTTTTAACAAATCAACGCAATTCCCTCATTTAAAGAAAGTAAAGTTCTGAACTTTTTAAGTGAGCATTTAAAATCACATCAAATAAATTAACTTAATCCGTTTAGCTTTTATAAAATGCTGTAAGATTAAAGGCAATTTAATTATTTAAAGCTCTTGTTTTTTTAGCAGTCTACCAAAATTCAAACAGGCAGACAGACAAAATATCCATATTGGTGCACCCTACAACATGAGCAGCAACAAGATGCTACTGCCATTGTAAATGTAAATAGTGATGCCCCACCTGAAACATTTGAATACAGCAGTCATGTTGGAACAGCTTTCAGCCAAGTGCACAGAGACTAGCTGACCTCGAGGGTTTAATCGCTGTCAGCGTGTGAACGACTTTACACGAGGCACGCCGTCACCTCTCCTTCTGCCAGTTCCCTGATCTATTTATCATTGATGCCTTTTTTCCTCCAATCCATCTTAATTCCTCAAGCTCACTCACAACACACCAACTTCCCAATTAAAGGAATGGAAGAGTAGCAGATGAAATAAACCATTAAAAAAAGCGGAAGGAAAGCACTCAAATCACGTTTCTTTAATAAAGATAGAGGTTGTTCTGTAGCTGTGTTCCTCCTGGGAGTTGCGGTGGCTTTGTAACTAATTAACTCAAACACATGTGGAAACAGACACTTGAGCACGAGGGGGGAGGAGGGGGTTAAAGCAGCAGACCTTAACGTCTCACTGAAGGCTTAGACGAGGAGCGCTGGGAGGCATATCATGGCTTAGCTAATACCTCCAGAGACACACCGTACAGGATATCGGTGGATATTAAACACAATTGCCATCCCTCGGTGATAGCCAATCCATCTACACGACCAACCAGCAGCTGCGGCTCAAATCTGATCCATCAGGTGTGAGTAGGTCTGAAAATGTCTGGATAGCAAATGAGTAAAATCTCAGTGGGAAAGTAGGAAAAGAGAACAACAGAGAAAGAGGACAATGAAATACACAATTAAAGGTAGAATTTCTGTGCCACCACCAGAACCAAATTTCAAATATAATGATGAATATTTCAAACCCAGGCTCACTGGGGAGGAAAAAAGTGCCTGTGGTGACATTTCTGCAAAATTATGCTGCTTCTTGCACAATTCACAACACTTTCCAAGTGAAATGTCCAACGAACGAGCGATGCTTGGGGTTAGGCTAAGTGTTAAAGCGTGTTTAGTTTTATCAGAAACAGATGAATGTGAATCTGGCAATATTTCATTTGGTTGGTTCTTCTACATATCAGTTCAGAAATGAAATTTCCAGTGACAATAAGGTTAATGCTCACGTTAATCACTTTTGAAATTAATGCACACTACCACTTGCACTAAAACCTGCCCTACACCAAATGTGAGATAAAATGCACTAAAGCAAACATGGCATTTTAACTTGCTTCAAAAAGTTGAAGCTCTTTTACCATGAGTCATGACTCATGAACTAATTTTTCATCGGACTCAAACCAAGAACTACTGGGCAGTTTAAAATGTCAAAAAAGCCATATATACATACATTTGGAGCTGATTATGTGATACAAAAGTATAAATTAGGTTAATTTAAGGTTAATTTACAAATTGAGGTGGTCTTAATATATCATTGTGCAAGAAACCAAGCAAAAAATTGTCTTTAAATTGATAATGTGCATCTGTAATCATAATTTGTGTGAAAATGAATAAAAATTGTTGGTGTTTTACTATCACTAGTGGTTATTTCCAGCTGAAAACTGCAGTTTTTTCCAATGAGCACCAGTTTATTATTTCTTAAATTGTTCAACCACTAAAGAAAATAACCACATACATTCAGGATTGGATGAAATTTAACAATTTAAAGGGAAAGTTCACCCAAAATGTGACATTCTGTCATCATTTTCTCACCATCATGTTGCAAACCCATAAGACCTCTGAGAAATCTGAGAGCTTTATGTACCTCCTTTGACAGTTTACGCAAATACCACTTTTATTCGAATCAAAAAGTTCATAAGGGATTGTAAAAATAATCCCATATGCCCGGTATGTCCTGGTTTTCTGAAGAGACACGATTTCTTTATTATGATGAACAGATGATTTTAAACATTCAACAAAGAACACATCAGGAGTGGTCAACGAAACCTCAAGCATGTTCGCTTGACGTTTGACTTGTGCGAGAACCAATGAGGTTCATTCTTGCGTGTTACACCTCGTTTGAGCTCCTCCAAGAACCAATGAAGTTCACTCTCATGTTACGCAGCACGTTTCAATTTCCTCAAGAACTAATGAGATTCATTCTCGTGTTACGCAGCAGGTTTGAGCTCCTGCAAGAACCAATGAGGTTCATTCTCATGTGTTGCACCGCACGTTTGAGCTTCTGAAAGAGGTTTGTTCTCAAGCATCAAGCAGGTACACTTGAGCCTCTGTTTATGTGTTCGGACGAATGTTTAAATGTGAATAAAGGCCTAAATGGAATCTGTTCATTATATAAAAAATATTTATAATATGGTGTCAGTTCAAAAAAATCAGACTACTCATAATTCTTTCCAGTGTTCCAGAGAGCCATGTAATAATGTATAGTTGTAATACAGTAGATGTAATAATGTTATTTGTGAACAGAGATTACTTTAGGATGATTTTAATCTTTGAGTTTTAGAACTGAATTTTCAGCTCTTTAAGCCATTTTCATCTCTTTCACTTCTCAAAAATCCTAATTGCGGTAAAAATGTCAGAGCATAATAGAGCCTCTCTTATTAATACTATTAGAGTCTCTTCAGAAAATTAGGAATAAACTGCTCAATTAATTTCGATTAGCTTTACTTTAAATATTTAAAATAAACTGTCCCAGAGATCTTGATGCTAATGGTTTGTTAGTGTGAAAGTAGACTTCTAACAGTAAACACAAGTATGGCTGTGCCACACACCTCATCCCATCATTCCAAACAGTTGCAGTCTAAAGAGACACCTGAGTGACCTACTAAACCAGCAGTGCTGACATCCAAGATATCTCAGCCACAGATTTCTGCCTCAAGTTTGAACAGGCAAAATGTTCCTGTGTGCAATCCTGTTGGTCTTGCTCTGTCCCTCGCGTCTGAACCGAGTAGATAACCGCAGCTCTCCGCTCAGTACAAAGCCTTGTTCTTTTCGCAGCCGATCTGCTTCTTGACCCATGACACACACGCAATGTTTGGTCTCACAATGTTCTACTCCCTTAAAGCCACACATGAAGCACAAGCGTTAGACATAAAACACAACTTGCTCTAAGGCCACATAAACAACAGAGTCTGAATATTTATTAGTGAAAGGTTGAATTTCACCCTAAATTGCTTCAGGAAACACATTTTAGAGGCGTGTGATTAGCATGTCTGCTATCGAGAAATTGGATTTGGAAATAGAGTGCAGTGAGGCAGACTTTGGGATGATGGGCTGGAGGATCTATATGGGAAGGAACCGTTCGCTGGGTCCACCGAAGATGACTTCGTGATAGAGTACTCGTGCATACGCCTGGAAGAGGAATTTCATAAGCCGTGGCTTTAGCTGAACTAAAGACATCTCCATGCACATTGCTTGTTGTTATGTTGTTGTTTCCCTTAAGTAAACTTTGCAAATTATATTTTACAGGCCAATGTCAAAACAAGAAACACTGCTTGTCATGAATTCAAATTTATGCACGCACATTTGCATAGGAATATTGGGTGCTTTAAGAGCGTCTAGCCTCAATAAACAACTGCTTTGATGCCTTTTGACCTTCCAGAAATTAGTTGCCCTGGGCTCAGTGAGGAATAAATGTGAAAAACATTGATTTAAATACGAAAGGAATGTGTTTTTATTGATCAAAAACTTTCTTCACAAACTCAAAAATACACGGTCTGCATCTCATAGTGCTGCTTTTAACCCTCCAGCTTGAGTTTATTTCTACAGAAGAACATGTTAGGAAGAATGCAGCCATTTCTGAGAACAAAGAGTGATACGGTAAATCTGTTTAGTCCTCACTTTTTGTTCCTTTGGATATTGATGAATGAGATTTTATATATGGGGGGTGGAAAACCTTCAATTGCGCACTGATGAGTGAAACAAGAGAAAGTGTGTATTCTTGCAGATATGGCCATGTTAAACCTGAGTACTGTTTTCTGGATATAGATTTATGACAGAAGCCATTATTTTCATCCTGCCGTGAGCGGGGACACACACGCAAAAAGACTCCTGTGCTCACAGAGAAAAGTAATTATGATCTATCTTTTGCATCACTCACTCATCCTGGAGAGGCAGCTTGATCTCGCTCACCAATCACTACCACACATGCTGTATTTAAATCAATAGTTCAATGGCGCAGTGCTAGTCACAGTTTTGCACTGTGTGGTGAAGCACAGATTTATTGTATGAAGGAAAAACTGCCCACTGATTCCATTCTGGCTCAGAGAATCTGCAGTGCTGAAGAAGTGCTTAAATATCCCATAGATCATTGCTTACCTGTGGTACAATATGTTGGAAACTTACTATACTGTACACCAGGGGAATAGCAGGCATTATAACTGGGGGGATTGCATCACACCCCACTTTCAGGCAAGAACCATTACGTTTTAAGAGCTTTGTTTTGCTTGGCTGCAGTGGGAAGAAAAAAAATGTAGGTGGCTGCATAAAATGACAGTTTTAAGGCCAAGCGCAAGATTTTGCCACCCAGAAGCATCGACGGAAAGTCAAACAAGCCTGCAGTGTTATTTATATACTATTAAAATATTAAATAATATTGGTAATTAACTTTTATTTTTAAAATGTAGTAATTATGTCATGTACTAATGTCATTTATGTTATTTTTTTAAATGTTTCCATGTCTTTATTTTTATTTCAGTCTTATTTTAGTCATTTTAGTACTTCAACTTATTTGATAGTTTTTACTTTTTGTTTAATTTCCAATTTTAATTTAAATTTTTAATTATTTTCACCTTATAATGAATCATTTCTTTCTTTTATTTCAGCTTTATTTTAATTAACTAAACATATTTTAAATGGTTTCAGCATTGAAACAAGCTGACAATTGCATAATCGGCAAGACCAACTTTGCGTTTCAGGAAATTAATTATTATTATTATTATTGTGGCATTTAATAATGATTCATAAACCAAGCTGATATGGTTTATAATCACTTTTCAGATCATTCCTAAGTCCTAAGCATAGACCCCTTAAACTTTCCTTAAAACAGAGCGCTAATGGTAACCTTTCAAGAAAGGTCAGCAATCTGTTAGTAGGCTATAAAACTAAAAACCGACTTTTATGTAGACAGGTGTGAAACCATTTTCAAGTAGACAGATCTGCTAGTTAACGTCACTAAGACATCTTTCACCTTCACATCCTCTCGGGGCATCTCTGCAATCATAATCATGGAACACAAGTGTCCACGTCAATTGATTTATCTGTCATTGTAGGCAGCAATGGACAAGGACCACAGTTATAAATCTCACATAATGGACATTTTCTCGACTGCTCCTGTCTCAGTTCAGCCATAATGACTTTGGCAAGGAAGGAAAAGAGGGTTAAAGGTCACTCCAGGGACCAAATGAAAAGGTAACGGCGTTCCTTTATCTTCTACTTCCTGATTCCTCAGGGCCTTCTCTGTTTGATCAAATGATCAGTCAAAGCTGACGCACCCAATATAAGACGGAGGGCAATAGGATTGTGGACAAACATAATTGTAAGCAAAAAACATTCAACATGTTTCATATTTAAACTTTAAGCAAATGCTCATATTTAAGCATGTTTAAACTATGTCCCTTAAATGCAGTTAACTCAATATTCTGTATTAACATTCACAAATCAGTTAAGATGTTTTTTTGATTGATCAAAAGTAAAAGTGCAGAAAATCATTTAAAAGATTTCCTTTTCAAATAAACACATTTTTTTTTAAAGAATCCTGAAAAAAAAATTACAATGGTTTCCATAAAAATATTAGGCAGCACAACTGTTTTCAACACTGATAAAAGGAAGAAATGATTCATGCATTATTTATAAAAGATGATGTGACAATAAAGACTACAAGAAATCAGTTACATTGTAATAATATTTTGCAATAGAACTGTTTATACTGTATTCTTATTTATTTATTTATTTATTTAAATTAATAAATGCAGTCTTGAGCACAAGTGAAGAAAAAAAATCTATCCAACATCAAAGTTGTAAACTGTCCTTAAAGGGTTAGTTCACTTTGAAATTAATGTTTGATATGTTTTAGCTTACCTCAAGGGCATCCAAGATGTAGGTGTCTTTGTTTCCACAGTATTTTCAATTTTGACATTTTTCAGTCAAACCATTGTTGTTCTGTCAGTCATACACTGGAAGCTAAGGGGGTCCACTAAAAGCATGCACAGAGAAGTCAAAATTAAACATGATTTAATGACTCGTAAATGTAAGTACTGTACACATTGATGGCCAAAGACACGAAACGAGCGATTTGTGTGAGAAAACGAACAGTATTTATATCGTTTTTACCTCTTGTAATCATAGGACAGGCACGGGCGCTTCGGTCTGCGCATGCGCCGGAAGTGATCGCTTGCGCGCTGACGCTGGCCTACTGCGTCATACGTCACTCTTTGTTTATACAGAGATTTCGGAAGATTTACCTTTCACTAAACATATTTAGATATACGGGAAACTGCAATCGAAGACGATTTCGGTATATGTAAATATGTTTAGTGAAAGGTAAAATTATCGAAATCTCAGCGTAAATATTGAGTGACGTCACACGCAAGCGATCACTTCCGGCGTAACATTGAACTGATTCAGTTCGGTTCAGTTGGACATTGCACAACTGATTCTGACGTCATTGTGATTACACAAGGTGAAAACGATATAAATATACTGTTCGTTTTCTCACAAAAACCGCTCTTTTCATGTCTTAGGCCATCAGTGTGTACTTACATTTACAAGTCATTAAATCATGTTTAATTTTGACTTCTCTGTGCATGCTTTTTGGTGGACCCCCTTAGCCTCCAGTGTATGACTGATAGACAACAACGGTTTGACTGAAAAATGTCAAAATTGAAAATACTGTGGAAACAAAGACACCTACATCTTGGATGTCCTTGAGGTAAGCTAAAACATATAAAAATTTAAATTCAAAGTGAACTATCCCTTTAAAAGCTGGCTGATCATAAGAGAGGCTCTATTATGCTCTGACATTTTTACAGGCATTAAGATTTTAGAGAAATGAAAGAAATGACATTGGCTTATAGAGCTGAGCGTTCAGTTCTTAAACTCATCATCCTCTGAAAATTATCCTTAATCACCACCCACACAACTAATAGAAATGTTCAAAAATAACATCATTACATCTATTACAACTATACAATATTACATGGCTCTCTGGAACACTGGAAAGACTTATGAGGTCTATAATTAAAACTTAATAACTGACCATTGACAGTGGTCCCAGACAACACTGCATGACATTTTCAATTTATTTATTTGGTAAGTAACTTGATATAAATCCCATCCTAAAAATTAAATCCACAATAAAATTAAACCATTGGTGTGATTTTTTTTAACTCTAAACTTCTGCTGATTGGATATCATATGCATATCATAATCCCTGACATATCATGTGTTGACTATCATAGGATGGACAATAGGAAGGAGTTGATATAAACATATATGTATATCATAGGATGGACAATAGGAAGGAGTTGATATAAACATATATGTATATCATAGGATGGACAATAGGAAGGAGTTGATATAAACATATATGTATCAATATCACACATGTATAACTACTCTATCGCAATTTTAACCTTGAACAAGTTTCTTCGGGACAAGTGGATCGTTCCTGCAGTGTGTGCTTTGAAAAATAAATAATAATGATCAATGAAAAGTAATCTACAACATACCGATTGCTCTCTCCAGTATGATTGAAAGGCTCAATATAGATGAAAGCACCCAGAGCCTGAGATAGACAGCATATAAATCACAAAAATTGCATAAATATACGTAAAGAAATAAATCTTTTGAGAGTGTGTCCTACTGAAAAAGATAAACTGCATATTAATTAGCCAATGACTTATCACAAATTCAAATGATTCATCTTGAGTTTGATGAAAAACTGAATTTCAAGCAATGATTAACATTGAGTCAACCCGCATATCTTCATTGAAACTTACGTCTATTCAATGTTGAGGTGAATCAAATAAATGAGAGACCAAGTGTAAATCCAATCTCCATCTGTTGCTGTAGCAAATGACCAGCTCTCAAACACTATTTTGAACAGCATGATGACTTCCACACTGTGCCAGAACAACATCACTCAAGCTTGTACAATTCATGCTGTGGATTGAACAAAATAACTATACAGTATATGTGGTAGCTCAAGCAAGAACACCTTTAATGAAGTGCCGAGACTTGGGGTCAAAGTTGCAGCTTAATCATTTGAGAAGGAAGTACACATGAAATAGAGGAAAGATATACTTTACGTAGTGTAGGAATATTACTACTCATTTATGTCAAACAGTTCCTTAGAAAAAAAATAACATGGATTTGGAACATCATGACTTAATGTCTTAATGTATTGAGACAATTTTTTTGTGTTACACAGAATAAAAAAGTCATACAGGTTTGAAATGACATGAGGGTGAGTACAGTAAATTAAAGAGCCCCTATCATAGCATTTGAAATGTTCCTATTTTTTGTTTTAGGAGTTCCCAAAAACAGTTTAACATGCATGCAAGGATAAAAAAAAACACTTTATTTGTCTTATAATATGCATTTATTTTTAATTGATTTGCTCACTCAACTCCCAAATGATTCTGTACAAATCGACTCATTTTTCAAACCACTCCTTTGCGTGACGTTATCGACGGTGATTGGTCAGATGACCCAGTCAGTTATTGTTTGTTAGCATAACACATAAACATATTGATAAAGCATTGCAGTACTACAAGACACTCTATTCTTTATGACAACTCCAATAACAGCAACAAACATTTCACATATTTAAAAAAACATTGACATTGGAGACCTAGAAGCTGAGCTGAGCGTAACTTACACACACAGCGCGCGCACACACATACTTATTGCGCCTTCCTCCTCACGCCCCGACGCTACAAAACCGTTCAAAACCCATAAAAGCAACAATTATTAATAATACTTACAGGTTGTGATTCATAGGAGGGAGTGATTCCATAAACACTGGGTAAGTAAGTTAAGTAAGGAAGAGCCCTCCTTCAGGAACAACCGCTTGCGAATCCACATTTGAATTCATTTATGTTTTTGAATGATTCGTCATTAAAATGATGAGAACACAATCAGGCTATACGTCTGTATTCGTCTGCAAATATGAACTCTAACCCTTAGAGCTATATTCCACACCATATGAACAGTCATTTTCAAAAATCCATGATAGGGGGCTCTTTAAGACAAATTCAAATGTTAGGTATATCCCTTTAATCTTAAAGGCTGAATTAAACATGAACAGTAATGCAGCTATAAATACAATTAAACCTACTCAATATCATAAACTGAACTGCATGAATGTGGTTATTTTGGTTATCTGAACACACAGATATAGAAGATTTTCCACACTCCATGTATTAAAGTGACACAGGAGAGAGGTATTGTTTGTAACTGAACATTGTTTAAGAGCTACTAACAATACAGTGCTCGTTTGGGTCATCAATAAAACTCAAACCTTATAAAATCAGCTTGGCATCTTCAAAGAGTTATATATGCAAATTAGATGAAGATGCACCGGGCCAGAGGGAATCATGCCGTTGATAGCCATTTATTTTGTTTTGTGTCCCACTCTGTGCACATGTGAGAGAAAACATCTCCCTCGCAAACACAACAATCTTCCCGCAGAGCGCAGGAGAAGATGAATGATCCATAATCATTTAGAGGAGAAAAGAGAGAAACGTATAGAGAGAAAATGACACTGCTGTCATCAATGGTAGGATAACAAGATTAGGGTCAGCCATCCATTCATCAGGCTTTCAATCTGCGTCTGATTTCTGCCTTTGTGCTGGACTGCAAATTTCATTTTTTATTCCCTTCTTGCTATATTCCCTCCCTGCATTTTCTCTATCATTACAAGAACAAAAGCTGGGCTGCTGTCTACATTATAGGGAGCTACTCTTTTTATATGTTTCAATGCATAGTTAATATATTTCATTTGGAATAATTAGGGCTGTAAACACACATTTAGTTTAAAGAAATTGGGGGGTGGAAATCATTTAAACAAAATCCATTTCTATACTATTTTGAACTACTTCATTTTAACCCTCTGAGACCTAAGGGTATTTTTACAAATAATTTTCCGTCTGGTGTCATGTACTAAAAAAGCTTGTAAAACATCAACCCTTTGGTGCACAGACAATTGACACACCTCTTTTTTTTCAGGACAAATTGAACTTTCAGCATATTTGTGTTGCATTGATGTCACCTGAATGTAAAATAAGTTATGGGACCATAAAGACAAATGAAAAAATAAATCGGAAATTGAATAACTCAATTTTTTGTTGAAATCACACACAAATAAATAAAAACTAAGCAAATTTCCTCTGGAAAATAGTTTGTTCATGTCTTTGGAGTCCTGGAGCACAGGAATAAACATTATAACTTATACAGAACAAAAACTATTGACATTTTTCCAAAAGAAGTCCAGGCGTTTGGGGCCTCATGAAATTCACTGGTGCCAAGCCTCAAAACAGTTCCTCTCAGCAATCACACAGAGGGCCACATCACAGGCTTTGCATTTCTATTTTATTTATTCTTTTATTTATTATCTTATTTTTATACTACTTTTTATTCTACTATAATACTTTTTTACAGTAAATAAATAAATGGCACTTCAGCTGGGTCTATCCTGGTAATCTAGTTCCTCATCTGTCAAAAAGCTCTGTTCTCCTGAAAATCCATCGTTCTCTTTGGCATCAAAATAGACCAGCGCTTTATTTACGTCCATTACGTATCTTTTTCTTTGTGAATTGCGCGTCTACGTGCGTCTCTCTCACTCTCTCAGCGCTTGGTTCATGCGTAATGACGCACACCCATGTTTACAACGGATCAGCCTGTGATTGGTCAAAAACCATCACGTGAAAACATCACGTGATATCCAGAATGGCCGCTAGCATCGAGCTAGCGGCAAAAATGACGGAATATTTATAAATTATGGACTTCAAGTGTATCAAAGTTTGATATACGCGATTGGATTTATTGCTGAAAACCTCTGAAAGGATGCACAAGTTCCAGGCTGGATAGAAAACCTTCTGTAAAGGCTAGAAAGACCCCAAAGACATCCCCGTGATGGCTAGCTCGTTAGCTTTCTGCTGAAAAAAACGGTAAGAAAATCGATAAATCTTTCATCGAGTTATGTAAACATTTATCGGAGGTGGCCTGTGGCATCGTCGACGATGCCGTCGGTCTCGTGGAACTCTATTGATACACTATTGTTCAGAATGTACTTAGTTCAAAAAGTCTAAGATTGTTTAATGTTTTTGAAAGATGTTTCTTCCATCTCACCAGCATTTACTCGATACATTTTTAGCTTTAGATTTTTTAAATACAGTAAAACAGTAATATTATTACAATTTACAGTAATTTTACTTTTAAAAATTACTTTTTGTAAATTACTTTTACTTTTAGTAATTTACCTTTTTAAAATATATTATCAAATGTACTGTATTCGATGGTAAAGCTGAATTTTCAGTGTCACATGATCCTTCAGAAATCATTCCAATAAGCTGATTGGTGCTCAATAAACTTTTCTTATCATCAATTATGTGCCTCTTAATATAATTGTAGAAACAGTTATAATTGTTTTATAAGTGATTGATGAACAGAAAATTCAAAAGAAAAGCATTTATTCAAAATGTATGTTTTGGTAGCATTATACAGTCTTTTTTGTCACTTTCTCATCAATTGAATGTTTCCTTGGCAAATCAAATTATGAATTTCTTGTAAATCTGGTAACACTTTATAATAACTGCACGCTATTAATTATTAGTTAAGAATTAGTAAACAGTTAATTCATCATTATAAAACATTAATAGATGTTTAATAATCAGTTTATAAATACAGCTAAATGCTTTATTCTTGATTTATAAGCATATCTATAACATGTTTAATAATATTGTCATAATTTATTAATGATCATTTATCATTTCTAAATGACGTATTGCATTATTTACAACCAATTATGTGTCAGTGGTTCATAAAATCACTTAGAAAGTGTAGGTAAATGATCAACTATTTACATTTATACATCTTAGTATTCAGACATATAGTAATAATTAAACATGTGTTAATAAGTGCTTTATTAACATGTATTTCTACTGTAATTCATGGTTAATTCAGGTAGTAATAAAGCATTTAGTAGTGGTCAGATAACTATTTTGTGAGCTCATCTAAAGTGAGGACTATTCTGCCTTGTAAAGCATTTACAAAGGAGATTTAAAGGCTCAGTTTAGTTCTAAACAGAAAAAGGAAACAAACACAACAGTGATACAGAACATAGAAATATTTCATGTGTGTGAATGTACATTAAATAGTTTATTAATCATTTACTTACACTTTCTAAGTGATCTTTTGAACCACTGACAACTCCTGAATAACTGGTTTGTAAATAAAACAATACTTAGAAATGAGAAATTGATCATTAATAAAGTATGAAAATAAAATTATTAAACACATTATAGATATACTTAACGTTTTTATAGATGTATTTATAAACTGCTTATTAATGCCTATTAATGCTTCATAAATTATACATTAACTGTAAATGCTTAGTAAATGATTTATAGTGTTATAATAAAGTGTTACCAAAATTTCAAACTTTTTGAACAATAACATAAAAAAATCCTCAGAGCTCAAGCAAACATGAATTGTATTCTGCTTTGAGATCTCTGCGCTGACTGCCTCGTGTCACTGTCTTACTGCCTCAGTGATCACATCATTAAGATCTTCATCTCTCTTTCCTGACACTAAAGTACCAGTGAATGCGGATTAAACAAACACCATCTTAAATCACTTCAGTGCAGCACCATTAGAGAGGCAGCGGTTCATTTGACTGAGAGATCATGGATGGAGCGAAACACCGCGGGGGCAGAACAGGATAAGTCATCCCCAGATGTGGAGCTGTGTCTCTGCGTAGAGCGTCACAGTTCATCAGCTCTTCTGGAGCACCGGTGTGAAAAGCTGACTCCATATCTCACTCAGCAAAGCGTCAGCAACACACAAACACTAAAGTACTTCAGGTCAGCAAGAGCTCAAACACAGCACTCCAGATCAGGAGAGGTTAGAAATAAAGTCTCAAATATAAAGACGTCCTGCTGGCCTGGGGACTGGAGAGGGACATTTGACAAAACAGTCTCTTGTCTGTTCAAGCCAGTGCTGCACTGACACTGAACATTTTACATGTGTTGATCTTGTACATCAGTGGTTATGCCTTGCAAATGTAAATGTTTGGTTTTATGTAATTTTACAGATTTACACTGAATGTTTTCTAACTGGAAAACATAGATGAGAGTTTGTCAAAATTGCAAAGTGGTTACAGTCATACGCACCGCATTCTCATCCTAGGGCGTCATCTAACTGACACTTTTGACCATGCGTCTGTAATCCGACGCACATGGCAACCTTTTAGCGTCAGTTGGATGACGCAGGTAGGTTTAGGTCTGTGGTAGGGTTAGACTAAGACTAGTGTTGTCACGATACCAAAATTATTGTTTCGATATCGATACCAAGTCAAGAATCACGATTTCGATACTTTTTTTCCAGACACTTTTACGTAGGTCTGTGCTTTTTAAATGCTGTAATAACCTAATATAAATAAATCAATGACAAACATGCACATGCTCTGATTATAATCATATAGCCTAGATCATTTTAGCTGATGTTTTGTATGCTTTATTTTAGCAGCTTGCAAATTATTTATGCTATCTATGAGAATGGGGGTGAAATTTGTATAGCTAATACAAAATAAATAAAACATCTCCAATTAAATAGCAGATAATTAATTTATTTCGCTATTAAATAAGAGATCTAGTGCTAAAATCTGTTGTTTTTTAAATCAAGCGAAGCGCTCTTTTTCGCTGCTATCAATTGTATGGTCTTTTGTGGCTTGCTGCACCGTCTTCATTCGGATGCGTGCTTTCTTCTATCACCGTTGCAGAGACTATTGTGTACAGGCCGCCACATGGTGTTGCTAAGAACTTGCAAAGTATAACTATCAGACTGGTCCTCGCGGCCTCGAAACACTACCGGCCCACCGGAAAAGTCCTGAATCTCCGGATTGCCACTCCGCTACTGACCGGTGGCCACAGTATCACTTGTGCTCGCGCATGCAGCCGTCTCGCTGTAGTGTTTGTCTCATGACAGCTGCAGCTTCTTTGCTGTGTGCGCGAGGAGAAAAACACAGATGTCCGGGAGGGACTGGAAGTGTGCGTTGCACACACCAACATGAAATACGTTTCTTATAAATCTGAAATGCGGTATCATGAGGTATTTAATTTCCGAGCATTCGCAATACTTTTGAAGTATCGGTGCATCGTGCAACACTAGGTTAGACCACTAGGAGGCGCATCTCATATTGACGCTAAAGAGCGTTTTCCTAGACGTGGCACGGTGCTGTGCTGCGCTTCTCGTCCGTGTGCGACCCCTAAGCTCATCAAGTTTATGACCAACTTCTAAAAACACATTTTACCAAAGTTTTTGTAATGAACTTGTGAACCACAATCCCAAACTGGTAGTTTGGTTTTCTGAGTACTGAATTATTTACCTAAAGTAAATTGTTTGACTTTAATTCACATCATGTCTTTTTTTTAAATATTACTTTTTCTAAAATTATAGTCCTACTTAAAAAAATAATCCCATTATATCGCCTTATGGACAGTATCGAAATATATTGCAATATATTGAATGTGATGCCCATGTCTGACGAGATACGTATCGTATCGCCAGATTCTTGCCAATACACAGCCCTAGTAGTAATAGTAATAATATAAATGACAATGATTAATCAATATATAGCATTTCAGGACCTCAAGATAGCTTTAAAAAGGAAAAAAACAAACACCAAGACAAATATGAGAGTTAGGAACAAAAAAAGTCAGATAAAAAAGTGAGATAAACCAGTTGTAGAAGATTTGTCCAAAGTTGACAGAGACGATCTAAAGAAGGGGTGTCCAAACCACTGTCCAATCAAGTCAATCCACTGTCCAATTCAACCAATCAAGGTCTTAGTCACTAGGCATACTGAGACTCTTCCATACAGGCTTGTTGAGGCAAGTTAGAGCTATATTCTTCAAGACACTGGCCATCCAGGAGCAGGATTGAACATGTCTGATCTAAAGTATACCTTTTTCCTACTTTTTTTAAGTATTGAAAATTGTTGGTGCTGCTAAACTCCTTTAAAATACAGTTAAGTTAAATATATAGTTAAAGTTATTTTCCACTGTCACTGCGTAACATATTGTGTACACTGGCACTCATCCACAGCTTGAATAATCTCTTCTCTGCAGGGGTGCAACATTTCCCTCCTTCTCCTCAGCAGCCAGTCTCCTGGACAACACTGGGCTTGGTTTCAGAAATGTTAGCTTTCCCCTCGGGACCTGTCTGGATTCGACACCACACGCTGACAGAAACTTTCACTCCCACCATCCCTAGGGCCATTTACCATTAACCACCCAAGACTTGATTAAACCAAAGAGTGATACCTTTCTGAAATGTTTACTGGGATCCACCCTGCAGTGTCAAGAGGCAGTCATTCATTAGGAGGGACTGATGTTTAATGCATGGTTTGTCATAAATAGTTTTGAGTGGCCTGCCTCAAGGGAAACTGAAAGATAAGCACACTATTTAGCATTTTATACAGCTTTTCCACAAAATGGCACCAGACTGGAGTGGAAACACAATGGAATAAGCCTTTCCAGTGTTTAAAGAGCTCTGTTTATCATCAAATTCCTTATTTAAAAACATCACCTATGCAATATAACCAGTGCGCACACATACCAAGATCTTCCCCATGAAGAAAACGTGGCTGTGAGATATCTGCGCACATTCTCTAAGGTAAAGTAGGCCGAGGTCACCTCCTGACATAACCCTCATTAGTGTGACCGCAAAGAAAGTCAAAGAGCTTTTCTTTTCATGTCTGAAAATGTCAGCGACGACTTCATTAGTTCAGGAGGAGCCAGGCAGGGGCCATGGAGTTCTCCGCGAGGAGCATGTTCTCAAATGCCAGGCTTCTGTTCTGTGTGTGCCACGACCTAACTCACAACGCCACCTCTCCCTGGGAGTAGACATGAACACACACACACACACACACACACTAACAGACACTCTGGATACTGCACACACAAATAAAACCTGACACCCTCCACCCTGGGCTTTCACTATGACAGGAAGAACCGAACCCCTGCTTTCAACATACAGACACACATGCTCTTCCACACACTGACAGCTGCACACCGGCTCCACGCTATGCAAATGCCAGACAACGAGGGGTTCACTGGAGGCTGAGGAAGAGAAGAAGAAAAACAACAGAATGGCAGGTGACCTCCTGCCGACTGTCTAAAATTATGCTAATGAAGTCATTATTGTTTATTTATTCCTTCATGACTGTGGCAAAGATGGACTCTAGGGGGAACATTGCAGCCAAATGACTGGGAGACTATTCAATTTTGTTAAACTGAAATGAAGTCTAGTTAAAGCCAATGAATGAAGGTGGAACCATGGGAAATTACACCATAGAGAAGATTAGTCATGACTTTGGGAAGTGCGCAAGAACCGCAGGTTGTTGTTTCGCTCTTTTGCCTCTACTGTCAATCCCCACCTTTCAAAAAAGCCAGAAACATTGAAGGAGGTGTGCAACATCTGAAGCTGTTTTTACTACAAGCATATCCTTTCTCCCCCACCTCCCTCCTCAAGCCAATCATGTTAGGTTGCCATGACAACAACCCCTGAGAGAAGCTAAAATAAGCAGGAGATACAACGCAATGGGTTACATGACCTTCAGAGGACGCAACTAACTATTAGTCATGGAGGCGGATTTACTCTGAATTTAAGTTGGGATCAGGAAAGCGTCTGTTTGTTTCTGAAATTATACAGCTTGGTGAGGAAAGTAAACTATGACAATCAGATGCACAAAAGCATGCCTCCACAATCAGATTCCCATAAGGACAAGGTCTATTTCCTGCAGAGAAGCAATTTCCCTCTCAGTCCAAACACCTATGAGTGAGCAGGGGGATCTGGGGACTGCATGTGGACCGGAAGACTGTAAAGCTCTATCTCACATCCAATTACAATGAGGAAACAATCATCTAACACTGAGAGGAAATCACGTTGATTAGGTCAAATGTTGAGGTCATCTGCAGTATCTTTATGTTAAAAGCTCCATGAATTTATGAATTCACAATGGCAAAATCAGCAGTATCTTAGGTACCTAGGTTATCTTGTCATTTTTGCACCATAGTAGCAGTTTGACCATTATTCACTCTGTAAATCAAAAGAAAACTGACTTAAGAAAGATTAATTCATTCAGTTAATTTTTCAACAGTCCTGAGATATGTCCTAACACATAAAATCAATTAGCATGAACGTTGTCTATTTATATATTTTCCTTGTTTTTGCCTCATGAAATGTGCGATTTGTGTAAACAACCCAAATTTTGCAGCCACATCTGTGGCATTTCCTGTCTCTTTTATAGAATCAATGCACATTACTATAGAATCAATTAATGTGCATTAGAACATCATCAGCATTTATCACGGGTTCACGTTTAAAATCTGTTTAGAGACAATCATGTGGAGTACATTTTTACCTTACAGTTACTGTAAATCCAGGCTCTAGTTCAGAAACGCTAAGGAGAACTGGCCCCCAACTGAGCCTGGGTTCTCCCAAAGGTTTTTTTTTTTCTCCATTGGGTCACCTGATGGAGTTTTAGGACACCATTAGGTCACTTGAAGGAGTTTTCGGTTCCTTCCCACTGTTGCCTTTAGCTTGCTCAGTTGGGGATATTCAAATGAATTAGTGAATCAGTAATACCATTGATCAGCTCTACCAAACGTGGATTTTTCCACTAAAAAAACAACATTGTTTTTTATATATACTGTAAAGCTGCTGTGATGCAATCTATATTGTGAAAAGCGCTATATAAATATACGTGAACAAAATGGTATACGAACAGCTTTGTCCCTGCATTGATTAATCATATGAATGTTAATAAAATGGTTTATTAAAATGTTTTAATGGTTAGAGTTGTTTTTATAGTGTCATCTCTTATATTGTCTATGATACATGATATGTAAACAGCCTGAATTTATTCACTGAAACCTAATATACCTACAGGTATAAAATAAAGGAACCTGAACCTGAATTTCTCTCCAACATTTGACTTTCAACAAACACAGAGAGGGAACTTTACATTTGATTAGCTATGTATGATGTGCCATAAGAACTAGAACATCACAGATGGAGAGCTCACAGTGCACGATTCAAAATCGTATAATGTGTCTCTTTGCCACTCTTTACAAACTACTGAAGATAGGTAAAAGAATTCAGGGTAAACCTTTCATATACTCAAACAATTCAACTGACGGCAGTTCAGCAGCACAGTGACATCAGCCTGTTTGTACTCAAAAGACTCCTTCATGTTTTGTTGCTGTAGCAAGAACCTTGGCATAATTAGGACAGAAATTGTGCTTTCCCTTTCAGCAAGATACATTTTATTATAGCATTGTGACAGAATGAGCTTTGTGAGTCTAAATAAATGTAAATCCTCAAACTCACCCACCACAATGTCATTGTAA
This sequence comes from Hybognathus amarus, assembly GCA_030378365.1. Lineage (NCBI taxonomy): Eukaryota > Metazoa > Chordata > Actinopteri > Cypriniformes > Leuciscidae > Hybognathus > Hybognathus amarus. The sequence continues at coordinate 7,889 of JAQIUQ010003674.1, read as the reverse complement.
TGTAAGTGACAGATTTGGTACAATAAGACATCTTAAATTGACAACTTTCAATTCCATTATAATTCAGCATAAAGACAAGCTTGAAGTACATTAAAAAAACAGCACAATCTTACCTTCATCAACACAGATTCGCTGAGTTTCTCCCGGTTAACAATTTTTATGGCAACTTTCTGACATGTGACACAGTGGATTCCCAGCTTCACAAGGCCTGGAGCGAGAGTAAAGAGAGAAAGAAATTCTGTCAACATGCATAAAAAGTACATCAACCTAAAAAGCACTCAGATGATAAAAGGCTGGTCCCAGCATGAGTTTCATTTCGGTAAAATGAGAATTCTCCCTCTAAAGCCCCCTGGTATCCATAATGTGACAACCAGGGGCACTTTTCATGTCGCAAAGTAAATGTCAGAGAACATACATAAACACAAACAAGACCAGATCAGAATCGAATCCCCCACAATGGCTTTTTGTCATATCAATGATAAAAGACTGTCACTACGCTCAAAGGCTGACACGGGCAGAAACCATATTTGGCTAAATGCCATGTCTGTGCATGCCGTTCTTACCCCCATACATTTTTCAGCATGGCTCTGCATATCAAACTGTTGATTTCCCTGAAGGTTTACACTGGGGGCAGAGGGGATATAAAGACCTGACAGGTCTCTGGATCTCTTTATATGTATCTCGTTAAAGCCCAAATGGCATCTTGTGCCACTTTCACAACATTCCATTGATGTTGTATCACATGAGAGGACGCTCCGCAGACGCAATCTACACTCTAACACCGGACTCGAGGGCGCAGCGGAGAGTGCCCGGGAGACCTGATGAATATTTCATCTTGCCATTATTGCCTTGCGCTGGGATGAACAGACACAGAGATGTGTAAAATGCCACACGGCGGCTAATGTAATTGTGAGTCACCGGCAGAACTTTCGAGGACAAAAGCCTGTAGCTGAATACAAAAAGATGTTGTTTTTGCATACGCAGTGAGAAAGAAACTCAAGAACTCTGATGGCCAACGCCAAACCTGATTTAAAGACTAGCATGGTGTGTTGTGTGCCCAGCATGAGATGCTTCTGTGCTAGTGTCCCTACCAGGCTTCTCAACTATCTAAAACAGCAAGAGTTCCTCGATCAACCAGCTTCAACAACACCTGCAAAATTCTGCTGGTAAAGATGCTAGTCCATAAACTAGATCATCACCAACCAGTCTGAGGTCAATGACATGTTAAACGATTCCACAACAAAGAAAAGGACAAATCTTCTAAAAGGGAAGAAATAGTTTAAAGCATGTGCTGAGTTCGTCTATATAAATTAATTGTAGACATCTGAATCTTTAAAAAGTGACATAAAAGGTAACCTAGTGTAAAAAATCCAGTTAAGTCAAGAGTCAAGCCACGTGACATTTTAAAACCTAAATGGAATTATATTTTTAAATTAATATGTTTAATTAAAAATATGCTCAGCACCAGAATTATGTTTTTTAAATTAATAGATGAATCCCAAAAATTTTGACTAGCATGATCAGTTAATGAGAGACCAGAGTTAAGTCTCCACTCTCCTGGCTTGTAATTATTTAGGGAGAACAAAATCATCTAGTCTGAAAAAAAATGATGAAGCTCTAATGTCAAAAGGCACTTCAAATTCACTTTCTAGTCATTAAAATATATGGCAAACCTCTATCATAAATTAGTGCAATGGAAACTATGGAAACCGAAATCAACTAATCAGATAGGCTAAAGTTAGGCTAGCAAAATCCAGTCAATGTTCTGTGCAAAAACACATTAACATGAGTGAGTCAACAACACTCAAGTCTCTGAAGCAAGTAAACAAGCAGAGTTCTTGTCATTTGCAGAGAAAAACTACACTCGCCCATAAGAGATTTCTCAACTTGACAATTTTTTTTTTTTTAATGCAAGGTTACTGAGTTGCAAAGGAGGAGTGTGTGAATAAAACGTCTGCAAGCAATGGGAATAGTAGAAAACAGAATGGTATGAAAAAAGAAGAACAAACTGTAATAGCGTTAAATGGGTTGAAGTGGTACTTGTTGAATTAGGTGCCCGAGTGGCTAAGGCTTTGTTCAAATATGAACACCAGTAATACACTCTCTGCTGTTTTTGGTAAAACATTTTGGTAATTTTTTATCATTTTAACACTTTATTACAAAAATACATTAATGAAGTCATTACAAAAACGGTATTTTAGAATTAATTCATAGATTATATTGTAGTCTGTACATTGTTTATATATATATATATATATATATATATATATATATATATATATATATATATATATATATATATATATATATATATATATATATGTATATATATATATATATATATATATATGTATATATATATATGTATATATATATATATATATATATATATATATATATATATATATATATATATATATATATATATATATATATATATATATATATATATATATATATATATATATATATATATATATATATATATATATATATATATATATATATATATATATATATATATATATATATATATATATATATATGTATATATATATATATATATATATATATATATATATATATATATATATATATATATATATATATATATATATATATATATATATATATATATATATATATATATATATATATATATATATATATATATATATATATATATATATATATATATATATATATATATATATATATATATATATATATATATATATATATATATATATATATATATGTATATGTATATATATATATATATATATATATATATATTTCATGTATTTGTTTAAAGGCCGGAATTAATGAAGATTTTGATGACTGTGACCTATCAAAAGTGTCGATTACTACTCCTAATTAACCATATTAACATCTCCTTTACTTTGGTTTGAAATACTGTTCATTACTTAGAAGGTTAATAAGTAATAAATTGAATAAACATTGTATTTGTATGAGCTAACTACACAATAATTGTGTTTAATTACAGTGACAATGAATGAAGAACTTACAATTTGCATATATGCTATTAATATACTAATGTAGACTGCGATGAATAAAAATATGAATTAACTATAAACTGAACGTTTGCAAATGATTTGTAAGCACTTTCTTTCTGAATACTAATTATAAAGTGTTACCAGCATTGGATCTGTATAACTTTTTCCACTATAAATCTTCCATTGGCCGCTGGTAACGGCTTTTTAATGGTACAAATAAAGTACCTTTTATAAAGTGTATTTATATTAGCCTTAAATGCCACTAATTAAAGATAAAACCTTTACTCCCATGTGTGGTATATAACCAGCCCATTCTCCTCCCAGGTCTTCAAGCCCGTTCTCATCCTTTACTCGTCATATAGAATCGCTATATGAAAAACGCTCGCTATACTACGCACATGGCACCCTTTATTGCTCTAATATAACACACGAACCCAAGGCGTAATAAATCCAATAAATCCTTTAGTGTAAATGAGACAACCCTACCCCACACCTAAACCTAACCATCACAGCACGTGTTATATTAAATCGATAACGGATGTGTGTAGTATAGCGCCGTTTTTTTATATAGCGTCATATATGACAGTAAAGGATGAGAATGCGTTGGGTCTTCATATACGATGCTTTTGCACAATGCGTATACATCCAACGCACATGGCACCCTTTTAGCGTCAATTATGAGACGTGGCATATATGGGCCAGAAGGCGCCTCCTAGTGGTCTAACCCTAACCCTACCCCAGACCTAAACCTACCCATACTCTGTACATGTTATATTGATGCTAAAGGGTGCCGTGTGTCGCTCTGGATGCTCTGACGCTTTGGCAAAAGCTTTGTGTATGACGCCTGGAAGGAAAATGTGTTGCAATATCCGAGTGAAGCGGCTTTTCAAACAAGAAAAAAAAGTAGGACGGGACTTGATTTTATCCTTTTGAGAATGATAGTTGTTGATTGCTATACCCCTTTTGCGCCGACGTCACAGTTACGTCACGGCGCTAGCTGGAGGCAAAACAAAGTGAAAACTGCAGGCGGCCAATGCAAATCAGCACAGATTCGGCTACATAATAAGGAGCTTAAAATACTTTTATTATTATTAAATATCATCGTATTGTGTTGTTTGGTGCTAGTATCAATGTAAAATGAATATGCTGTATCTGGACATTTTATTTCTAGAAAATATTCACATGATTAAAATCGCACTGTAATGTCACTGTTTACATTGTCGTCGTCTCGGCGCTGGCTTGGCAGAACTGCAGATCGTACACACAAGTCTTGTACAGGACCATTCAGCACATAGTTATAGGCATCTAAAGATTTATATGCCCTCAGTTTCTCTTTACGATCGGTTTCTCTATAAGGTAGGTGTCGAAGTCAGGTCACTCAACCGAGGTAATGTTAATCCTGTCAGATCGTCCATGCATTGAGTGAGCGAGCGTGTAGGCGGCTACGGGTCGGCCAATCTGGTTCTGTCCGTTAAAATTAACTTTTGAAAATAACAATCGTGGTCCTGGACACTGAGTGACCTTACACATTAAGATAAAATCTGATTTTCTTCAGTCATTGTTAAAAAACAAGCTAACAAAACTTGCTTACTTGCATTAGTTAAGCGGCCAGAGCGCTCATTCTGCCTCCACCTAAGCTCCGCCCACATAAAAACGTCACCGTGTTTACCAACTGTAAAGGGGTCTATTGACAGGATGTCATGTGAGTGACAGGCTGTCCCGCTCTTGTACCAGTAAACACGTCATCAGAGAAGAGAAGACATGTTGTTGCAATAGAGAGGGGAGATTATTCCGACTAAAGATTTATGAAGATCTGCACAAATACATAATATTAATATGCAATATACCATAAAAAAGAATTGTCTATTTTAATCCAATGGCGACTTTAGGAGAAAAGTCATTTTAATAGCCTTTCTTGCCATATTTCCCTTCACAGTAAGACTCCACCCTCTCTTTATATTTACTCTTTACATAGTGGTAAACTGAAATAGACACAGCATTCTGATAAGCTAACAAATACTCATCAGCATGATATCATGTTCTCATGGCTGCAAAGTGGAACAGCATCCCCGGAGGCTCAGCATGTGCTCGTGAGACTTCCCTCCGTCCACTCGCTGCAGGGGCTCAACAGATCAATAAATGGGAGTTCATCAGTTAGAGTGAATTGCCTGCTGGTGACCTTCAGCAAATAAACATGCATCAGTAATCACTAGTGCTTCTCCCATCAACTCACCACTCTGTGTCAGATTGTCTTTGCTGTATGTACACATGAACACACTCAGACAATACCTACTTTTCTCACACAGTCTATGTCTTCACTTTTTCTCCATAATCCCCACATTCCCCCAAAGAAAGACACAGTAAACTGCTTTATTTTAACTTCTCTGTCTCTACTACCTACAAATAAATCCCACGGTAGGCTTTGAGATCATTTATTTTGCCGGGACTCTTTCTTTCTTATTAACAGAGCATGTAGCATGGTATTTGTCAGTAAAGTTGAGACGCAATAGATGACCACGGCTCTTGCTTAAGGCCCTGTAGTCCCACTAGATCATTTTAGTATTATTTGTTCCAGCAACAAGACTCCAGTATATAAAAAAACAACCCACAGTGACTGAAACAAATGGAGTCAGTTTGAGGCTAAATATAAAAGGCTACTTATGCTTAATGCTCAAAAGGAATGACAGTATGTATAAATGGCCTGTGATATTCAACCTGAATGTTGGCCACTTTTTAAGAACAATGTGTAAATTAAGTGTTGGTTATGAACACAAACCATTTTAAAAATGACCTACAGTCACCATTAATGTCTTATCAAAACAAAATGTACTGTTTGAGAATATTATTTGTATTTACAGTTGAGTACATGCACTCTCCAATCTACTGTATTTTCACTAGTGATCCTGCATGACATCACACACACAAAATCGCAAACACTTCCTATATACATCCACTGATGTACAACTTTTGGTTCAACTGGTTATTTGGAACTCTCAAAACACTGACCTGCAAAATTCCAGATCAGACTGTGGTATTTACAGGTTGGATCATATGAATTTGAATCAAACCCATGACCTTGGCATTGAGAGCAACATGCTGTTTGAGCTAAAGGAATTCAGCACAGATTAAATCTACGATGGCCCTGAATCAATACATAACACAGACAATTTATCAAAAAGATCATGTTAAATTATTAAAATGACCTTCTCTGCCAACTACCCACACAGCAACATTTTTTGTGTAAAGTAATGTGTCAATGTAATATTAGAAACTGGCAGCCATTAGCCTTAGAAGCACTTGTTTCCTTTGCGAAAAAGATATGCTGATGTTTCAAACCCCTGACCTTCCACATCCCTATTAACCAATTGAGTGCTGACTCTAAACGCAAGCAGTCAAAAGTGTCTGACAGTGACGCAGGGCAGGTGTGAATCACAGGGATCTGATGAGCGCTTGTGTTCTCTGAAAGGCTGTTTAGAGCGGGTCAGCAGGAATGTCTTCAGCGGTAATGAGGGCTAACCACTGAAAACAATAACACCAACTGCTATAATAACACCAAGTAGCTCATAAACCCTAGGAGTCAGACCTCATCTTTTATGTTTGTTTTATTTTTCTCTTATCGCCTTCACTGTAAAAACCCTTCAATTAACTCCTTTTATAGTTTCTGCCTACGGGCAATGGTGGTCTTGAAATTCGCCACACACACTTTCACCACTTCAGCCCCCTGCTTAAGACCTGGAACCTTCTGAAAAACACTTATGTCCTCAAATGGATCATTTTGACTGTTACTAGAGCTTGGCTGGCAACTGTAAATTACTGTGAAAAGATTCCTAAAAATGATTGGAAGGAAAAGGAAGTTATAACTCCTCACTATCACACTTGTGAAGGACATGAGAGTTTCATTTATGAAGATTTGATGCGGTGTAGGTCAAAATACATTTGTAACATTTTATAATAAATCCAAATAAACTGCCAGTAAGGAGCAATTTTGCATTAAAAATTAATTCAATGATGCTTATGGTAGAGTATGGCAATACCACATTGTGAGCTTAGAATTATAAGGTTCAACCTTTACTTTTGGTCGAAATTGAGTTTTTGACATAATCTGATCCATTAGGCATTTATTAATGCCTGGGTGGTGTTATTTTTGTAAAAAAAAAAAAAGATTAACAGATAAAGCTATAATAGAACATTATACTCCATAACAGTTTTGCCAGCTGGGATGTAAAAACATTGATGCTCAATATCTCAGAACTACCCTGAACGGAGATAGAACCTTATAATTGTAAGCTCACGACATGCTTGAACATTAAACAGTTATATAAACAGTACATTTTTGAAATGCGGTTCAATTAATGTTCCATACATCAAATAATCACGTGAAATATGTCAGTTTACAAAAAACATATTGAGCTGCACAATTGTTTTCAACTGTGATTTCTGAAGGATCACCTGACACTTTGCCTTTAAATATGTATCTTTCAACAATGATAACCTGAAATCAGGAACATTGGGGACCAGCCAAAAAAGTGTGTGTGTGTGTGTGTGTGTGTGTGTGTGTTTACCAGGTGACTGCCTTTTGGAGAGAAGCCATTTGGAAATTTCTCAGTGTACCATCTGTGCCTGTCAAAATGATGATTGATGGTATGGAAAAAAGTATGGAAGTCAAGTTGGTTATGGCAGTAGTGAAAAGTTACTTTTGAATAGCAGTCCATTTGCGATGAAACTACATGAGACTGGGGAACTGATCCCCATGAGACGATTCGGGATCGACTCTTTTCTCTCTGACTTCTCTTCTTTGTGAGCATGTAATGTAAGATTTTTGCATTTATCAAGCATCATCTGAAAACGATCTGAGATGCCATCTGCTAACTG